>OY743221.1:17166426-17765609 GCA_963555745.1 Cardamine flexuosa | reverse complement strand
AAATGTGGGTTTCACACCATTTTCTTTAAACTGTAAAACAAAACAATTAATATTGGAGATAAAAATGACTTGTGTAAATTAAAAAAAAAAATGAAACAAACTTACAAGTTGATCTTCCCGAGTAGACTTGCTAATTGCCCCTAAATTGTGAGTCGATGGACCTTTACCCTTTCGGTTGCTCCTCCGGTTTTTAGAAGCTATTTTGGAGACTTTTTTAGTTAACTCATGACTCCAGTAAGTAGTAAATCCATTCCATAAGGTTGAGTTCCCAGTGAATTCCTTGGGAATCTTCCTATGATTCCACTTCTGCTTCCACTCGTTCATCTTCCTAGAGTATACTCTTCTGCATCTTTTGTCAAAACCTCTTCTAACAGCTGGTCCAAGGTCTCTGCTCCAAGAAAACTCTTGCTGCAAAAGAAAACAATAATTTACAAAAACTAAAACTCAACTTAAAAATAAACCACAAACTCAACTCTGCTCCAAGAAAACTCTTGCTGCAAAAGAAAAGAATAACTTACCGCAAACATCCTAAACCACATATCTTGATCCTGTATAGGCAGCATCACAAATTTCTCGTAAGGATGCTTTAATAGCCCACTTAGCATGTTGTTGATTAAAGTTGAAATCCCATTGCCTGACTTATGGAACCTAATAAAGAGAAGATAAAGCTGTGCTAAGTTTGAGACTATAACAACGCATTTGGAGGACAAATGTTAGAAATTACCAGGTTGTATTTGGAGGACAAAGCGGATGAAGTCTTTTGACAAGGATTCGGCCCGGCTTAATTGAAATGCATCAGTGTTGTCTTGACAATATGGGCATGATAATCGTCCATGCGTTGTCCATCCAGATAACATACCATAAGCTGGGAAATCGCTTATGGTCCACATTAGAACCGCAAGCATCTTAAAATTCTGTCGGCATGAAACGTCATAAGCTTCAACACCATGATTCCAAAGCATTTGTAACTCATAGATCAATGGCTGGAGGAATACATCGAGTGATTTCTTCGGATGCTCTGGGCCGGGAACAAGAATTGAGAGGAACAAAAACTCTCTACGCATGCACAAAGATGGAGGCAAATTGTAAGATGTTACAATAACGGGCCACAACGAATATTGCCTTCCATGCTTTCCAAATGGGTTGAAACCATCAGTACATAACCCAAGGTATACATTTCTTTGCTCATACGCAAAATCTGGATACAGTCCTTGGAAATGTTTCCAGGCTTCTGCGTCTGAAGGATGTGTAATCTCTCCATCTTGTCGATGCTCGGCATGCCATCTCATTTGCTCTGCCGTACGTTGGGATTGATATAACCTCTTCAACCTTTCTGTTAATGGTAAATACCACATCCGTTTAAATGGAATTGGAACTCTCCCACTAGTTTCCTGATATCGTGGTTTACAACAGAATTTGCATCTTTTGCGATTTTCATCTTCTCGCCAATATATCATACAGTTGTTGATGCATACAGATATCACCTGATACGGTAAACCAAGACCAGCTACAAGTTTATGTACCTCATAGTACGATGCTGGTAACAGATTATCTTCAGGCAAAATATCTTTCACAAAATCTGTTATCGCATCAACACATTCTTCTGCCAAATTGAAGTCTGTCTTAATGGTCATCATTCTACAAGCCGATGATAAAGGTGAATGACCTTCTCTACAACCACTATATAGCGGCTGTTTCGCTGCGTCTAACATATCAAAAAATCTTTGTGCTTCTACATTTGGTTCTTCAACCCTATCTCCTTCTACAGATGTCGACTGCATATTCTCTCTAATAGCATCATTCACCATCTCTACAGTACCTACACCAAAATCTATTTCCGTTCTATGTTCTCCTAAGCTACTAAAAGATATGGTAGAGTAGTACTACCATAATCATAATCTCTTTCCCCATGTAAATACCAGACTTTGTAACCCGACATAAACCCATTGGAATACAAATGTTTCCAAACTATCTCAATGTTAATATTACATGAATTAACACACAAAGAACATGGAAATTTTAACTTACGAGGTTTTTCTGCTCCTGCTTGATTTACGGAAATATCCATGAATTCATATAGCCTTCGAGCATACTCATCCGTCAATAAGTTTGACTCCGGATCCATCATTGGTTGGTCAATCCGTGATCGAAAATTTCTAAAAGAATACATTTTTCATAAATTATGGTTAAAGAAAGAAATTGTGTTGTGAATCTCTGGTGAAAACATATATATAAATACGCAAGCCATCAGAAATCCGTCAGTAACCCGTCGATATGTTCAAACGGCTATATAACGGCTATATTAATGATCAAACGAACTGACGGTTTTCCGATGAATGCCAACCCGTCGGAAATTTGTCGGATATCCGTCGGTAAGCCGTCTGAAATCTGTTACGATATACAAAATACGAAGAGCTATTTAACGGCTATTTCATTGTTCAATCTTTTCGACGGATTTCAGACGGCCTCATGTATGTCCGACGGAGTTTGATGGATATATTTCTGTTGGAATCCGTCGGACATTTTTGACGGAGTTCCGGTGGATAGCGTTGATCGGAATATCGTCTTTTATCCGTCTGAAATATCAGACAGAGTTAAATCCGTTGGAAAGTCCGTCGGATTTACGGTGGTTTTCTTGTAGTGAATGCCTTCGGTTTGCTTATTACCTGCCTTCTATCATTCAATTGAACCATCAGATCGATACTTAGTAGTGAAAACCCACTTACACCCAAGAGCTTTCTTCCCTTGAGGCAATGTTTCGTTGGTCCATGTCCCTTGTTCTTCTAGAGCATCAATCTCTCCGCGTACCGCAGAACGCCACCTTTCATCCTCAAAAGCTTCAGCATATGTCTTTGGAATACGTCCTGCAGTGATAGCGACCAGAAAAGCTTGATGAGACTCAGAGAATTGATCACAAGTAATGTAAGAATCAATTGGGTACCACGATGAGTCCACAAAATCACTATCAGACCCATGACAATCCGTATTAGTCACATATTCCTTTAATCTTGTTGAAGGAAATTTTTCTCTACATCCTTTTCCCATAGGAATGTCTTCCATTGTAGAAGAAGAAATATCTTCATCTAGTTCATCAAACAAACACCTAGGAATAGTTGAAATAACCGACGTTCGCGTAGGCAAAGTATTACGTACTCGGTTAAGCGAAGGTGTCGACAATGGAGGACTGGAAAAGATCACCGGAGTATCTTAAGGAGGAGTAACCAGACCTATATCATTCACCACCGAAGGAGTCGTAGGTACTGGTGGCTGAACCGGTACTGACTCTAAAAATCCATCATCATCGTCCGTTTATGGCAGAGAAGATAAAGGAGGAGAAGATGTTGAAACGGAGGGGCCTGTAGTATAGGTTTTTTTAGAACGTCTCAGTTTTATAGGTTTTAAATTTTTGTTTGTTTGGTGGTGTTTACTTTAATATGCAGGTCAACTAACAAATCAAGATAGGGTTTTATTTTTTCCAATTTGGCCATAGTGATCGGAATGTAGACGACATTATGCTAGCTCGTCGACTGATTCACTTTTATGTGTAAGTATCAATCTGATGCATTTAGCTAAGATGGGTGTCTTTAATTATTTTTTTAGCCCCTAAACTCCACGCTCTTGTAAACAACTCAAGTTCCATTTTGGTAAAAGAAATTCAAACTTTATAAAAAAAAATGTGTCCAAAGATGACTACATTATATTATTGACCTCAGTGGCATGGAACATTTTTCTTCCGTGGAGTAGTTGTATGGAGGTCACACTACCACATTTAGCTAATGTTAAAAAAAAAAGTATAGTTTTTAGAATGATATCACTGCTTTGTGTATTTGATATATGGGTTACGTGTATTATATTTAATAAAACATTATAGCTCTGTAATTCTTCTCTAACATATGATATAGAAATACTCTTTATAATATATGGTACATATATTAGATTGAATACTAAGTTTATATATTATACTGTTTAAAAAATTACTCCTACGATTAGTCGGATTTTGGTTTGGATCACCTAGTTTTGTATTAATATATAGGTCGATGTCTTTCTGCTTTCGTTTATGAAGGCCGTCGTTATTTATTGATAAAATTGGGTGAATTTAGGCCAAAATCCGATTAATCCCATGGGGAAGTCTTTCTCTCCATGTATCAACTTAATTTTGAGAATATGAGACTTTTGAGAATGATATCAACTTAGTTAAACGAATAACATCAATGACATCTTTAATATCAGTTTTATGGCAATGTTGTAAAGAAATGTATCCCAAACAGCACATTGTATTTGAAGGAAGTAAACAAAAGTTCTAATTTTTAAGCTGGTTGAAACAAAATAAAATTTGACATAGCCCAAAATCTCAAAGTTTCAAAGCGCAATGAAGTTACCTTGAATGACATCCGTTTCCTTAGCCTTGCACATAAAATCCAAGAGGTTCTCAGACAGTGGCTCGATCCAAATATTCCTACGAGGGCATTGCAGCGAGCTGCATGAGTTTTTTGGAATACGAAGCCGCTTACGCGGATAGTACCTGCCTTTATCAATGGAGTAGGATAAACATCTCTCCGCACGTAAACTAAACTTAGAGAAGTTCACACTGTTTCCCATCCTTGGGACATCCATTCTTGTCTCTGAAGAGTGGAGACTCGCAAAAATTGCCAAGCCATCAAGACTTGTACCAGTCATCTCCTCCCATTTTGAAGAGACTATTTTATACACCAGTGCTGCGGCGGTACCACATATATGAATGACAAAGAACTATCCACTATGCTCCATCAAATAAATTACCCTTCGATGAGACATCCCTTCATTGTTCTGAAACTAAGGGCTCATGTATTCATCCCGTAGTTGAAAAGTAACTGTGCGAGAAGATACATCAAAGTCAAGTAAACCACCGATCTTGTAGAAGCAATAGAAGTGGCCATTCGAGTAGACAATGTTGCTATGCCCAACAGGGAAAAATTCACGAGGGAAATTAATATCCATATAACTCCATTCAGTTGCTCCAGGATAGAAAAAGCCGATATGACTTGTAAGAGACGTCAAGGCTATAACCGTACAAGTACCCGATGTAGGGGCAGAAGAGAAAGCAATTGTCAAGAACTTGAAACTTGGAATTTGGAACTTGAAACTTGGCAAGCTTATGAGCTCCCGAGTAAAAGGTTTGAAGAAGAAAATTTTCAAAAAACAGGATATCTGCCGCATAATCAACCATCCGTCTTTGGAGTAACAGACTTCGGTTCTAAAAAGCTGCCTAGGCAAAGTCAGTGTATACAGCTTCCGCTGCAACAGATCAAAGAGATTAATCAAGTTACCATATTTAGGCAATGAGATAACCCATGGATGCTTTCCCACAACCTGAACAAATTTGGCAGCCTCACGCCATGCTTTGCATACAACGGATGCACATATGTTATTTTTTAACGCAAGATATATCATTATTAGTTTCAAAATGCTTGTTGGGAGGTCGGCAAAAGTGAAGCTCTTCTTTTTCTCCCAACCCTTGTTATTGAGATCTCCGTTCAACCTACATATATATATATTTAGTTTGAATCAACAAATTAAAAGAAAAATAAAATTGAAAGATATAAACTCATGCATTTGCTTTTTTAGTCATAAGGCATGAAATATCACAAACTATGGTATTTAAAAAAAATCCCAAACTGAAAGTTATCATTTGAAGGAGTCAGTGGCTATTGTGATATGCAACATAACTAGAATTTGCACATTACTGAAACATCGGGGCTCAAAAGCCCTAACTAAACACAGATCAATAAATGATATATATTACTGTAGATTTTACATTTAATATGATAAGTTTTTTTAGAAAATCAAACAAAGGAAAGCGATAGAAGATAAAATTCATTACTGAAACATCGAGTCCTAAAAGACCTAATTAAACATCATATCAATAAAATTATTATTATATATATATATATATCAGATTTCTACATTTGATATGATTACCTTTTACTTTTTAGAAAACCAAACAAACGAAAAGGATAGAAGATAAAACCCATTTACTGAAACATCGGGTATTAAAAAACCTAACTAAAACATCATATCAATAAAATTAGATATTATATATATTACATTCTACATTTTAATATGGTAAATGGTTAAGAAAATCAAAGCCATGAAAGCGATAGAAGATGAAAACCCATTACTGAAACGTCGGGTCTTAAAAGCCCTAATTATACGGATCTCACTATAGGTCCCATATATACTTGCTCAGAATTGTTATACTAAATTTTGAAAAATAATTCAGATTCCCCCAAATTTAATGAAAGAGATAAACATCAAACGAATTAAGCTAAAGGAAATTACCTTGGATTCATCATTCTTGATTGGAGATTGTGTTTTCCTCTCTGATCAGCACTCGTTTTCCTTTCTGGTCAGCACTCAGCAGTCACGATAGGTTCAAATATATGATAAGTGAATCCAGCACTAATTTTTGCAAGATTAATCCTCACCCGAAAGTCTGCAAGTCAATCCTATGAACTCGAAAGTCACCCGCAATATAGCCATTGCGTTTATTGCCTACGTGGCACAGTAATTTTCTGTTATGAAACTCCTGATTGTCTCAAATGACGTTTTTTTAGATAAACTACACGATGTTTTTTATTAGGCAAAAAAACATATTTTTTGTGGTTTTTATTAAAACAACATGATTTTTTGTTATATACAACAAAACAACATGACTTTTCTGATTTTTTGTTTTCAATTCCTTTAGTTTTGCACAATAAACTAGAGCTGTTTATAATCACGTTAAAATATAAAAAAAAATTGTTTAGCTAGTCACGTTAAAATAAACAAAGATCTATTTGAAAAAATAACATGAGTTCAGAAATCTTCGAGTTTTATCAAGATTTAAGAAGTGCAACTTTGCCCCAAGAGTTTTAATTAGTTGCAATACAAGTCTTTTCGTGTTTTAGATTATATTTGTGTTTTAGAAATCATTTGAAGACTAAGTTTTTTTTTTATATCAAGTTCATTGAGAGATATTGTATCTAGAGAGTTTGGAGAGAAGAATCAGAACTCACCTTTGTAGAAAGAAGATTCTGAACTCATGTTATTTTTTGATTTATTTATGAATATTATTCAGACTATGATTTGACTAGAACAAAGTGGAAGTGGAAGGACCGCTATAGAAGCTAGAACTTGCCTTATAAGTTAGCCTGATTATGTCTGAGTAATCTCCCTGTTAGATCTAGTGGTTTCAAGGGTTTATGATGAATTGTTGAATTAGACATAAACATATTAAGATATTCATAATGTTCTTCATCTTGATTTGAATCTATACTAGAACTGGATTGATCACCTAGTATCTAGCATCATAGGATAATTAATATGCATGAGAGTGTTTTAATATCTTGAACTAATCTTAGATGAACAAATAGCCTCCTCGCAAAGAGATTTGGTGTAGGGATTCTGTGAACATATCATACTTGACATTAACTCATACTTCATTCAATAGGATTCACAAAAAGATTTGGTCTTCTTTGTTTAAAGTATATTTATCATTACAACAAGAGTTGGATGACCATATAGTTGTGTTATGAGTTTAAGAACCGGTCATACATTGAATCCTATATATTGAACTGTCCAGTTTGCTATTCAGAGTATTCCCTAATTGATATCCCTAGGTCTAGCTCATTCTCTTATTGAATTTACACCCTACAATCATCTTAGTTATTACTTTGCATTGATATATGTTCATTACTTGTATTGCTTTAGCTTATTTCAAATATGTCATATCTATTGTGTGAACTTCAGAGTTTTTGTGGATTTTGAACCCTAAGTTCTGCAGTGATCTCTTAATTTGAGAGAGTAGCTCTACTGGTTATGATTTGATCATATCGTAATTAGAAACAGAGAAGACAACGATGATAGCAGATTGATTCCCAGTTTCACTCAAGCTGTACCCGAATCATTCCCAGTTTCACAGATCTTATAATACATATAATTTTTTTTGTAAATGTGAGCCATTCTACAGAGCAAAGATTTAAGAAGCTTACTGTTCGAATCACAAGAAGATCTTTGTTTTTTTCCTTGAATTGATTTTCTCCTTTGGTGTTAAATTCTCAGTCACTAGATCTCAAATTTGAAGACAAGAAGTGCTGCCTGAGACCCATATCTGTTTTGGAATAAAATTTTCCAATGACTCTATATCTGTTTTCAGAATGTGATATGATGAGTGTGATTCATAACAACTGTTTTCATGGATTTCATTATTATTCACGTGAGATGGCTATTTGTTTTTTTTTTATTGAAAACAATTTGTTAATTAAGTACCTTCACTATCTCATAATAAAGAACAACATTACCAATATTTTTAAAAAAATATAATTTTGTTTTTTATATTTAAGACGACGTCGTTTTGAGACATCCGTTAGTTTTGTAACAGAAGATGACGGTACCACATCAGCAATATATGCAATGGCTATATTGTGGGTGACTTTTGAGTTCATAGGATTGACTTCCACAATTTTTGGGTGAGGGTTAATCTTGCCACAAAAAAAAGCTCGATGGATTATTTGCACAAAACCCTACATATATTTGTTAAAGCAATAATTATATCCCAAAACTCTACATATTTGTTAAAGCAATAATTATATCCCAAAATTTTTGCATACGGACCTTTTAGTTTCTAAAATAAGATCATTAACTCATTTTCCATAAGGGTTAATAATTTTGTTTCGGCAGGAATTGAATAATGAGATAGTTAATAATCTATATTATAATAAATAATCTCAAAGATATCTTATGCACCTGCAAAAAATCATCAAGAGAGAAAGTGCCTCTTCCCTTGCATGTGTTTAGAACCGCCTACACTTGTCTGCGGTTCCAGCTGCTTCTATGTTATTTGTTTTGTTTTCTCTTCTCTTTTAACTTTAATAAAATGCTCACTTTTCTAGTATTAGATATGTGCCTCCTCTTTGGTTTATCGAGATATGTGTTGTTTGTCAATCAAATTCTGTTTTTTCTACAATGAAAATCTTCAATGCAAACAAACACCATATGTGGAGATCAGCCGTTTTGAGAGAAAAATTGCCTGACCTAGCAAAAATTTTAATGATATTGAGAGAGTCTGTCAGAAATCATAGGTTTTAGATTAAGAAGGGCAGTACATAAGTCTGTAAAACCAACAAGAGTGTGTGAACATCTTGAGAGCTTTCTAATAAAAGTGAAACATAAGCTTGTTTGTTTCGACAAGTGTTTCTTGCGTGTTATTGAGATCTATCTAGGAATTTCAGGTGGTATAAGAGCAGGCATTTGAACCAAGTTGTTACTCAACAACATGTGAGGATCCTGTGACGAAGGATGGACTCAACACATGGACTAATGAAACAGATCATGCTGGAAGACACAAAATATGGACACTGGAAAGTGAAGATGAGATACGCCATTTGAAGTATCAATAAGGATGCTTGGACTGCAGTTGAGGAAGGATGGGATGAACCAACTGCAAAAGGTGATGGTGGAAAAATGGTTACTACGAAGAAGAACCTGTGGACAGACAACGAGAAGAGGATGTCCAAGATTAATTCTTGGGCAATCTCTACCATACATGACTCTCTTAATGGTGATCAGTTCAAGCAGATCCAGGATTGAGCAAATAAAAAATAATTGTGGAACACCTTGCAATTATATTATGAAGGAACCACCAATGTTCGTAGAAGTAGGCTTGATGCACTGCCTACCAATTTTGAGAACATTCGAATGGAAGAGGATGAACATTTAGCGGTTTTCAGTTCTAAACTGAGTGCAATTGCTAGTGAGGCTAATGTTCTTGGTAAGAAGTACAAGGAAAAAAAGTTTGTTAGGAAATTTCTGAGGTGTCTTCCAAAGAAATATGAAGCTCATATGTCTACTATGAATGTTGCACTTGACACTGAAAATATGACATAATGAGAAGTGATTGGAATGATCAAGGCTCATGAACTGGATTTAGAAATAAATACACATGGAGTAAGTAGTCAGAGGGGTATTGCCTTAACATTTTCAGATGACAAACTCAAAATCAAGGGGTTGGAAAACTTAATGAGTTTGATCGTGAAGAAATTCAACAGAACCATGAAAAAGTTTGATCGTGGTGGTCGAAAATCCTTCGATAAACCTACATCTGGTGAACAAGAGAGAGGATCATGAAGATCTGAGCAAAAGTGTCATGAATGTCAAAGGACTGATCACTTCAAAGAGGACAGTCCTACTCTTAAGAAGAAAGGGACTCAGTGTTATGGCTGCAAGGAGTATGGAGATTCCAAGGATGAATGCATGGGAACCAAGGGATCACTGATGTGTTGTAAGTTTTCCTCAAGGAAACCACACAATAAATGAACTGCAAGTGCACAGCAAATCAGTAGTAGTACTTAAGATATCAATCTTACAGAGAGTAACAAGTACGCGGATTGAACTCAAGCAAAGATATCTAACTAAGACAATGCAATTAGGGGTTTTGTTTTGGGTTTTGTAATGAGTGAATGCAAATGAATGAATGAAAACATAGTGAATTATTGATTTGTAAGCTATATGATTAAGAGGTTGGGCGTCTAGGGTTTATCTAAGGTTTCCATGGTTTCTAACAAGTAGGAGCTGGTCTTCTAGGTTGAAGCGACGAAGGAGGATGAAGCGGCGATGGTAGTGGCAAAATTAGGTCGTGAATCTCCTTGTCTAACTCCTAGGGATGTTCCTTGTGGGTGGCTGTGCTTGCTTAGGGTTTCCAAAACTCTAAGAATGGCTTCTCCACGAGATTAGGTCAAGAGGCATCCAAAACTATGTCATTTTGATAAGTGTGAAGGCAATGGGCCGATCCTGGTCATGGACTGAGGTCCTAAGGTAGGGGTAAGTCGGCACCGGTCACTAGGGGTAGTGCCCGAGGTCTATAAGAGGGCTAACCTCGGTCACGGGCCTTGTGACCGAGGTGGACATGCCTTCACTTTCGGGTTGCATCTTCCAAAAGGCTGAATGGATTGCTTCGATTCTTGTCCGAGGTAAATCTTGACTCTTCTAGCTTTCCATGGATATAGAGAACTCCAAAATTTTCTCATGGGAAGGTCTTAAAATGTTGCCCAATTTCAGATGCTCTGAAACTTCCTTAAAACATGTTTTGCTTGCCTTTGGGTCCTTTTTGCTCCAAAACTCCCAAATGTCTTTGGGAAGTGTAAATGGTGGAATGTGGTCATAAAGCTTCCATAATCTCTTGTTTCTTCATGATTTCCCTGCCAAAAACATATGAAATATAGGCAAAAATACGAGTATATCAACTCCCCAGACTTAAGGTTTTGCTTGTCCTCAAGCAAATAGGATTTCAAGACTGGTGGAGAGGTTTGAAAATTGCGAAAACTCTCCCATGATCAGAGACGATGTTCATAATAGATGACCTGCATACGTGTTAGTACATGGATTCTCAGTCAAAACTTTCTCACTATAGACTCACAACATTTTCAATCTCTGATCCTTCCATCGCAAACCGTCCAGAGACTTTGGAATTCACTTCAGTCAACTCCTTAACATTCATTAAAGGTGGGATGAATTTCTCAAGAGGGAGCATCATTGGGGGTAGACGATGCTTGGTATAAAAATGCTTTTGGTGTTTAAGTGTAGTTTCAAGTGTTTAGAGTGTACTGTGATTTCGGAGGGTAGCTATGTTGCAGAACCGCAAGAGAGTATGAACCCATTGATGTTCACAGCTTCCAACCATTTCTCCATGTCAAAACCTTGTTCCTTTACTACTTTTCTTCTTCTGGTTCCCCCAGACTTAGATGTTTCTGTGGGGTTCTTTGCACCATCTTCATAACTTCTTTTCTTCGTAACCTTCTTCTTGGGATTTCCTGTGCTTATGAGATTATTTTACAACCATTTCCTTTCCTTTCTGTTCTTTTCTTTTTCTTTTTCTTTTTCTTTTCTTTTCTTTTCTTTTCTTTTCTTTTTTTTTTTATTTTCTTTTTGGTGAAAGGGGAAACGGTACATAAATTTACAAGTCTCAAGAACAAGATATGAGTACCTTTTCTTGTTGATTCTGAGTTGTATGGTTGTGTAGACCAAATCGTGACTCTCTCTCTCTATCTCTTCTTTGATTCCTTCAAGCTCTCCATATTCAAGTGGTTGGAAAACTGTGTCGGACATTTCTCGCTCGCGTTTCTACGCATATCTACCAACGAGATAAAAAAAGAGATTGGTGAGAGGTCTGAAAAGAAATATATGGTGTAAGGGTAAACCACTAAAAATGAGTGGATATTCAGGATCAGCAAAGGGTGGTAAAAGGGATAAGAAGCCCTGAATGTGCTGCTTGTTTCCCCGATCTAATGCACTCATGAGAAATAATTGAAGTCAAGATTATGGTTCAAATAGAGTGGAGTTGACGTCCGTTCCATCCGCGCTCTCCGTAGGATGAGACTTCAGGGAGAAAGGTCCAGCGGTGAGTTTCTAGGTGTTGTCCGTTTATTAGTGAATCCTGCAAACCTTGTCCTCAGGGAATGAATCAGAACATACTTTAAGTCAAAATCATCATATGATAGGGTCATAGTTTCCTACAAACTCGACTCAATAAAACCGCATATAATCGAATAATAAGACATCAAAATGACTCAAGAGAAATAAAAATGCGTAAATAAACGGATAAAATCCCCCAGACTTGAATCACACTACCCCCAATGTGAACAGCAAAAATAAAAAGATATAAAAATGAAATGCATAAAAGATAGAGATAAAACGAGTGAACCTTTAACTTCTCAGGAGGTTCTGGTGCTCGGTGGTGGAGTAATCATAGTGTTCGGGATCTTAGGTACTCCTCTCCGCAAGTATAGTGGCTGCAAGGTACTCTGCTAGCTGCTGCTCTGCTGCAATCCGTAATGCTCTCTCCTCCTCAAGAGTAGTGGTGTCACTCCCCGGAGGGTTGCGTATGACGTGGTGAGAAGCAAAGGAAGCAATCATCTTAGCCTTGGTGAACTTACCAAGAGTGAGTGGTAGACAGTCTTCGGGAAGAGATGAGTGATATTCACTCGTAAAAAGGTACCAACTCGTGATGCCGTCTCTAAGGCATGGAACAGAAGGGCTAGGAAGTAGTATGGTGTTTGTGGCATACGGTGGAGAATGGTACTTATATCCAATCTTGTCAGGGTTGATTCGTGCTCCTTCAAGTATCTTCATCTTCTCAAGCTTTGCAAGGTCCAAATGGTTGTCCTTGATTGTGTGAGGACGGTCCGCGAGGTTGACTCCAGCGGTCTTAAGGATGGTAGTGATGACTCCTCCAAACCTTATGCAAGCTTGCTTGTCTTTACTTGTGATAGCATCATGCTTGATCTTCACAAGTCTCTTGGCTAGGAGGGCAGCATAGTTGGCTCTCCGTGGATGCTCAACAAAAGGGATGCTCAAGATATTGAGCTCATCACTAATCACATTGTTCTAGGCTGTGTGTGAGAAGAGAGTGATGGCGAGAAGCTTGTGTGCATACCAGATCGATGGGTGTGATAGTGAGGCAGCCTTGGTCTTTCTACTATCAAAACTTCCTTGTCCAAAGCTTGACCAATAAGCATTGGTATCAACTTGTCCAAACTTGATAGCATCTTAGAATTCAAATCCAAGTGCATTCCCAAGATCATGAATGGAGATGTGGTGGTGCTCATCATTGATGATGAAGAAGAGTTTCCCATCTCGCGCCAATGGGGATTTTGTGTACGGATATGCTAGTGTGACTGTGGCCAGGAATTGCCTTGTCTCTTCTTCATAGATTTCTTGGCGAGTAGATGCTAGGAAAGTGCTGAGTCCTAGAGCATTCAACATCCATTCAACATCTCTTGCTAATCCAAGAGCATGCAAGGATGTGTATTCAACTCTCAAGGTGGGTAAAAGCTTGAACTCATAGAGTGGTGTGTGATAATCAAGACTCTCGTCATCTTCTTTCCAACAAAGGTCAAAGGCAGCTCCTTCTTCTGACATCTTTGTTGTAAGCGGTGAGCTACTCCAGCTCTAAGATGGTGTGGTACACATAGCATGATTGGCGTATCATAATCACTATCATCTTGAATCTCATCACTCTTGTCCTTAGAGTTTGCGCCTTCATCAACAATTATTTTGCCTTTGTTCTCATGTGTTGCTTTGTCATGTACCATCTTAGTCCTCATTTCATCACTAGTGATGGTCCAAAATTTCTTCTTAGAGGATCTAGTGTCCATTGTTTGGTACCTAGAACAAAAGAGAGTGATACAAGTTAGCAAGGAGGCTCAGTGAGAAATATATTTCAATCTATTACATATGAGATATAACAATGGAGATTGAAATAGACACGTGTATGTTCAATATTATAAACCAAGATATTAAAACTCATGTTCAAATTTTTGGATTCAATGGTGACCTTCACAAAATTTGCATCCTAAATCAAGTTCAAAGCAATGCTAAGTGAAAAATCATTCTAAGTTCTCTTATCAAGTGTGAATGGTGTCTAAAAAGTTCAATTCCTAAACAATTGCATCATTAATTCCGTTTTTCCCTAAGGTCACAAAATTTTAGCAAAGAAAAATCAAATTCTATCCACAATACATCACAAAAATCGGTTCTTAGATAACCTAGAGGCTAATCTATAAGTTCTCTATCACTTCCTAGTAACAAAAGTCAATGAATCAAGAGAATCTAGAAATACCTCTTTTGAACGCTCAAAGAGAAAATAAGAATTTAGAGAACATACCTCGGTGTTTGATGAATGTGATAAGATATTTGTGATCTCTTAATGATTGAGTAATGGAATTTCCAATTAATTTCTAAAAACCCTAATTTTGAAAAGTTTGGATTCAAAGTGATATATCTCCTAATGGACTTGGAGAGATGATAAAAAGCTTCTTGAATCTTTAAAATCCTCTTTTCAATATAAAAACATGTTTTAACCTAAAAAGGTTGGGTTTTTTGAAAAGGAAGGGAAACTTACTTGTGGGGCCCATGGAATTTGGGGTTTCACAAAAACTTACAGTGAGTTCCGGGAGTGATACGTTTTGTTGGTTGTGAAATACGGTTCAACAGACAGTTGTGGATTCACGAATTGTACAAATGAACCGGGAAACTCTCAAGACAGCTCGAGATCAAAGATTTGGACAAACGGGAATTGGGTGGAACTTGGCTGGGCATGGTGTGAAACCTTGGTCACAGGATTTATGACCGGGGCCAGCCCTTCTTGGCACCTCGTGGTCAAAACTTCGGTTTTGGCCAAATGCATCTTGGAAATAGATTTTCTCAACCTGTAAAGTAGAATGACATCCCACAATGATTATAGAGACTAGGAAGAATACTTACGTTGATGGGATGGAGATTTGTTGGATCCTTTTGTCATTCCCCAAGAAAGGTCCAAAGTGATAGTCCATTGGAAATTGTGGCTTTCAATTTGTGCATTCCCATTTCTCCTTTGATGATTGCTTCTTAAATGCCCTCATATCATTAGATATTCAATATCAAAGCATTTGATCAAACCATTTACAAGATCCTCCAAGTTTTGCGAATTTTGTAGTTACGGCTCGTCAATGGTGTAGTCTTGGGTCGGTTGCGACAAGAAACTGGGATAATTTCTAGTTTCAAATTTCATTCTCTAAGATTTTCCTTGATCATCGCTCTCAAAAATACATCAAATATATTGAGCACCCAATTATAGTTCATTTGATCGATTATTTCTTTGAAATTCTCTTACCTTGGTGATTTCGTAGCCGCAGAAGATGTCGGCTAAAGGGTGCGGAATGAAAAGTTGGCCCTTTTCAAATCTGAGCTTCTTTTTTTCTGAAATTTCTTCAACCAAAACTTCCCAATGGTCAACCTCTTAGTGTCTGTCAAGTTGGACCACTTTTGCTCGAGTAGATTTCTTTATCCTCCCACTTTGGTTAATTATGCAACCGTGAACCTTAAGATGGAATGATCTTCTACCCATGAGTCTTTATCCAAAAAGTAGCTCGGCCAGTACTCCTAGAATACCCATATGGTGTTGAGTACCTGATCTTTGGTCATTTGGACGAGTGGAACTTGAAAATTCTTCAATGGGTCATGAATGACCTAGTCACGGCTCGGAAATGGGATGAACCTTGGCCTTGACTTGGTAAAACGTTATGGATGTGGTTGGGGAAGGTTGCATAGCTCCCTGGGGTAGTAAGGATGGCTCGGGAAGACTCCAATAGATCAAAAGTTCAATACACATGATTTGGGCCAAAATCTTCAAAAACGTCGGTCATAGGGCTCGTGACCGGGGTGTGGCCTTCTCGGGGCCTCAGTCACGGGGCTTGTGACCGGGGTGATGCCTTGAGCAGGTATCAGTCACAGGACTTGTGACCGAGGTTTGCATCATGTCAGCTTGGTCATTTCCAACTAGACCCAAAGGCTAACCTTCTTCCTCTTTTTCGTTTTTCTGTTTTCTTCTTTTGTATTTGGTTTTCTTGTTTATGTGAAATCTGAGATAAAACATGCAAAGATCAAAAGCAAAATGAAATCTAATCTAGAAAGGTAAAAGAAAAATTACAAGTGGGTTGCCTCCCACAAAGCGCACTTGTTTAAAGTCTTTGGCTAGACTTTGGAAGCTTATTAAGCTTGAGAAGGTGTAGCCTTGGAGATTGATATCTCCTTAGCTTCCTTAAGATTTTGATAGTCAGCTCCAGCTTCTATCACAAGTTTTCCTTTTGATGAAGTTTCAAAAACTTTGGCTTGAAGAAGAACTTCCTTGGTGTGCCTTATCATCTCCTGAATCCGATCTTTCCTCTCCTTGCTAAGTTCCAGAGGAACAATGATCTTGATCTTTGAAATCTGGGGCTGCTTGGGAGGCTTTGATGGTAGCTTCCGAGTCTTCTCCGTGAAACTCTTTTGTTCCCACATTGTTCTTATCAACCTCGGGATCTAGTGAATCTTCATCATATGGTGGGGCTCACGGCTTCATAGTAGAGAGAGTTGGATAGAATACTTTTTTCTGACAATTGTGAAGGTTGTCCTCTTGTTGTTGTGATCCATGATGGCTCCAACAGTGGCAACGAATAGTCTTCCCAAAATCAAAGGTCTCTTATTCTTCTCATCCATCTACAGAATGTGAAAATCTGTAGGGACTATGCAGTCTTCTACAACTAGTTGCAAAACTCGAACTAGTCCATCAGGGATCTTCTGCGATGAGTCGCCAAACACAAGACTTAAATTAAACGGAGACAAATCTCTAAGTCCAAGTTTCTTAGCAACATTTCTCGACATAACATTGAGATTAGAACCACAATCACATAGAGAGTTAGAGAACTCAATGCCTGTTATGGAGCAAGAGCAAACAAAGCGTCCAGGATCTTCTACTTTTGGTAGTCTCCTCATCGGATAGTGTTGTTGCTCGTCATCTTCTATGGTACGTGTCATACGCATCATGTCTTCATGAGAATAAAAAAGCGGAACCAATGGCTCACTCACACGCCTTGTAGAGGCTGGGATGGTGGAGATTACATTGCAATAACCTTTTGGATTCTCCTCGGGCTTTCCCGGAAGTACACCAACTTCTTTTGGGGCTTGATTCACGGTTTCAGCAACCTGAGTTTCCAGCTTCTTCACAAATGTGGAAAGGCCTTCAAACTTACCATTCAACTCGCCATAGATATTATCCACCTTGACGTTGATATCCCTTGTTTCTTATTGATGAGAAAAAAGTAGTTCCCACATCATAGTTTCAAGTCTATCACCTTGTGGTATTGGAGCTTGAGCTTGTGCGGCTGGAAAGGGCACCTTGTTGTTAGTGTTGAATGGAGGTCGCAGCTGAAAGTTGCCACCAAAGTTGTTGTTGTTGTTCTGAAACCGGTTTTTAAATGGTCACGGCTGCTGCTGTGGATAGGTCTGATCTTGAGGGTTCTCAACATTAGGATTCCTATAAGATAGGTTAGAATTGTACCGGAAGTTGTTGTTGAAGTTGTTGCAGCCGCGGTTTGGGAATGAACCTCGAGTACCAACATAGTTATCATCTTCTTCTTGATCCAATGAATTATCAAACTCATGGAAACCTTCATTGTTTCCATCATCAATCGTACCACAAGCATTGATAGCATAGTTTTGATTCCTTAGAAGCTGGCTCATCATATTCTTAAGCTCGGTGATCTGCTTAGCGTCAGAGTCACTAGAACGTGTTGTTCTATCAAAATCAGTGCAAGAGTTGCTACTACTTGCAGCAATTGTTCTCAATGAGAGCACTTCCTTCTAAGACAGTCTTAGTGGTGAAATCTCCGTTGCTGGCCGTGTCGAGTGACAACTGAAACTTTGGATGTAATCCTCTATAGAATATACTTAGAATATTACCTCCACTGAAGTCATGGTGAGGACAATCTCATTCATAGTCCTTAAAGCGCTCCCATGCTTCATAGAATGTCTCGACAGGTCCTTGTTGAAAACTTTGAAGTTTTTTCCTAAGAGAGTTGGATCTCGACATCGTGTAGAAGTGACTGAGAAAGGTTGACTTGCCTCCTTCGCAAGTAGTTATCGATCTAGGGGGTAAAGACTTCAACCATCTATGAGCCTTGTCGGCTAAAGAGAAAGGAAAAAGCTACACTTCAAATAGTCTTTGTGTAATGACCCTCTATCTTACCTTAGGACAATTATTTGGAACAAGTGGGAGGAGATGTTACAAAACCTCGGAAATGCGTGTGATGTCCCAAGGAAACATATTAAGCGATAAGGTCTTATTGCCAAAGAGAACTTATGGTAAAAATATAGATAAGTTTAGTCAATATGCGAAAAAATAATATGGGATATACGATGGAAACCAAAATTCCAAACAAAGGACCGATATGCAAGAACTAGCCAGGAAGTCATGATCGGAAGGAGTCACGATGGTTGACCGGCAAAGTCAAAAGTAGACCCATATTGACCGGCGTTGACCAGCGGAAAACTTGGCGTCAAGGTTCCGCTTGTCACATGTCTAAAAACGTGTCAGAGCTTCTAGAAGTTTTCACCACTTGTCACGAAGACAACCTTGGGCCTGACAGCTACTAGGATACTTGTCATGAAGGGTGTTAAGAGCCTGACAGCTGATGGGACACTTGTGGTGATGCTATGCCAAGCTTGCTGGGCAAGACTTCTCTCTAAATCCAATAAATAAAGAGCCATTGCTCTTCATTCTCCACACTTATTTTCCTGGAGCTGAGCCAGAGAAGAAGAGAAGAGAAGAGTTAAAGCATAGAAGGAGAATTGTTGTGGTGTTATCCGTAAATCAGTCCGTTCCGCACAAGTGTTCATTGAGTATTTCAAATCCGGATCCGAGTTCTTCAGCCATTTACCGTGAGTCACGAAGCATGTGAAGTAGCACATCATTATTGGGTTTTGTTTAATTGTTGCATGATTTATTTTGTTTAAGCATGCATTCTTTTACATTTTTGGTTTATCATGCATGGGTGGGGAGGTTGTGTAATTATCCCAAGGAGGGTTATTTACTAGAACTAGAAAGAGTCTGGGTGAGGGGTTGTCTGGATATAGGTTTCATATAGACCCTTTATTCTGGCAATCCAGGACGCTGTCAATCTTACAAGATCAGGAGGGCAGCGGCTCTTACGAGATCTTTATGGTTTGATGAAACCAGAGGATGTTGGAGGACCTGTGTGGTCTCAGCATCGTTTGAGAGACGCCAAGGGGGCATGAGAGAGATTCTGGACTAGGGGAGAATTTGCATTATTGAGTCTAGACTAGGGGGGAATTTGCATTTTGAGTCTAACAAGTTTTACTTGTTTTCTTTGCATATTTATGAGTGCTGAGCTTATTTATTTTTGCTTCCACTTGATGATTGCCTGGTTGCTTGTTGGATTTTGTTGTTGTTTGGGGATGGGTAGAATTATTTACTAATGTTTGTTGTAGGTAATCCCGCCCTCACTAAGTAATACTAGATTACTTATGATTCTACTTTTTGTTACAGGAAACCATAGGGGAATTAGAGAGCTACGGAACGATAGGACACCGGAGTAGATTTCGTGCCATTTGCTAAAAATGTATGTTTAAATGATATTGTGTAATATTATTTGGGCATTAGGCCAGGGCCAGACAATAACTATGTTTGTGTAATCCTTGTAAAACCTCCTTTTTATGAAATATATGGATTTTCTATTTTAAAAAGCGAGCCATGGCTGGTATAGGTCCTGTCTGGACAAACATAAAACTAAGGAGAATAAACGGGGTGCAAAGCCTTGTTCATGATCCAAAGTGGAATAGTGACTGGAATACTTTGGCTTAAGTCTTGATTCGTTCTTGACCCTAATTAAATTATTCCGGTTACTATCTCTTGTGGTAGACATGAATGTTTTGTGACTTGTCCGGTTATAGAGCTGTTCGTGTTTGCTACAATGGAGAGTTTTAGTGGTATCAGAGCATGGTTTACCATGTTTTTCTGTGGCTCGTATTTTCAAACAATTTATCGAGTCATATTGAGTCGCAAATGGCATATTAGGAATCCTGTTCGTTCCATATTAGATATTAAGTAAGAATACCTTATTGATTCTTGCAGAATGGTTAAGGATGTCCTGGGAAAGATCAGATAGCTATGTGTCTGTGCGGAGAGGGTTGGGTTACCCGTCTGTAGAAAGGGAAGAAGAAGTAAATTCTGTTGCTCGTGATCCATCCATAAACCATCATGTTGACACATGTGATGGAATCCCAAGGTCTACTCTGAGAAATTCTCCGGTGCATTCTGCCCAGTTTATTTCCATTCAAGGAGTTCAGAACCAGCCTACGAATCAGAATATCGATTTGCCAAACCAATCCCGGCCATACGATTCATACACCCGGAACAACAATTGCCGAGAGAAGGTCTGCCTCAACGAAGTAATTTGCCCAATGAACCAAGGGAAAATCCTTGAAGCCTAAGCATGATTCATGAGTTATTAACTCATATGTTACAACAGCAAAGACAAGCTCAACCAATTGTTCAAAGGACAAATATTGAAGAAGGTGCAAAGGAATCAGTTTCATCAAAATTTCTCAAGCTTGTTACTATGATGAGAGATTTGGGCATCCGTAAATTTAAGGGAGAACAAAACACGATTGTGGCTGATACATGGATACGAAATTTGGAGACAACTTTCCATATCTCCAGGTGTCCTCAAGAATTCAAGGTTCAGTTGGCTGAAAACTTTTTGGAAGAAGATGCATATACTTGGTGGGAAAGTGTTCTGCCACGTTTTCAACAACATGAAATCACATGGGAGCAATTCAAGAAGGAATTTGAACTTAAGTATTTTCCACCTGAAGCTCGGGATTGATTGGAACGCCAGTTCAACAATCTGGAACAAGGAAAGCAAAGTGTCCGGGCTTATGAGACGACATTCATGAAATTAAGAAGATATCTTGGTCTGATAAAGGATAACCAAGACACGATGATTCGGAAATTCTTATGCGGATTAAGACCAGACTTACAAGGGAGACTTATGTCCGTAAACCATACAAACCTCAATGAACTTATGGAGCAAGCTGTGACCATGGAAGATGTTATCAAGAGAGAGCATGAGATGATAGAAAAAATAACTGGAGTTCTTCCACTTACCGGACGAGCCAAGAACGGAGAACAAAAGGGTCAAGGCATAGGTAAGAGAGAGCATGTACCAAACAAACATGGACATAATAATAACTATGCAAGGGGTGGAAATAATAACCAAGGAGGACGTGGAAAATCAACTTTTGATTCTCGAAGATGCTATGTATGCGGAAAAGTAGGACATGTTGCTCGGTTTTACACCGAAGGTAATCAGATTAAGCCAGCCAGACCTCTATCGGTTACATGTTATGCATGTGGAGAAATTAGACATTATGCATCTACTTGTCCAAATAGGCGAACCCAAAGAATGGATCTGACCCTCAAGCACCCTCCGCCAGCACGATTAGCTATCGAAGCGCCAAAGAGGAAGAAGCAGAGACAAGAGTCTCCACCTAGGGTTTATGCTTTAGAATTAGAACCACCCAACCTTCCAAGCCCACCTCAGGGTCCCATTACAGGTTTGCAAGGGTTCTAACCTTTATTAATATATGATTGCATGATTGATTGAGTGTTTTGCTTGAGTAATTAGTTGATTTATATTGCATGCATATAATTTGATTGTGGTAATAGGAACATTACTTGTTGGTGGTAACCCCACTCATGTCTTGTTCGATTCGGATGCAACGAATAGTTTTGTGACTCCGGAAGTGGCTGGTAATTTTGAGAAGGCATTTGATGAAGTGGAATTAAGTTTTACGGTGCATACGGCTGGAAACCAAATACTTAAGGCTAGAGGAATGTTAAAAGGGGTACCAATTACCGTGAAGAATCAAGTTTTCTTGGCTGAACTTTTGGTAATGCCAATGGAAAATTTTAAGATTATTTTGGGAATGGATTGGTTAGCAAGGCATCATGTTCATTTGGACTGTAGAAGAGGAAGAGTAATTTTTGGAGATAAGGACCATTCGTCAGTGACCTATCAAGGCATCTGTCCGAGTAAGGTTGCTTCATTTGTATCAGCATTACGGATTGAAGAAATGCTAGAAGATGGAGAAATTTATCTTGTTACTCTTACCACATTAAGAGATGATGAAAATGAAGAACCAAGGATAGAAGAGATTAACGTAGTAAAAGATTTTCAAGATGTATTCAAGGCATTGGAAGGACTTCCTCCACCGCGAAGGAATCCGTTCACCATCAACTTGGACCCGTCAGCTACACCATTAGCCAAGGCGGCATATCGAATGGCCCCCGCTGAATTATTTGAGTTGAAAAAGCAACTAGGGGATTTGCTTGATAAAGGCTTCATTCGCCCTAGCGCATCGCTGTGGGGAGCCCCATTTCTTTTTGTAAGGAAGAAAGATGGAATCATGCGGTTATGTATTGATTACCGTGGTATCAATAACATAACTATCAAGGATAATTATCCTCTGTCAAGAATAGACAAGTTACTAGATCAGTTAAGAGGCGCTAGTTATTTTTCCAAGATTGATATGGCGTCCGGATATCACCAAATCTCGATTTCAGAGACGGATGTGGAGAAGACTGCGTTTAGAATGAGATATGGGCAATATGAGTTTGTGGTAATGCCTTTTGGACTCACTAACGCACCAACAGCTTTCATGAGATTGATGAAGGAGGTATTCCATGATTATCTTGATGATTTCGTCATAATATTTATCGACGACATTCTCATATATTCCCGGAGTGCCAAATATCATAAAGTGCATTTGAAAAAGGTCTTGGAAAGACTAAGAGAACACTGATGATTTGCCAAATTCAGTAAGTGCAAGTTTTGGCAAAGAGAAATTGGTTTTCTTGGTCTTCAAATTTCAGAACATGGAGTGTCTGCAGATCCCGAAAAGATTGCTGCAATAGGAGAGTGGCCCACAACCCACATCAGTCACGGAAGTTAGAAGTTTCCTCGGTCTTGCTGGTTATTACCAAAAAAATTTCAAACGGTTTTCATCCATTGCTAAACCACTGACAAAAATTACGGGCAAAGGAGTACCATTTCTATGGAGTGAAGAGGTAGAAAAGGCGTTTACTAAGCTCAAGGAATTACTAACCACATCATGTTTGTTAGCATTACCTGAGCCAAATCAGTCATATACCGTTTATACCGTTGCTTCAAAAATTGGACTTGGCTTTGTATTGATGCAAAAAGATCGAGTCATTGCTTATGGATCAAGGCAACTCAGGAAGCATGAAAAAAATTATCCAACTCATGATTTGGAGATGGCAGCTGTTGTTTTTGCATTGAAGATATGAAGATCTTACTTATATGGAGAGTCAATACAAATATTCACAGATCACAAAAGTTTGAAATACTTATTTACTCAACCAGATCTGAATTTACGACAGCGAAGATGGATGGAGTTCATAGCAGATTATGATTTGAAGATTCACTACCATCCAGGTCAAGTCAATGTGGTGGCAGACGCATTAAGTAGAAGAAAGGCCTGTGTAAATTCCGTGAAGGAATTGGAGTCATTAACCAAAGAGTTGAAGCAAGTGCATTTGTTAGCATTGGAAGGAGAAACAGAAGGACCAATGGGACTACAAGCCGTCAACCAAGCAAATCTTTTGCATCAAATCCGTGAAGAGCAAGTTCGGGACGAGGGCTTGAAGAAAATTGTTGATGACCTAAGAAAATTACCGGATAAAAACGATAGTGGCTAATCACTTAGCAGACGACGGTACCTTACTCTTGCATGGGAGAATCACAGTACCTGACCGGGCAGACTTACGGAAGAAAATTTTGAAGTTAGCTCATCATATGTTGCTTAGCATTCATCCTGGAAGCACCAAGATGTACAAAGACATCAAAAGATATTACCATTGGCCGGGAATGAAAATATCAGTAGCAAGATGGGTAGCCAAATGTGATTCTTGTCAAAGAGTTAAATCTGAGAATCAAGTACCAGCTGGATTACTAAGAAACTTACCAATACCAATGTGGAAATGGGAGTCTATTTCTATGGACCTTTTCACCGGAATGCCTACTGCTCCTGGCCGAAGCAACGATGCAATTTGGGTCGTGATAGATCGATTAACCAAGGTCGCACATTTGTTACCAATGAAGAGTACAGATGGAACCCATATTCTAGCAGATAAATACGTTGACGAGATCGTAAAGCTTCATGGAGTTCCAGCCAACATCATATCCGATCGAGATCCGAAGTTCACTGCGATATTCTGGCAAGATCTTCAGCGTGCCTTAAGAACGAATGTCCATATGAGCACCGTATTTCATCCTGAGACGGATGGACAAACTGAGCTGACAATCCAAACCATTGAAGATCTTATTCGACTATGTGCCCTAGATTGGTCTATGGATAGGTAATCATATTTACCTTTGGTGGAATTCTCACACAACAACAGTTATCACGCGAGTATAGACATGTCTCCGTTTGAAGCATTATATGAAAGGCCATGCCGAACGCCTTTCTGTTGGACGGAAGTAGGATTACGATCCCAGTATGACAATTATCTGATAGATGACATGGTAGAAAATATTAAATTCATCCAAGGGAACATGAAGAAGGCCCAAGATAGACAGAAAAGTTATGCCGATCGACACCGCCGAGATATCGAGTTCAAAGAAGGAGATATGGTGTATCTTAGAGTTACGGCCACAAAGGGGAAATAACGTTTTGGGAAGGTAGGAAAACACAGAGTAAGGTACATAGGTCCTTACAAGATTGAGAAAAAAATCGGAGAAGTCGCCTATCGATTGATTATGCCGGAGATGCGATTACACAAAGTATTTCATGTTTCCATGCTAAGGAAACATGTACATAACCCGGATACCATTGAGCCTGAGAGAATTGAAGAACTAAGGGGAAACCTCTCATATCCCGAAGGAGTCCTAGGCATCGGTGAAAGGCGAATACGAAAGTTAAAGAAGAGAGAGATTCCGCAAATACCAAGTATTTTGGGGGAAGCAAAACCGGATATTTTCCGGATAAAATATCCTCAATTCTTTGATACTCAAAAAGACAACGAAGCTGGTCCATCAGATCCTGATAGAATTCGACACGAATTATAATAAGGAGGGGAGAATGTAATGACCCTCTATCGTACCTAAGAATAATTATTCGGAAGAAGTGGGAGGAGATGTTCCGAAACCTTGGAAATGCGTGTAATGTCCCAAGGAAACATATTAACCAATAAGGTCTTATTGCTAAAGAGAACTTATGGTGAAAACATGGATAAGTTTAGTCAATATGCAGTAAAAGAATATGGGATATACGATGGACACCATCAATCCAAACAACGGATCGATATGCAAGAACTAGCCGGGAAGTCATGATCGGAAGGAGTCACGATGGTTGACCGGCAAAGAAAAAAGTTGACCGGCATTGACCAGCATTGACCAGCGGAAAACTTGGCGTCCAAGTTCCGCTTGTCACATATATAAAAACGTGTCAGAGCTTCTAGAAGTTTTCACCACTTGTCATGAAGACAACCTTGGGCCTGACAGCTGCTAGGATACTTGTCATGCAGGGTGTTAAGAGCCTGACAGCTGCTGGGACACTTGTGGTGATGCTATGCCAAGCTTGCTGGGCAATACTTCTCTCTAAATCCTATAAATAGAGAGCCATAGCTTTTCATTCTCCACACTTATTTTCGTGGAACTGAGCCAGAGAAGAAGAGAAGAGAAGAGTTAAAGCATAGAAGGAGAATTGTTGTGGTGTTATCCGTAAATCCAGTCCGTTCCGCACAAGTGTTCATTGAGTATTTCAAATCCGGATCCGAGTTCTTCAGCCATTTACCGTGAGTCACGAAGCATGTGAAGTAGCACGATTATTGGGTTTGGTTTAATTGTTGCATGATTTATTTTGTTTAAGAATGAATTCTTTTACGTTTTTGGTTTATCATGCATGGGTGGGGTGGTTGTGTAATTATCCCAAGGAGGGATGTTTACCAGAACTAGGAAGAGTCTGGGTGAGGGGTTGTCCGGATATAGGTGTCATATAGACCCTTTATTCTGGCAATCCGGGTAGGTGTCGATCTTACAAGATCAGGAGGGCAGCGGATCTTACGAGATCTTTATGGTTTGACAAAACCAGAGAATGTAGGAGGACCTGTGTGGTCTCAGCATCGTTTGAGAGACGCCAAGGGGGCGTGAGAGAGAGTCTAAACTAGGGGAGAATTAGCATTATTGAGTCTAAACTAGGGGGAATTTTCATTTTGAGTCTAACAAGTTTTACTTGTTTTCTTTGCATATTTATGATTGCTGAGCTTATTTATTTTTGCTTCCGCTTGATGATTGCCTGGTTGCTTGTTGGATTTATTTGTTGTTTGGGGATGGGTAGAATTATTTACTAATGTTTGTTGTAGGTAATCCTGCCCTCACTAGGTAATACTAGATTACTTATGATTCTACTTTTTGTTACAGGAAATCATAGGGGAATTACATAGGTACAGAACGATAGGACACCGGAGTAGATTTTGTGCCATTTGCTAAAAATGCATGTTTAAATGATATTGTGTAATATTATTTTGGGCATTAGGCCATGACCAGACAATACCTATGTTTGTTTAATCCTTGTAAAACCTCATTTTTATGAAATATATGGATTTTCTATTTTAAAAAGCGAGCCATGGCTGGTATAGGTCATGTCCGGACCAACATAACACTAAGGACAATAGACGGGTTGCAAAGCCTTGTTCATGATCCAAAGTGGAACAGTGACTGGAATACTTTGGTTTAAGTCTTGATTCATTCTTGACCCTAATTAAATTATTCCGGTTACTATCTCTTGTGGTAGACATGAATGTTTTGTGACTTGTCTGGTCATAGAGCTGTTCGTGTTTGCTACACTTTGGGCACTCCGTTGGTTCTCGTAGTGCTGCAGATTTCTTCAAAAAGATCAATGTGATCCATAGGATGTTCCATGGTGAGTCCATGGAACTGGTTTTGCTTCACCAAACCAATGATTTGAGGTTTAGTCTCATAGTCACGCCTTGTTAGATTGGAAACTCGTATGGCAGCTCGGTCTTGCAGATACTGATTAGGAATGTCAAAGTCAGCAATGGTACAGTTCTGATTGGCACGCCTCAGAGGGTGCACATAAGCAGCTTGTCTAGCACCAAAATTCGCATGTTGAGGTGCATGGACAACATCAGGAGGCTGGTGAGGAGCATTGAGGTTATCTCCGATGCCTACATTGTTAGGTTCTTGTGGAGCTTGGTTGTGAATGTCCAGAGGATTCACGGGTGCTTCTTCAGGCCCATAGATGGGGTTATCATCCTCATCTTGCATCTGTCGCCTCTCAGCATCATTGGCAACAGCGTGGTGATCAACAAGGTCACCTTGATCTTGATTTCGTAATTCGGCCATGAGTTGTTGTCTCTGAAGTTTTCTGAGTTCGCGTTCAAGTCAGTCTATGTCTTGGATTGGAGTGACGACTTCAGAGTTTTGGATCCTTGTCATGCACCACAAATCCTGAGATAGAAACAAGAAGGGAACACAAATGTAAAATAGTAAAAGAGAATAAAATTGAAAGATTCAAATGAAAAATTCAAAGTATCTTAGACGAGAGATCTTATCGAATTCAAAGGTAGCTTGTAGACTCCCCGGCAACGGCGCCAAAAACTTGATATGTCGTAAGTTTTCCTCAAGGAAACCACACAATGAATGAACTGCAAGTGCACAACAAATCAGTAGTAGTAGTTAAGGTATCGATCCCACAGAGAGTAACAAGTACAAGGATTGAATTCAAGCAAAGATATCTAACTAGGACAATGCAATAAGGGGTTTGGTTTTGGGTTTTCTAATGAGTGAATGCAAATGAATGAATGAAAACAAAGTGAATGATTGAATAGTAAGCTATATGATTCAGAGGTTGGGCATCTAGGGTTTATCTAAAGTTTCCATGGTTTCTAACAAGTAGGGGATAGGTCTAACTAATAGCTTTTCATCAATGGTTCTCAACTACGAACACAGATACACACCCAAGCCATAGTTAATGACGGAGGCATCTTAAGTCACCACACCCTGGTAATCAACTTCCGCAGGTAACAACACGCTTAGACCAGCTCTATAAACAAGTTCGATATGTTCACAAAGTCCTATAACTCAACTATTGCAGGTTATAACACGAGGCTTTGGTAATACTAGTTCCGAGAAATAGGTTTACGCGGATAGCGCTCCAAATCTCCAAAACAGTGTTTGGTGATCAAGTCAAGTAACATGCATTAAGTAAAATATATCCCAAGAGAACTCATAATCTAGATTAAAATCGGATCTAACAACCGAAATGAATGCAACCATGTTTTCCTAAGATATTACCCCATCAAACCCAACAAAAGAACTACTCGCTCGTGGTGTAAATAAACGCAATAGACATTATGGAAAACATCAAATAAATGATTCAATATATAAAAGGGGGTTCAAAGGAAACTTCTCTAGATGTCACAGATGAGATCTCGTCTCCCCAATAGCGAGTACAAAGAGTAGAAAAGAGAAACAATGAAGAACAATAGATGAAACTTCCAGGAGATGGTCTTCTAGGTTGAAGCGACTAAGGAGGATGAAGCGGGGGTGGTAGAGGCGAAATTAGGTCGTGGATCTCCTTGTCTAACTCCTAGAGACGTTCCTTGTGGGTGGATGTGCTCGCTTAGGGTTTCCAAAACCATAAAAATGGTTTATATAGGCTCCTCCACGAGATTAGGTCAAGAGGCATCCAAAAAACTACGTCATTTTGATAAGTGTGGAGGCAATGGGCCGAGCCTGGTCATGGGCTGAGGTCCTTAGGTCGGAGTAAGTCGGCACCGATCATTAGGGGTAGTGCCCGAGGTTTTCAAGAGGGCTAACCTCCGTCATGGGTCTTGTGACCGAGGTGGACATGTCTTTACTCTTCGGGGTGCATCTTCCAAACGGCTGAATGGATTGTTTAAATTCTTGTTCGAGGTAAATCTTGACTCTTCTAGCTTTCTATAGATATAGAGAACTCCAAAATTGGCTAATGGTAAGGTCCTCAAATGTTGCCCAATTTCTGATGCTCCGAAACTGCCTTAAAACGTTTTTTGCTTGACTTTGGGTTGTTTTTGCTCAAAAACTCCCAACTGTCTTTGGGAAGTGTAAATGGTGGAATGTAGCCATAAAGCTTCCATAATCACTTGTTTCTTCATGATTTCCCTGCCAAAAACATATGAAATATAGGCGAAAATACGAGTATATCAATCACAGCATAAATCTTCTATGGGAATGAGTGAAAGTGAGTCTGACAGTGACTCTGAAGAGGATCTTGCAGATTCATCAGAAAGTAAATTGGAAGATGAGGAAGTAGTCTAAGAAGTCAATTCTCAAGAAAATCTTGAAGTCAAAGCTGATGAAACTGAATAAGAAGATGAAGAAGTTGTTGATCTTCAGGAAGAGTACAAGTTGCTGTATGAAAACTGGAAAAAGACAAGCGTGAAGAGAATCTTCAGCTCATCAAGGAAAAATTAGAGCTGAAAGAGATGAATGATAAGAATTATATTTTCCGTTGAATTAAATAAACTTTTTAAAATCTTATATTTTGTTTAACTATAGGAATATGCTCTTAAAATCTGTTTAGAATATTAGATGAATAATGCACCGGTTTTTTGTGATATTTATTAAATATGAAATTATATTATGCTTATTAGTAGGATCTGATAAAAATAAAAATATTATTCAGTGGCATTTAATGTAATATTGTTTTTAATATTGCTTAAATAATTATATAGTGATTAATATAATTTTTAGTAAACTTTATAAAATATTTAGACATTTATATATGTATGAGAAAAATCAGACAGGTAAAAGTAAAAAGTGATAAAAATGTCTCTGAAAGAAAAATTTTGCAATTTTTGACAAAAAGAAAAAAATGAAATTTGTAACAAAAACTCAAATTTACCAATAATAATTATAAAACAATAATGTTCAATGTAAAGGGTCAAAGCTGAAATAGTAAAACCACAACGTTCAATGTAAATGGCAAAACTCAATTTTAAGATCGAAAGCGACACCGTTTCATTTACTTTGGAAAATGATACCATTTCATTGATCGTCTTCTTGCTTTGATAAGACGTTGTTTTTGACGATCGACGATCCAACGGCTTTTTTTCTCTTGGTTTCTGATTCTTTTCAGATTTTCCTGAAAACTTTTTGTGAGACAAAAGGTAAGAAACGTGATGAAACGATTATAGTTTTTTCAGTTACTTGGGAAACAAGTAATCATTTTCTTTTCTTTAGATTGTGCATATAGTTTCCGATTTTGTTGTATTTTCAGTTGGATAACAGGAAGTACTTACGGGCAAAAAGGTTTTGGATCTGTTTAACTTGGTACACAGTTGGATCATGCTTTCTTCAAAAAGTTAAACCAAACTTTATGATTTAAATGACATTTTGAAAATTCATGTTTTTTTCGTACACAATTTGAAAGTTCATGCATTATTTTTTTGACATTTTTCCCATTTTAGAATATTGTTTTTTTTTGTTCTTTGGATGTGTACCTTTCTTTTGGATAATGTTGTTTGTGGTGTGTTGCAGTTACAACTGAAGCTGTTTTTTATTCTTTGATTTTTATAATAAAACTTTCCTAATACTTCTTCAATGTAATAATGGCTCTGATTGGTAACCAATAAATAATTGATTAATAGCATAAATGCATAATGAAAAATTGTATAATGAAAACCTGCATAATGAAAAATTGGAGAATAAAATTTTGTGTGATTGGATACATTTTGCAAAATGACAGTAAATCACAAATATGCACATATACTTATTAAATTAAGAACTTAATACATTAAATTTTTTTATTATAGATAATTATTTTGTAATTAGAATTTTTTTAGCATCGTTAAAAAGGTGGTTTCAAAATTATTTGGAAAATGTTATAAGATAATATAACTTTGAAATATCAAAGAAGTAATATAATTTTTTTATTGTAAATAATTGCAAATTTAATTTATTTTTAATAGTTAATTTTTAGCATATGAATATATAATATCAGATCCTAAATTATTGTTTTAGGGTAAGTTCATAGGGAACCGGATTTGAATGTTTGTATAACAGTAATTATAATAAACTAATAATTATGTTGTTTTAGTGGAGCAAGTAGCATTTTTATATTGCATATAATCGATATGAGATCCTAAATGAAAAAGGGAAAAAAAAATTTAAAATAAAAGTATGTATGTTATGGCACCCCTAATGACCTCATCTAATAGTCATCTCAGTCGGTCCATGCATACGCATAACCAATCCATGAAGATCAAACTGACTCAAAACCGGGAAAAAGTCAGAGATACTTTTTCACAACGTTTTTTCTTTCTTTCTAATCAAAAATTGGTGAATGAGAACAAGTGGCGGCCAATGAGAAGTTTAGGATTATGTTGAAGTTGAGGAACTCACTTGTTGCTGCACCCGTGCTAAGTTTGTCTGATCCAAATCTTTAAAACAGAAATTCCCTCAAATAGCACTAAATGAAGTTTTTGTTCCACAAATAGCACTATTTTTTTTTGGACAAAAAAAACATTTTTATAAAAGACAAAATTTAAAAAATTTTGTTTGGGTTAAGTAATGTACAATTTAGGGTATAGTTTGTTTGGGGTGGAAGGTATAATTAGGGTTTAGGGCTTAGAGTTTAGGGTTTTTAAACCCTAAACCCTAAAAATATGAGGTTAGGAGATTTTGTGCTATATAAGGAAAATAATGCTTAGTAAAAATGTTATTTTTGTCCAAAAAGAAAAAGTGTTATTTGTGGAACAAAAAAATTATTTAGTGCTCTTTATGAGAATTACTCTTATCTTTAAGTTTATAACAATTTAAACTACAAAGAGATAACAAAATGCCTTTTTTTTTCTTTCATGGGGAATTTTGGTTTTTGGTCAGCTCAATTTGAAGATTCAGTGCTCGGAATATCCGCTTGGAAGCTCTTGAAGCATTGATGAAGACTAATGTCAAGATTGATTTTTATGGATGGGAAAGGTAACATAAAACTGTTTAAACTAGAGATTGGAAGATCAATGAGCTGTCTATTTGATGTGATTTTCTGTTTTTAATGAATTCATATAGTTGACAAGGTTGAAGCTCTTAAGCAATGCAAATTCGGTTTGGCTTTTGAGAATACTAAAAAGGAGGAGTATGTCACCGAGAAATTATTTCAATCCCTTGTTGCTGGTATGTTTTTAGATTCTATCTCTCTCTTTGTGAGCATATCTTACAAATTCTTGTTGGTGATGTCAATATGTCATTAGAGAAAGAAGTATTTGTTTCCATTAGTGTTTGATTAGAATGTTAAATATAAACTTAAGCAATTTCTTCTCAGGATCCGTCCCTGTGGTTGTTGGTGCTCCAAATATAGAAGAATTTGCACATTAAGAAAACTGAAGTTGCTAAGAGATTTTTTTCCATAAATGATTGTAAATGTGTATAGTTATAACTTCTTCTTGAAAGCTTCATGCTTTTGTTTTGTACGAGGGCCCTTCAGATTCTATCAAGGCATTTGTTGATATGGCTGCTCTACACTATTCTTGGGCATTTGCAACTTTGCCGTCCCTATGCAGCAAAATCTCAGTATTTGCCTGAAGCTCATAGAATCTCAGTTTTGTCTGAAGCTCGTAGAATCTCAGTATTTGCCTGAAGCTCATAGATATGGAATCAAAGTGCATCTCTGCTCTATTTGTGAAGAATAAACACTTGATAACCCTCCTGCAGAACAACTCTTCCATTTGTTAAGAAGAAGACACCTAGATAGATAGTACTTAAATCTTTGTGGATAAGACCCTTGGAAAATCGGACATAAAATGATTATGCAAATTAACAAACTGGATAAGGTCCATTAGTGGCTCGTCTTTTCAGTCTAAAACAAAAAGTCATAGGAGTATTTCTTTTTTCTTTGATAAAGTTTCAAAATACTTTTCAAACAAAACAAAAAAATTGCTAACAAACAATAACGTTTGAAAAGAATTAAACCATACTCCATCCGTTTCACTTTATTTGTAGTTTTAGGATTTTTTTATTACAAAATAAGTGTTGTTTAAGATTTCCAATGTAGCTTTTTGATAGAAATTTATACTTTTTCTTAGTATTTAATGCAATAACCAATGAAAAACAAATTTTAGTATATTATTGAGGGATAAAATAGAGAATTTGATTGTTTTCTTAATTTGTGTGTAAAAACCTTAAATTACATATATAAAAAAAGAAAAAAATATTCTCACCTACACGAAGTATTGGCCAAGGCATAGCTACACATACGAACTATTTTAATGGTTTCAAAACTACACAAACTATTGATTTCGCATAGTGACATGCACAAACTATTATGTGACATGTGCACAAGTACACCAAGTATTATGACATATAGGTCGTATCATAAATTATATGCACAACCCCATAATCATTTTTTTTTAGTATTTTCTTTAAAATCATCAGATCTCCTTTTACATATATATATATATATATATATATATGTATATATATGTATATATATAGATAATATTTTGATATTTATATAATGTATAGAATAATTGATCAAAATATCTACAGAAATAATATATTTTTTTGTGTGTGTATTATTTTAGAAATCACACAAGAAATATGTTTTAAATCTCTAGAGTGGACACAGATTTGATATTATGGTATTTTAGAATACTTAATTCCATTCGTCCGATCCGAAAAATAATTAAACAGATCTTCTAAAATAGGTCAAAATTAAATAGTAATATGAATTTTGTTTTCTTCTCCTGAGTTTCCATAGACGACGTTTATAAGGTAAAACATCATTAATAAAATAATATTTATATTATTATTCTAATTTCACATAAGTTAGACATACCTGAGTAACTTGTTTTGGATTCGATGGACCAATTTTTGTATTCTAAGTTCTTTTTTTTTGGGATAGTATGTTCATTTGTTTACCAAATGGAACAGTTTACAATTCAAGTGCAGCAGAGGCTTCAAAGAGGTTAAAAAAAAAACAGAAAAAAGAACCAGAAGAAGTAAATCCTTTCCTCCTCCTCCGAGCAAGTAGAGTATCAACTGAGTTGACAGGAATTCCTGTCAACAATTAAAGGTCCCATTTCTGACCAAGAGTCAAACCAGTAGCTTGTTATCATTCAATTTCCCACTAAACACGTTAAGAATTGCTTAGCGAGTGGCCTGAGAAGCTTCGAGATGAAGCATAGTTCCAAAAGAAATTCCTCTTCATAAGGTTTTACTACATAATCACTGTTAGATTCACTTTTTATTTTTTCTATGATATTGACTATGAAAGTCTGACTTGAAATCCTCTGTGAAAAAAACTATATAAAAATGAAAGAACCTTAAATTTCTTTATTTTAAATAAATAATGTTAGTGTAAATTAAAAGAAGTTTCCACATGAAAATCAGCACAAGTTAAAGAACAGACTCTGGAGTAGTAAATATTCTTTATGTGAGGAGTATTCTTTATGTGTTCGCCGAATAACATAGATGACATATTTAATATCAGTTTTACGGAAATGTTGTAAAATTCTTTTCGCAAAAAAACAAAAATGTTATTTTTTTCAAAGTGTTGTAACATAGATGACATCCAATTGTAACATAGATGACATCCATTTGCTTAACCTTTCATATAAAATCAAAGTCGTTCTCAGACGGTGGCTCGATTCAAATACTCCTACGAGGGCATTGCGGTGATTTCCATGGTTTTTCTGGAACAGGAAGCCGCTTACGCGGATAGTACCTACCTTTATCAAGCGAGTGGGATAAACATCTCTTTGCGTGTAACCTACACTTAGAGTAGTACATGCTGTTTCCCGTCCCTGCAAAGGTTACCAAGCCATTAAGAGTTGTACCAGTCATCTCCTCCCATTTCAAAGAGACTAGTTTATACATTAATGGTGCTTCGGTACCACATGTGTACATGACAAGGAGCTCGCCTTTTTGCTCCATCAGATAAATAACCTTTCGATGAGACCTCCATTCATTGGTAAGAACAAAAGGACACACCTGTTCCTCCCATAATTGAAAGGTAACTGTGCGACAAGCTAGGTCAAAATCAAGTAAAGCACCTCTCAAGTCCAAGCAATAGAAGTGACCATTGACGTATAGAATGTTGCTATGCACAGAAGGGCCAAATCCATGAGGGCAAGAAATATCCTTATGACTCCACTCAGTTGCTCCAGGATATAAGAGGCTGATATGTGATGTAAAAGGAAATAACGCTATAACAGTACAAGTACCGGATATAGGTGCAGAAGAGAATGCAATGGCCTGAAAGAATAACTCATACTTTGGCAAGCTTATGAGCTCCCGAGTAAACGGGTTGAAGAAGAACTGGATCTGCCCATAACTCCATAAGCAACCATCCATCTTTGGAGTAACAAACTTTGGCTCCAACAAGTGCGGGTAAATTTAGTGTGTATGTTATCCGCTGCAATGGATCGATGATATTAATTAAGTCACTATTTTTAGGCAATGAGAAAACCCGTGGATGCTTTCCCACAATCCGAACGAATTCTGCAGCCTCACGCCATGCTTTGCAGCCAGCGGATGCACGGGTGTTATCTTTTAACATAAGACAACACATTATCAGTTCCAAAAGGCTTGATGGAAGGTCAGCAAAAGTGAGACTCTTTTTTTTCTCCAGATCATTGTTGTTTACATCTGTGTTCAACCTACATATATATTTGGAGCAAAAATCATATTAAAAGAAATGAATGGATTTGCTTTTGTAGTCATAAGACATGAAATATTACAAACTATGGTGTTAAAAATATATTTCAAAGATAAAATTAATCATTTGAGGGAGTTAGTGGCCGTTGTGAGATGCAACATATAACTAGAATAATACCAGCTTCAACAATTAACTAATATGATAATCTTTCAGAAAAATAAAACAAAACAAACCATTACCGAAATATAGGGTTTTAAAAGCACTAATTATACGTATTTGATTCTACATTTAATATGATAAATTTTTTAGAATACCAAAGAAATGAAAGCCATAGAAAACAAAAAAAACCATTACCTGTGATACTAAATTTTGAAAACAAATTCAGATTCAACCAAATTTAAGAAAAGAGAAAATATCAATCTAATAAACTTTAAGGAACCTTTGGAACATCGCTTTTGATCAGAGATTACTGAGAGATAATAGACTCACCGTATGCATTTTCGTCTCTGGTCAGCTGTCATTTTTTGTTTTTTTGACTTATGGAAGATATCAAGCTAGGTTAAAATGTTACATGATAAGTGACACATATCTTATATATACTATTAAAAAGGAAGTACAAAATTGAGAACTCGTGTTACCAAACACTTTCTATCTTATACTTACATCCAAACAAGTTTAAAGTAATTATTATGTAATTATTAGTTATTAATATTAAGTATCTTCTTTCTAAATAAATAATCAATTATTTCTCTACAAAACCTTTCTTATCTAATATTTTCTCTTTAAAATTTTCCTTATCTAATACTGTGATTTTAATAATATGAATTATGATTCTCCTATCATTTTTGTTTGATATTATTTTTAAATTGTTTTAAATTATTATATTATACATACAATTAATAAAATTCTAGATTTTTTAGTGCATATGTTGTGATTTAAATTTTTATAAATGGACATATATTAACTCAATCAATAAGGAAAAAGTGTGTGTTCAATATCGTACACGGTAGAGATTTCAATAGGATCGGTGACATGCAAAATAGGTAAAAGTCAATACAACATAGGGCGGGTGTAGAAATAAAATTTTATGCACACTAAAAAGCGGGTATCATGAACAAGGGCATAGTGGACCGCAGATTTATCCGTAAATTGATGAATCAGCCGCAAACTACATAATTTTAATAAAATAAATTATATATAAAAATTAATAATTATATATAGTTGATGACATATAATATATAATATTTAAAAATATAAAGAATTTTATGTATAAATTTATAACATTTACTAAAAGAATAGAATATTAAAATATGAATTATTTTATTTTAAAATATTTAAATTATTTTTATTACAAAAAATTAATATTCGGCCCTTGCTAACATGTTGGACAGTGAGGACGAGTTGGACATAATAGCTATTTTTACAAATTTACACCAACTAACCAACAACACTAACATTTTCTAATTTAATGAAGTTAAAATTATATATAAAAAATAAACAAACAAAATCTAAAAATTTATAAACTATGTGGAAAACTAACCACAAAATATAAACATCTGTTACAATGATCAAGAAAACATTGACCGCGATGTACTGCGGGTTTGACTCTAGTATGTATTAATAATGGAATCCCGCGTCAGAACCTAGATAACAAGATATAATGCAAATTAACAAAACGGATAGGCCCATTAATATTGTCCTTTCTTTTTAATAGTCTTAAAAACAAAGTCTTGTCTTTTAAATTATTTTTTATATATAAAAACTTTCAAAATATTTTCAGACACTTTTTAAAATACTTTCACAAACAGAAAATAACTTTTGAAATAAACAATATAAATTATCCTTTTCAAATAAGTTTCAGTTCTCTAAATTAACCACCTTGGAATCTCTATATAAATATTTGAGCAATGTTAAAGCAAAATAACATTGTATTTATATGGGATATTACGATAAATGTCATTGGACAATCATTTTAATTTTTTCAAATCTTATTAACAAAATCATAATAATTTTCTGCTTAGTTAGTCAATTCCCTAGTAAATACCACAAATATTTATATATAGATATTTCAAATTTTAATTGGTAATATTTTAAAATTAATATGTTTATTTTTACTTAGTATCTCCTAAATAAATATAAAATTTTAAACAATATAGTATTTATGGATTTAAAATAAAGTCATTAAGGATACAATAATAATCACGAAATTAATATAAATAATTAAATAATTTTTAAACAATTTTTTTTTTCACCAAAAAAAAATTTAAACTCACTTTCTCTTTCTTATTAATTATGGAAAAAAACTAAAATTAATTTTTACCATCGAAGTTTTACTTCTCGATTATGGTTAGATCTCAATGAGGTGATAAGGAGTATAAATAGAAGATGAACGATAAATAGTCGTCATAACATTGGTTGTATTAATTAAACGGGAGAACTCAAAAGTTCAGCGTGTTTGGGTTGGAGTAGTACTAAGCCTATCAGAAAATCATTTCTGGAACCGTGTAAGTGAGACCAAAACCTGGAAAAATTATAATATGGTAATTTATAAGGAGAGTAACATGTCTTCTGAGCCTCTCGGGAGGAGTGCACTAATCGTCAGACAAGGGTGAGACTCACGGGCCAAGAGAGGGCGTGGGTGCTCATAGAAAATGATGTTACAATTTGGTTTCATAGCTGAAGCCAGATAAGTGTGGAGAAAATTGGGCTCACACCATCGGGGGTGGTAGTCTTGGTGTGCAACAAAGATGTTGCACTTTGTGAGTTGGGTGATTGTAACATCCCAATTTCTGGTATATGGTGGTGCATGAGGAGCAATTAAGAGATTTTATTTAGTTATTTATCTCACTAAAGTGAACTTTTCTTTTCCAACACTTGTCCAAAGAGAATTCCATAGTTAAGTGTGCTTGGGTTGGAGTAGTAGTAGGATGGAATACCTATCGGAAAATAAGATACAAAATCTACAGTCCAAAAAAATTATGGAAGTGAGATATGAACTCGATAGTTTATAAAATTCAAGGTAATATAAACCACAATTCCTTTCAAATAGATATACTTAAGGATCTGCTAACGGATTGTGAAAAACCTTTTAAAGCTATAGTTTCAGCAATTTACGGGAAAGCTTATGATAGGGAAAAATATAATCTTTTCTTATGATAAAGAGCCATATTGAACCCAACTAATAAAGATATTGGTATAATTAGTGATTTTATGCTCGCCAATTTTGAAGGTAACACGCTACATAAACATAGCATCGATTCTCTATTTTTAATGACGTTATGCTTTCAAATGTTTTTAACAACATGCATATGTATTTAGGTGAGGAAAAATATACTTAAGTTCATATAGTATTGAACCCACATAAATTACAAAAGCGGATATGATGATTTATTCTCAAGAGTTTTTGAATAGTATTAAACTTTTTGGATTGCCCAATCATGATTTGCGGTTGAATATTTGGTGTACCAATAATGCTTCTTAGGAATATTGATCCTAAGGAGGGTTTGTGCAATGGTACAAGACTTCATGTTATCAAAATTAGTTAACCATGTGACTGAAACATAAATTTTAACAAACATAGGATGTGACTAAAAGTCAATTGATTCACAGGATGTTTATTTCTCCACCATGAAGTGCAGGCAATTTCCTGTTACAATTGTATTCATGATAACCATAAACAAAAGTCAGGGTCAAACACTATCAAGTGTCGGACTCTATCTTTCCTCTCAAGTTTTGTCACATGGTTAATTGTATGCTGCTATTTCTCGAGTTAATTCATGAGATGGTCTGAAGATTTTAATATAAGATGAGAAAGGTAAGCTTCAAGTAACAACCCGAAATGTTGTCTACAAGAAAATCTTCCAAAACATAATGACATCTTAGATTACACATTACTTGCCAAATTTATTTTTGATTGTGTTAATTTTATTTTACAACTTTGGTTATATAATCATAATGCAATTTTGTTAGTTAAAACACAAAATTAATAATAATAACCCGCGCCGGGCGTTCATTTATATCTTTTCTGAATTTAACCTTTGATTATTAACTCTAGTTTCCTCTTTCATTTATATCTTTCCTTTCAACAATTATATGAATCCATATATTTATACAAAGAAAATTCCAAGATGCCCTCTCTGCCATTAGTAAAATTTTCCGAAGCCAACAACCACGATAAAACAAAAACAAACATCAGACAGGTTGTTGATGTGTGTATGGCATTAACAACAAAAGTGATGAGTTGCAACTTGCGAGTGACATTGAAAATTATCAGCTACGGTTGTTGATAATTTTAGAAAGCAACAAAAGAAAATAGGAGCGTTAAAAATAGAGGGAATTATTCCAAGGTGGTTTAGAGAACTGAAACTTATTTGGAAAGTATTACAAAAGAAAAGAAAAGAAAGAGTACTGTATTCTTCTTTAGAATTATTTTGGATTCAAATATTAACATTTATGGATTTAAAGCATGAACTTTCAAAATATTCATTTTTTAATATAGAATATTTGTTTTGGATTAAAATATTTACATTTATAAGATAACATTTTTTTTGGTTTTGTTATTTTAATTTTTTGTTGGTGGATTAATTAAAAATTATTAATTATATGTTCTCATATATATATATATATATATATATATATAATTAACTAAAAATAACAAAACTAATAATAACATTTTTTTGGGTTAGTTATTAAAAATATTTTGGTCGAGGTTTTGCGAAAAATAACAAAACAAAAAAATGTTGATTAATTAAAAAAATGTTAACTATATATATTAATATTCACAATTAATTAAATTTTTAAAAAATAATAAACTTTTGAAATACCAATTAAATCGAAAAATATGAATATTTCGAAAGTTCATGCTTTAAATCCGAAATTTTTAATATGTCTATCCAAAATTGTGTATCTATATATAGGCGTTGTGTCATCGTGGCTGAATGAAAATTATCATGAATAATATATTTCAATATATTTCTGAAGAAAATATTCACAATATTTCAAGATGTTTCTACAATTATGAAAAAAAAAACATGTGCAAAGAGTATAGTAAACATTACCCAAAAGAACCATCAGCTCTTCCGTCCTTCCAATTCACAAAAAACTCTTTAGATTAAAAAGGAAGAGCACCAGCAGTATAGAGACTCTTCCTTCTGTCATATGCAGGTAACTTCTGATTCAAGTGAGATTCTCTGTAGGTTTTAACCAAAATTTTCATCACTTCTCTGTTCAGTTTCTTCGATGTAACCTCAGGACTGATCGAAACATTTACATATTTGACTTGATTTTAGTCATTGATTTTCATTAGTGATGTTGTTTCATGAATGGAGTGGCTAAAACTATGTTTGGATCACACAGGTTTCGATCAGTCCTGAGGTTACATCGAAGAAACTGAACAGAGAAGTGATGAAAATTTTGGTTAAAACCTACAGAGAATCTCACTTGAATCAGAAGTTACCTGTGTATCATGGAAGGAAGAGTCTCTACACTGCTAGGTGCTCGTACTTTTGAATCTAAAGAGTTTGTTGTGAATTTGAAGGACGAAAGAGCTGATGGTTCTTTTGGGTAATGTTCACTATACTCTTTGCATATGTTTTTTTTCTTTTTCTTTTCAAAATTGTAAAAACATCTTGAAATATATATTGTGAATATTTTCTTCAGAGCTCATCACTGTTTGTGGATCACAAACTATGGTATTAAAAAATAATTTCAAAGATAAAAATTATCATTTGAGGGAGTCAGTGGCCGTTGTGAGATGCAACATATAACTAGAATAATACCAGCTTCAACAATTAACTAATGTGATAATATTTCAGAAAAATAAAAACAAAACAAACCATTACTGAAATATAGGGTTTTAAAAGCCCTAATTAAAAATCATATCAATCAATTATACATATTAGATTCTTCATTTAATATGATAAATGTATTAGAATACCGAAGAGATGAAATCGATAGAAGAAGAAAAGAAAACCATTATTGACACATCGTGTCTTAAAAGCCATAATTTCACTGATTCTCCTTTAGATTTTATTTACTGTATACTTCCCCAGAACTGTGATACTAAATTTTGAAAACAAATTCAGATTCAACAGAATTGAAGAAAAGAGAAATATCAATCTAATTAACTGTAAGGAACATTTGAAACATCACTTTTGATCAGAGATTATTGAGAGATATAGACTCACCATATGCGTTTTCCTCTCTGGTCAGCTGTCATTTTTTTTTTTTTTACTTATGGAAGATATTGTTATAATGGATATGAGCAAGATAACAATAACTTAAGGAACATGATACAGATTTACGTGGTTCACCAACGATCTTGTTGGCTACGTCCACGAGAAAAGAGGCAGAGTTTATTATATTCAGAATAGATTGGAGACTAGGGTTAAGAGAGTATTTATAAGAAACTGTAATTAACATAGTTCTAATTAATCCTCAGCGGACTGGACATAACATGGGCCTACCAGACCCCTGATTAACCTCAACGGATTGGTCCTAAGTTTATGGGCCCAATCTTTTCAAGTCATATCTAACAAATCTGCACATTGACTTGAATCCTCCAAACAGATGTACAAGACTTCTCCATCAGACAGATGTACCAGATTTCGCCAACGTACTGTTGTAGACTTCTGTTGCAAACAAACGTACTACATTTTTATCCTTTTTTCCTCAGATTTCTGATTAGCGGACCAGATGCTCCTCAAGTGAACTAATTAGTCAAGCCAAATACATCGATAGAAAATAAAAAATAAAGACCATTACTGACACATCGTGTCTTAAAAGCCCTAATTTTACTCATTCTCCAATAGATTCTAATTTACTGTATACTTCCCAAGAACTGTGACACTAAATTTTGAAAACAAATTCAGATCAACCGAATTTAAGAAAAAAGATAAATATCAATCTAATTCACTTTAAGGAACCTTTGAAATATCACTTTTGATCAGAGATTATAGAGAGATATAGACTTACGTATGCGTTTTACTCTCTGGTCAGTTGTCATTTTTTGTTTTTTTACATATGGAATATATTAAGCTAGGTTAAAATGTTATATGATAAGTGACACCTATATTTGTATTTACAACAGAATCCAGCGTCAGAAACAAGATAACGAGATATAATGCAAACCAACAAATGGGTTAAGGCCCATTAATAATGTCTTATCTTTTTAATAGTCTTAAAAAAAGTCTTGTCTTTTAAATGAATTTTTTTATATATATAAAGTTTCAAAATATTTTCAGACACTTTTAAAAATACTTTTATAGACAGAAAATAACTTTTGAAATAAACAATATAAATTATCCTTTCCAAATAAGTTTCAGTTCTCTTAATTAACCACCTTGGAATCTCTATATAACTATTTGAGCAATGTTAAAAGAAAAATAACATTGTATTTATGTGGGATATTACAACAAATGTCACTGGATAATCATTTTATTTTTTTCAAATCTTATTAATAAATTCATAATAATTTTCTGCTTAGTTAGTCATTTCCCTAATAAATACCACAAATATTTGTATATAGATATTTCAAATTTTAATTTATTAATATTTTAAAATTAAATCTTATTATTTTTACTTAGTATCTGCTAAATAAATACAAAAATTTTAAACAATATAGTATTTAAGTATTTGAAATAAAGTCATTAACGATACAATAATAATCACAAAATTAATATAAATAATTAAATAATATTTTATTATTTTCCACAAATTTTTTTTTTAACTCACTTTCTCTTTCTTATAATTATGGAAAATTTTAAAATTGATTTTTACCATCGAATTTTAATAAAGATCTTCAAATATCCTAATTGTTTTTACAATGGATCAGGACATGTCAACACGTGCGGGTCAGAACAGATAAAGACAGGTTAAGAAGGATCATGATGGATCTATTTTGTTTTTGTCAAAACAGATATCTTTAATTAAAAATGCATGGGCTTACAACGAAAAGGCTTAAAAAGCCTCTTTAGCAGAATGGTCCGCTACACCATTTTGCAATTCTGGGAATTAACTTGAAAATATTGAAGTCAAACGATGAAGAGTAAAGCTCGATGTCTGAACGAACACCATGCAACTCCGCAATCGGCAATCTGGTGGTAATTGCTCGGATCAATTGAGAACAATCAGATTCGAGGATTACCCTGTTGAAACCATCATCTTTGGCTGAGTTCAGTGCAGATCGTACGGCAAGTGCTTCCGCCATTAAAGGGGGGAAGATATGAGTGGGACTAAATCACTGTGGATCGAGATTAGGGTCCCTTGAGTTGTGAAATTCCAGCCTAATCATGTTGATTTAACATCAGCTTTCCAAGCCGCGTCGAATCTGCAGGTAATTGCATCTTTTGGGCTCGGAAGCAGCTTCTTGTCTAACTGAATTTGCACTTTGCTCTTTGAGTGGTTGGGCGTTGCTCCATTCTTCTGCATTTGTGATTGCATGGAGGACAGTTTCTTCAGGCGATAAACTGTACTGTTGAAGATATGTTTGTTTTCTTGCTGTCCAGATAGCCCACAGGATCCATGGAGCTAATTGGTTTGAGCTTATGCCTGTTGGAGGAAGGAATCTCGTTGTTTTCAGAATCTTCCAGCCCTCCCCAAAGCTGGTGAGGTTTGACACATCGATTGTTGTTGCTAATGGTGCTTCTCTCCAAGCATGTTTAGCAAATCCACAATAAAACAGCAAATGGGGTATTGATTCAATTTCTCCACATCTCACACATGTGGGATCGGATGTGATATTTCTGGAAGCAAGTATGTCGCCCACCGGAATAGCTCCTTGTGCAGCCTTCCAGATGAACAACTTTAGCTTAGGTGATGTTTGTAGTGACCATACATCCGCTATCCACTGTAAGTTCTCATCTCTGTTTTGGGTTTTACCTTCTTTAGCTTTGTCTAGGGCTGCATAGTAACCCGACTTTGTAGTATAACCTCCCGAGCTTTGCTTCAACCAAATCCTCTTATCCGGTGCTTTTTCTTTGCTTGGTTTTAAGCTCAAAATGGAATCTTTGTAGCTTGGTAGACCTTCAAATACCTTAACTAGGTCCCAATCGCTTGTGTTTGCTTGAAACAGGTCAGAAACTCGAAGAGTGGAGTCTGTTTCTGTGACTGGTCCTTGGGAGGCTGCTTGCTTATGTGTTGAAAGCCAGAACTCGTTCCATATTCTTATGGACTCTCCATTTCCAATTCCCCATCCGAGATTCTCTGCTAGTAGGTCTCGTCCAATCATTATCCCTCTCCAACCGTGGGAGGCAGATGCAGGTACGCCACAAGACATAAAGTCCTTGTTTCTACATTACTTTCCTAGCAATACTTTTGCTAGTAAGCTCTCTGGTTTTTCCAATATTCTCCAACTGAGCTTAGCTAGCAATGCATCATTGAAACATTGGATATCACGGAGACCTAGTCATCCATCCTGTTTAAATCTGGTTAGCTTATCCCATGATACCCATGCCATTTTCTTCTTGTCAGGCTTCGAATCCCACCAAAAGCAAGTTAGAGCTGATTGTATCCTTTTGCTTAACGATCCTGGAATCTTGAAGCAGGACATGGCATACGCTGGAATAGATGACAATACACTTTTTAGCATAGTCAATTTTCCAGCAGTTGATAGGAATTTGGATGACCAAGTAATAGCTTTTTGTCAAATTCTATCAACGATGGCTGTGAAGAGATCCTTCTTCTTTCTTTCAAACTGCTCAGGAAGGCCTAAGTATTTACCCACTCCACCCTCATTATCGATCTGTAGTTCACTCTTTACTTTTGCTCTCAGATCAGGAGGCATCTTTCTTGAGAATATGATTGCTGACTTTTCGGCATTGATTAGTTGACCAGAAGCTTGTTCGTAGTTGTGCAGGATCTGCTTGAGAGCTGTAATGCTTTGGGAATTGGTTTTGCAGAAAAACATCATGTCATCTGCAAATAGTAAGTGATTAGTTTTTTTACTTCTTTCAGCCACTCTGATGCCTTGTAACTGACCAGCCTGTTGTGCATTTTTGCAGAGTCCATATAACACTTCACTGCATAAAATGAAGATATATGGAGACAAAGGATCTCTTTGGCGGATTCCGCGGTATGGTCTCACTTTGCCTCTCTCTGCTCCATTAATAAGAAAGTTATAAGTAACTGTACTTACACATTGCATTATCCAGTTTGCCCATTTATCGTGGAATCCAAGTCATTGTAGAACAAGTCGAATAAAATCTCATTCCAATCAATCATATGCCTTACTAATGTCTGTCTTGATTGCCATTGAACAATATTTTTTGGCTGCAGATTTTTCCAGGCAATGGATAATCTCATGAGTGAGTAAGACATTGTCAGATATGTCAGACATTGTCTGAGATTAGGTTGGAGAGGATTGGCTGCAGTCTTCTGATGAGTATTTTTGAAATGATCTTGTAATAGACATTGCACAGGGCAATAGTTCTATACTCATTCACTTTCTTTGGACTATGGACTTTAGGGATTAACCGGACATGAGTTTCATTTATTTTCCTTGGCAGCTGACCAGATATAAAGAAGTCTTGGATCTCTTAGACTATTTTAGGGGCCAGTTTTACTGCAGTTGGCTTTAAAAAGCTAGCAGAGAAACCGTTTAGTCCTGGTGCCTTTTCAGCATGAATAGAGAAAATCACATTTCCGATTTCCAGGGAGGTGGGGTCTCTGATCAGCTTGATGTTATCAGCAGTTGATATCATTGGCTTCAGCGCTTGATTCACAATGTCAGCTCTTTCTCTCTCATGAGAGGTAAATATCTTTTTGAAGTAGGCTACAATAACTTTTGATATCTCCTCTTCTTTGAAAACAGTGTTTCCTTCCTCATCATCGATGACTGAGAATCTATTTATAGATGTTTTGCCTCTAGTTAAAGCATGAAAATAACTTGAGTTTTTGTTCCCAAGGCTTAGCTAGAGCAATCTACTTCTTTGTTTCCAGTATTATTCTTCCTTCTTATAAGCTGCTTGCAGATTTAGTTTAATAGGGCTAATCAAAGCTTCATTATTGGTAGGACTTACCATTGCCTCCTCTAATGCTATCTTCAAAGCTTCATTATTGGTAGGACTTACCAACGCCTCCTCTAATGCTATCTTCAATCCTTCAAACTGCTTCTTACTCTTGTTGTTTTGCTCTTTGTTCCAGTCGATAATGCAACTTCGAGTTTTACTAATCGTTTGCTCCACAGAGAGGGTTAGATCTTCATTCCAGGCTTGATTAATCAGATTTTTGACCTCAGGGTTGTGTTTTAATCTTCTGTCAAACCTGAAAACGCCTTTCTTTCTTTTTCTTTAAGGCTTAAAGTAAGATATAATCGGCTTATCGTCTGAGCCTTCATATCTGAGGTGCTTCCATCTACCAGTTCGGAACAACTCTGCCCATTTACTATTTGTGACTGTTCTATCAAGTCTGCACCTTACTACGTGTGTATGGCCTATGCCTCTCCAGGAAAGGGGGTCTTCAGAATGACGTAGGTCATAAAAGTCCCCTTCAGATAGAAAGCTTCGGAAGTCTGAGAATGAGCCTTCTGGTCTCATGGGTCCTCCTTATTTCTCCTCATTACTGATAATATCATTGAAGTCCCCTGTAAGAAACCAGGTTGAGTCTCTAAGGAGGACAGACTCGATCAAATAGCTCCACATCAATCTTCTTTTTACTGTCTGTATCTCCATACAGGAAAGTGGTATAGAATAACTTCTTTTCAAATCTGATGTCAGCATCTATATAGTTTGCACAAGAAGAAATGGTGACATATATATATATATATATATATATATCCTTTTTCCAGAAAAGTGCTAATCCACCAGCTCCTGGACTGTGTGGTGGGATCAAAAAAAAATTTTCAAAGCCCATCCAATCTAAAGTCTTCAGAACAAAGGCATCGTGATTTTTTTTTCGTAGAGAGAAAGATTATAGCACGTAAGTTTCGAAGTCGTATCTCTCTTAACCTCTAGACTGTCTTGGGGTTCCCCAACCCTTGACAGTTCCAGCTTACAATTTTTAAGGAAGAAGAGAAGATGGATTTTGATAACCCATTGATGATTGGGTGATGCCTGTGACTATTTTGCATTGTGGGGGTTGTCTATCAGATCCAAGACGCCCCTCCATATCTGTCCGTTCTGCCTTGCTACTTCCTGGTTGTGCTCTAGGCTTTCTAGTACCGGATCCTTGTCCTTGGTCTAGATTTAAATTTATTTTTGGTGAAGCACTTGCTTGAATAGATATTATTTTCTAGAGCTTATTCCAGGGAAAATCTTTGGACTAATTTGTACATTCCTCCTCCTAGCAGATCTACCAACCTTTTGCTTAACTATCGGGGCATCCTGGATAAGGATTCCTTGCACATTTTAATAGGATGAGTTTAACTGGGGTGGGTTTACCCATACTAACATCCCTAAGAAGATTAATCATGTTTTCAATTTTGAGATTTATTAAAAATTAATATAATATTTCCTATATCTTTAAGCACAAAAAACTTCTTCAGTTGTCTAAAATCAGCACTCTTGGATGGAGCATCAAGTTTATTGTGTCAATAAAATGTTTAAACTAAAATACCTTAAAAAAAACACACACACACACACACACATAAATATATTGAGTTAGTTGACTATTGCGAATAGACATTTTATAAAATAAATGTTGCATATATGATAACAATAATTTACACTACATTTGCCAATGCACTTGGCTTTTATTTTAGTTGTCTTATGTGTTTTTCTTTTTCACAATAAATTTGATGGATGCGGATTACCTCCAATTCTTTAAGAAACTCAATCTCTTAAAAGAATTTAGGGAATCCTATGGGAACTTTTCAGAGATTCCAGGCGAGTTCATGCAGCAAATAATAATTTGTTGGTTTCTGTTTCTCCAAAAGCGGATTTAAATTTGAGATTATTTTATTACTTCTTGATTATAGTTAGATCTCAATGAAGAGATAAAGAGTATAAATAGAAGATGAACGATAAATAGTCATCATAACATTGGCTGCATTATTTAAACGGGAGAACAAAAAAGTTAAGCGTGTTTGGGCTGGAGTAGTACTAGGATGGGTGGCCTATTAGAAAATCATTTAAGGTACCGTGTGTGTAATGACCCGTATCCTAACCTAAGGACCAGAACACGGATCAAAGGACCTTGTACCAGATCAATCAACCTGAGGTTAAAAGATCAAGGAATCCGGAGAAAACTTGGTGACCAAGCCAAGTACAAAACTTGATGACCAAGTTTCCCATCAGGAAATTTTCCGAGTAAAACCGAGCCATTTCGAAAAAAAGAAAAAGGGGGAAATTCATATGGCATATAACAAGATGGAGAGGCATTTTCTGCAAGATACAAATTAATAGAAGCTTACCGTATACGACGAAACCGAAGCTTACGGTGTACGACGGAAGAGAAAAATTGCCGAGCAAGCTATCGTCGAATTTTGACATGTCCTGCAAGTGAAAACGTGGAGAAGAAGAAGCTGAGGCACATTTAACATGTGTGTAAAGGAAAATGGCGTGAGAAGGAAGCTGGGGAGGCTTCCAACTTGGCCACCAAGTTTATCCCAAACTTGGTGAGCAAGTGTGCGCGACATGTGGCCGCCATGTGGCTAGCTTGCCCACCAAGCCAGCACCACCACAATCTCTAGATACACAACACTCCACCCTTTGTTCTCTCATTCACGAAAAAATAGAGAGATATTAGAGAGAGAAACTGGAGATTTTTAGAGAGAGAAGAAGAGGAATATCGGAGGAGAAGGAGAAGAAAAAGGAGAAGAAAAAGGATATTCTCACTGTGTTCTTGAGGTTATTTTTCCGTGTTCGTAAGAAGCTCCAGCAGTGTTCTTACCGTGTCCTTGAGAGTTCCAGCCAAGATCCAGCCGTGTTTGAGAAGTTATTCTTCAAAGTTCAAGCATCATCGATCAAAGTTCTTGTTCAAGTCTGAATCTTTCCATCCATGCCACTTCAGAGAGATCGTTGATTTTGTGAGTGTTCGAAGCATGTGAAATAGCACATGAGATTATGTCATGCATCTTACTGTGATGCATGATATCGCTTGTCGTCATTTTATTTATTTATTTATGGGGTTTTTGTGTGGGGTTTATTTTTGGTTTTAGGAGATCGGTGGATAACTAACTGTTAAAGTCAGTTATCCATGACGATTGTAGTGAGTCTAGAGGTTAGGTGGATAGAATAGGATTAGGGGGCCGGGTGTGGATCTCTTGTGATCATCGGATTTTTGAGAGGTGGATGAAGCATGCCGAAGATATGGAGGTATAACCATGTGGGGGTTATCATGTATAGCTTCCGGGTTTGCAACCCCTTGGAACCATAGTGTGTCCTTCTGGAAGTACTTTCGCTGAACGATGGGGGTTCAACCAGTGAGTTGACATGTGAGATTCCGACACCATCTGTAGTGCTTAGGTCGACATGTTTGTCTCTGGCTGAAAGGTAGATCGAGGAGGAGGTGTGGGAGCTGATGGTCTATGTGAAATCAGTGGTCGTAGTGAAGTGTGGAGTTAGAGTGAGTGTGGTGTTGTGGTTACCCAAGTGTCGTTCGGGAAACCTGAGAGTGCTGTTGTGAGAGGTGTAGTTGTGTGTGTAGTTTCCCGGCTGTGTTTGGGAAGCCTGTTACGTGTTGTGTGTAGTTTGGAAAACCTTTGTGTGCTGATTGTTTGTCGTTTCTTTTGGTAGTAGCCCGGAAGATTCTTGTGTGTAGTTGTCAAGTCTTCCGCTTGCGTGTTGTATGTGTTTATTGTGTGTTTGATGTGGTTATTAAGTACTGGTGATTCTAACGTTGAATGCAGGTATCCCAAATGCCACTAAGTAAACCTGGATTTACTTATGATTCGATATTTTTGTTCAGGTAACCTTAGGAGGCAGTAGCTGTGCGTGGGGAACGTTAGGCAACTGGAAAGTAGATTTGGCGCCTCTTTGCATAAGATGTATGTTATGTTTAATAAGTTTAGGTACTGTTTCATTATGGCCTTAGGCCCATGCCTGTGTTTGTTTTGATGTGTTAAAGACATATTTCGTATTTATGAATGAAAGTATCGTTTTACAAAGTAAATTAAAAACGGAAGTCATGGCTATGAGAGATCTGGTCCGGGTCCTCCCTAACGCCTAGGTTGCATATAAGGGTTGCAAAGCCTGATCTATGTGCCGAAGCGGGTATGAAAGGCTTGGGTGCCTTGGTTCGGGCAAGATTTGTTCTTGGCTTCTGTGTTCGTAAGAAGCTCCAGCAGTGTTCTTACCGTGTCCTTGAGAGTTCCATCCAAGATCCAGCCGTGTTCGAGAAGTTATTCTTTGGAGTTCAAGCATCATCGATCAAAGTTCTTGTTCAAATCTGAATCTTTCCATCCATGCCACTTCAGAGAGATCATTGATTTTGTGAGTGTTCGAAGCATGTGAGATAGTACATGAGGTTATGTCATGCATCTTACCATGATGCATGATATCACTTGTCGTCATTTTATTTATTTATTTATGGGACTAACTGTTAAAGTCAGTTATCCATGTCGATTGTATTGAGTCTAGGGGTTAGGTGGGTAGAATAGGATTAGGAGGCCGGGTTTGCAACCCCTTGGAACCGTTGCATGTCCTTGTGGAAGTACATTTGTCGAAGGAGGGGGGATCAACCTGTGAGTTGACACGTGAGATGCCGACACCGACTGTAGTGCCTAGGTCAACCTGTGAGCCTCTGGCTGAAAGGTGGATCAAGGAGGAGGTGTGCGAGCTGATGGTTTGTGGGATATCAGTGGCCGTAGTGAAGTGTGGAGTTAGAGTGAGTGTGGTGTTGTGGTTTCTTGAGTGTTGTTCGAGAAACCTGAGAGTGTTGTTGTGAGAGGTGTAGTTGTGTGTGTAGTTTCCCGGCTGTGTTCAGGAAGCCTGTTGTGTGTTGTGTGTAGTAATGGTGTTTCCCGATTGTAGTTCAGGAAACCTTTGTGTGATGATTATTTGTCGTTTCTTCTGGGAGTAGGCTGGAAGATTCTTGTGTGTAGTTGTCAAGTCTTCCGCTTGCGTGTTGTGTGTGTTGATTGTGTGTTTGATGTGGTTATTGAGTAGTGGTGATACTAACGTTGAATGCAGGTATCCCTGATGCCACTAAGTAACTGGATTTATTTATGATTCTATCTTTTTGTTCAGGTAACCTTAGGAGGCAGTTGTTGTGTGTGCGGAACGTTAGGCCACTGGAAAATAGATTTGGCACCTCTTTGCATAAAATGTATGTTATGTTTAATAAATTTAAGTACTGTTTTATTTTGGCCTTAGGCCCAGGCATGTGTTTGTTTTGATGTGTTAAAGAATATTTTGTATTTATTAATGAAAGTATTGTTTTACAAAGTAAATTAAAAACCGAAGTCTTGGCTGTGAGAGATCTGGTCCGGGTCCTCCCCAACGCCTAGGTTGCATATAAGGGTTGCAAAGCCTGATCTATGTGCCGAAGGGGGTATGAAGGGCTTGGGTGCCTTGGTTCGGGCAAGATTTGTTCTTGGCTTTTGGGTCAGGCAACTTTGTTCTTCCTCATAGCCTGCCCTCTCGGAACGCTCTGTAGCTGGTCTGGCTATAGAGCGGTCCAGGGGCGCAACAGTGTTAGTGAGACCAAAACCTGGAAAAATATAATGTGGTAATTTATACTGAGAGTAACATGTCTTCTGCGCCTCCCGGGAGGAACGCACCAATCGTCGGACAAGGGTGGGACATACGGGGCGAGAGAGGGCATAAATGCTCATAGACAATGACGTTACAATTTGGTTTCATAGCTGAAGCCAGATGAGTGTGGAGAAAAGTGGGCTCACACCATCAGGGGTGGTAGTCTTTTGTGCACAACAAGGATGTTGCGCTTTGTGAGTGGGGTGATTGTAACATCCCAAATTCTGGTATATGGTGGTGCATGAGGAGCACTTAAGAGATTTTACTTCGCTATTTTTGTCACTAAAGTGCACTTATCTTTTCCAACTCTTGTCCAAATAGAATTACATAGTTAAGCGTGCTTGGGTTGGAGTAATAGTTGGATGGAGTACCTATCGGAAAGTAAGATACAAAATATACAGTTCTCAAAAAATTATAGAAGTGAAATATGAACTCGGTAGTTTTATAAAACTCAAGGTAATAGCAATCACAATTCCTTTCATAGATATACCTAAGGATCTGCTAATGGATTGTGAAAAACCTCTTCAAGCTATAGTTTCAGCAATTTACGGAAAAGCCTATGATAAGGAAAAAGATCATCTTTTCTTATGATAAAGAGCCATACTGAACCCAACTAATAAAGATGTTGGTATAATTAGTGATTTTATGCTCGCCAAGTTTGAAGGTAACACGATACATAATCATAGCATTGATTCTCTATTTTTAATGACGTTATGCTTTCAAATGTTTTTAAAAACATGCATATGTATTTAGGTGAGGAAAAAAGTTTCTTAAGCTCATATAGTATTGAACCCAGATAAAGTACAAATGCGGATATGATGATTTATTCTCAAGATTTTTTGAATAGTGTTAAACTTTTTGGATTTCCTAATCATGATTTGCAGTTGAAGCTTTGGTATTCCAATAATGCTTCTTAGGAATATTGATCCTAAGGAGGATTTTTGCAATGGTACAAGAATTCATGTTGCCAAATTAGCTAACCATGTGATTGAAACATAAATTATAACGAACATAGGATGTGATTAAAAATCAATTGATTGCCAGGATGTTTATTTCTCCAGCATGAAGCGCAGGAAATTTCCTGTTACAATTGTATTTATGATAACCATAAACAAAAGTCAGGGTCAAACTCTATCAAGTGTCGGACTCTATCTTTCCCCTCAAGTTTTGTCACAAGGTTAATTGAATGCTGCTATTTCTCGAGTTAATTCAAGAGATAGTTTGAAGATTTTAATATTAGATGAGAAAGGTAAGCTTCAAGTAACAACCCGAAATGTTGTTTACAAGGAAATCTTCCAAAACATAATGACATCTTAGATTACACATTACTTGCCAAATTTATTTTTGGTTATGTTAGTTTTATTTTACAACTTTGGTTACATAATCATAATGCAGTTTTGTTAGTTAAAACACAAAATTAATAATAATAACCCGCGTCGGGCATTCATTTATATCTTTTCTGAATTCAACCTTTCATTATTAACTCTAGTTTCCTCTTTCATTCCAACAATTATGTGAATCCATATATTTATACAAAGAAAATTCTGAGATGCCCTCTGTGCAATTAGTAAAATTTTCCAAAGCCAACCACGGAGAAACAAAAAAAACATCAGACAGGTTGTTGATGTGTGTATGGCATTAACATCAAAAGTGATGTGTTGCAACTTGCGAGTGGCATTGAAAATTATCAGCTACGGTTGTTGATAATTGGAGAAAGCAACAAAAGGAAATAGGAGCGTTAAAAATATAAGGAATTATTCCAAGGTGGTTTAGAGAATTGAAACTTATTTGGAAAGTGTTACAAAAGAAAAGAACATGAAAAGTACTGTATTCTTCTTTAGAACAATTTTGAATTAAAATATTAACATTTTTGGATTTAAAGCATGAACTTTTGAAATATTCATATTTTTTAATAATGATTATTTATTTTGGATTAAAATATTTAAATTTATAAGATAACATTTTTTGGTTTTGTTATTTTAATTTTTTGTTGGTGGATTAATTAAAAATATTAATTATATGTTCTCATATATATATATATGAATTAAATAAAAATAAAAACTAATAATAACATTTTTTGGGTTTTTTATTAAAAATTGTGTTTTTGGTGGAGATTTTGCTAAAAATAACAAAACAAAAAATGTTGATAATTAAAAAAATGTTAACTATATATATAATTATTCACAATTAATTAAAAAATTTCAAAAAAATAATAAACTTTTGAAATGCCATTTAAATCCAAAAATATGAATATTTCGATAGTTCATGCTTTAAATCTAAAATTTTGAATATGTCAATCCAAAATTATATATATATATATATATATATAAACATGTGCAAAGAGTATAGTGAGAATAAAAAGGAAGAGCACCAGCAGTATAGAGACTCTTCCTTCCATCATACGCAGGTAACTTCTGATTCAAGTGAGATTCTCTGTAGGTTTTAACATATATTTTCATCACTTCTCTGTTCAGTTTCTTCGTTCTAACCTCAGGACTGATCAAAACCTCTGTGATCGAAACATAGTTTTAGCCACTCCATTCATGAAACAACATCACTAATGAAAATAAATGACTAAAAGCAAGTCAAATACGTAAATGGAGTGGCTTAAACGATGTTTGGATCACAAAATTTTCGATCAGTCATGAGGTTACGTCGAAGAAACTGAACAGAGAAGTGATGAAAATTTTGGTTAAAACCTACAAAGAATCTCACTTGAATCAGAAGTTACCTGCATATGATAGAAGGAAGAGTCTATATACTGCTGGTGCTGTTCCTTTTGAATCTAAAGAGTTTGTTGTGAATTTGAAGGACGAAAGAGCTGATGGTTCTTTTGGGTAATCTTTACTATACTCTTTGCACATGTTTTTTTTCTTTTTCTTTTCAAAATTGTATAAACATTTTGAAATATTGTAAATCTTTTCTTCAGAGCTCATCACTGTTTGTGGATCACAAACTATGGTGTTAAAAATATATTTTAAAGATAAAAATTATCATTTGTGGGAGTCAGTAACCGTTTTGAGATGCAACATATAACTAGAATAATACCAGCTTCAACAATTAATTAATATGATAATTTTTCAGAAAAATAAAAACAAAACAAACCATTGCCAAAATGTAGGTTTTTAAAAGCCCTAAGTAAAAATCAAATCAATAAATTATTCATATTAGATTCTACATTTAATATGATAAATGTTTTAGAATACCAAAGAGATGAAAGCGATAGAAGATAAACAAAAAAACCATTACTGACACATCGTGTCTTAAAAGCCCTAATTTTACTGGTTCTCCTATAGATTCTCATTTACTGTGTACTTTTCCAAAACTGTGATACTAAATTTTGAAAACAAATTCAGATTCAACCAAATTTAAGAAAAGAGATATATATCAATCTAACTAACTTTACGGAACCTTTGAAACATCACTTTTGATCAGAGATTATTGAGAGATATAGACTCACCGTATGCAGTTTCCTCTCTGGTCAGCTGTCATTTTTTTTTGTCTTTTGACTTATGGAAGATATTGTAATAACGGATGTGAGCAAGATAACAATAACGCAAAGAACATGATATAGATTTACGTGGTTCACCAACGATCTTGTTGGCTCCACGGGAAAAGAGGCAGAGTTTATTATATTCAGAATACGCTGGAGGTTAGGGCTAAGAAAATATTAATAAGAAACTCTAATTAACAGAGCCTTAACTAATCCTCAGCAAATTGGACCTAATATGGGCCCAACAGAACCATGATTAATCTCAACAGATTGGGCCTAAGTTTATGGGTCCAATCTATTCAAGTCATATCTAACAAATCTCCACTTTGACTTGAATCCTCCAAACATATGTACCAGACTTCTCCATCAGACAGATGTACAAAATTTCGCCAACAGACTGTTGTAGACTTCTGTTGAAAACAAACGTACTAGACTTTTCTTCTTTTTTCCTCAGATGTGTTATTGGCGGATCAGATACTCCTCAAGTCAACTAGTAAGTCAAGTCAGATACTTCGATAGAAGATTAAAAAAATAAAAATCATTACTGACACATTGATTCTCCAATAGATTCTCATTTATTGTATACTTCCCTAGAACTGTGATACTAAATTATGAAAACAAATTCAGATTCAACCGGATTTAAGAAAAGTGATAAATATCAATCTAATTCACTTTAAGGAACATTTGAAACATCACTTTTGAGATTATTGAGAGATATAGACTTACCATATGCATTTTCCTCTCTGGTCAGCTGTCATTTTTTTTTGTTTTTTGACTTATGGAAGATATTAAGCTAGGTTAAAATGTTACATGATAAGTGAAACCTATATATGTATTTATAAAACCATCTTCAATGTATCCCTCTATTTTTTATTCTATTATAGAGTAACACAATAACAGAGGAGTATTTTTCTCCAATGTATTACTCTATTTTAGAGTAATTGTAGTGTAAAATATAGGGAAAAATAAAGTTACCCTATACATAGAGTAAATGATAATGTTACTCTATTTTAGAGTAAGATATAAAGTTAGATTGGAGCAAATTTACTCTATAATAGAATTTAGAGGAAAATATAGAGTGTGATTGGAGATGCCCTAACAGAATCCAGCGTCAGAAACTAGATAATGAGATATAATGCAAATTAACAAATGAGATCAGACCCATTAATAATGTCCTATCTTTTTAATAGTTTTAAAAACAAAGTCTTGTCTTTTAAATTATTTTTTTTTTTATATAAACTTTCAAAATATTTTCAGACACTTTAAAAAATACTTTTACAAAAAGAAAATAACTTTTGAAATAAACAATATCAATTATCCTTTCCCAATAAGTTTCAGTTTTCTAAATTAACCACTTTGGAATCTCTATATAATTATTTGAGCAATGTTAAAAAAATAACATTGTATTTACGTTGGATATTACAACAAATGTCATTCGACAATCATTTTATTTTTTTCAAATCTTATTAATAAAATCATATTAATTTTTTGTTTAGTTAGTCAATTCGCTAATAACTACAACAAATATTTGTATAAAGATATTTTAAATTTTAATTATTAATATTTGAAAATTGAATCTGTTTATTTTTACTTAGTAACTCCTAAATAAATATAACTTTTAAAACAACATAGTATTTAAGTATTTAAAATAAAGTCATTAAGCATACAGTAATAATCACAAATTAATATAAATAATTAAATAATATTTTAAACAATTATTATTTTCCACAAAAAAGTTAAACTCACTTTCTCTTTTTTATAAATTATGGAAAATTAAAATTGATTTTTACCATCGATTTTAAGTCATAAAGATCTTCAAATATCCTAATTATTTTTACAATAGATCATGACAAGTCAACACGCGTTGGTCAGAACAGATAAAGACGGGTCAAGAAGGATCATGATGGATCTCATATATTTCTAATCATTGATATATTGGAGTGAATGAAACATTTATAGATTTTTCGAATAATATAAAAATATATACATAACACCATTTAGTTTTTACAACGAAAATATATTATAATTTAACTTATCAAATAAATTTGTCAACAAATGTAATACCACACATAATTATATATTATTAATTTAGTTAACACAGCAGAAATCATATATAATAATAATAATAATAAATAATATACTAAAAATCATAAAATAAATCAAATTTAACATAATAATAATAATTTATGGTAATATAAACTAACAAAATATGAAGTATATATTTTTCTGCGTTGATTTAGTTCTGTCTATTTTAACTCTTTTATTTTCTTTTGTTGTTTTCTCCAATTATCAACAACCTTAGCTGATAATTTTCAATGCCACTCGCAACACATCACTTTTGATGTTAATACCATACACCTGATGGTTATATTTTTTTCAAATAACAAATCTGAATATTTTCTCCACTATGGCAACAACAATGGCAGAAAAGCATCTTAGAATTCTCTCCATCAAACTTAATTAAATTTTGTAATACAATGTGTTACCCGAATAACATGAATGACATCTATAATATCAGTTTTACGGTAATGTTGTAAAGATATGTATCCCAAACAGCACATTGAATTCGAAGGATCGGAAGTACACAAAAGTTCTACAAAATCTCAATGTTTGAAACGGGATTCAATCTTTCTACAAAAAAAAAAACACTCAAAGCGAAATTAAGTTACCTGAATGACATATGTTTGCTTAGCCTTGCACATAAAATCCAAGAAGAACCCGGAAGCAATTCAGGGATTTTATGGTGCTATGGATCTGTTAAGTGCTGATTGACACCCAGCTTGTTTTTGTTCCTCTTGTCTTTTAATGCATTTTTGGCAAGAGTACATTATAGGTTAACACTTTTGTAAAACCTCTCATTCGTTTCAATGATATTCACATTCCTATCACACACAAAAAAACAAGATGTACGCTATCAGACAGTGGCTCGATCCATATATTCCTACTAGGACAATGCAACCATTTCCATGGTTTTTTGGAATAGGAAGCCGCTTACGCGGATAGTACCTGCCTTTATCAAGCGAGTAGGATAAACATCTCTCCGCACATAAACTACACTTGAATTTAATAAACCACCAAAAAATCAATAACACACATTCTATGTTTCCTTGTGCTGATTTTCTTTCCTCTCAATTCCACCATTTCTTCTACATTCCTAGACACAGTACATCTGATTAATAAAACAGTGACATCAAATTATGCAATTTTTAAAATTCATCTCAAAGTGAAAACAATAATCTTCGGTTAGTATGTCACTAGCTGCGTCATTGCCCCAAGCGCAAAGATACTCTGTCTACAAAAAAAAAAAAAATTAACTAAAATATTTCATAGCAAATTAATTTGGCACAAGAAATCTAAAATGATGCAACAGAGCTATAAACTCAATCAAATTTTACTGTTGAGGGAGAATCAGAAAACAGTTCAATGTCAGCTGTAGAAGAAGAAGAAGATGACTTTTACAAAACAACAGAATTCGGGAGTCCAAACCTCCTCCAAGTAATTAAACATACTTCTTAACTATTTGAACAAGATAAAAACATTTCAACTCTCATGAAAAGCTTTCACAAAATGTTTAAAACATTCTTTGGTGGATCGATCTATATGCTTTGAGGAGGACAAAGTTCTACCCAATTCTGCCATTCCTTACGAGGACTAAACTTGATTTCATCAAATGAGTAGAAGACACAACGTTTACGATTGTAGCCAAACCTTGAGAAATAGACATTGTTCCTCATCCATGGGAGATTAGTTCTAACCTCAGCGTTATAAAAACTCACAAATAATGTCAAACCATCAACTGTAGAACTATCCAACTCCTTCCACTCCAACGAGAATAGTTTATACACCAATGGCTTCTCATTACCACATGTGAAAATAACATACAGCTCACCTTTCTTCTCTACCAAGACAACACCCTTCTCCTTCCATTCATATTGCTGACTTTGTTAGACATGTGGGCACATGAGAGTATCCGCACAAATATAACTCCAAGTACGAGAAGTTGGCTCAAAGTTATACAAGGTTCCTCCTGCGTTAAAGCAATAGAACCGATCATTGCTATACACAATGTTGCTTTTCATGCAAAAAATTGTGAAATGTTCAGTATGGAAGTCCTGAGTAATCCAGTTATTTGCACCCGGATGGCAAGTACTGATGATAGTGACAAGCTGTTGCGGAACAAACTTTAATGCAACTAATGTACATTTATCTGATGTAGGAGGACAAGAGAATGCAATCTCCCCAAAAGAAAGCTCACAATTGGGCAAGTTTATGAGCTCTTGAGAAAACGGGTTGAAGAAGAAGACGATGGTTGACCTAGATTTACGCATAAGTAACCAGCCGTCTCTTGAGTAACACACTGTTGAATCAGCTAACTCTGGCAGATTCAAAGGGTACAACTTCCATTGCAATGGATCGCGGAGTTCAAACATGGTTCCACGTTTTGGAAAACACATTAGCCAAGGATGCTTTTCCACTACACGAACTGTTACAGCAGCTTCATACCATGACCTACAAGCCGCGGATGCTCGGATGTTATCTTCTAAGATAAGAGAAGACATTATTAATTCTATGAGGCTTAATGGAAGATCAGCGAAACTTGGGTTTGATGCCTTTTTGCCAGAATTTTTGGATCTACAAAACAATGAAAAGGCAAAGTTGTTACATTCAAATTCGTCTTAAGTGATAGCTCTAACAAGGTATCATTGGTTAATAACTTCAACGGGATACAATAGATAGGTGTAAATTTAATTCAGTCACATAAAGAAATGTAATATAAGAAGCCCAAAAAAAATATTATTTATAAAACAGATCGTGCGTGCAGATGTTTTAAGAACCCAAAATTTTCCGATCATAAGAAATGTGGAATGTCAATCAAACTTCTTAAATCCATTACAACTGAATATTAAGATTTTCAATCACTAAATTGAGAATAACATACCCTCTATATTGTTTGGTGGTTGGAGACGGAGAAGGTGACGCCATTTTTGGAGACTGTGGTGGTCTTTGATGGGGGGACAGTAGTGGTCGCATGTTTAAGATCTAGTTAGGGTTTGTTGTGTTTCATTAGTTTATGTTTGCAACACTCTACTATTGAGTCAACAGTGTCAATTTTTTGGGTTTGGGCTATTTAAGTGATTAGGCTTTATTTTATAGATTACATGAGACAAAAAAAGTCGGCTGCTCGTTTACCCGTTGGATATAGCGGAATGAATCTAGACATAAATATATAGACCATGGTTCCGCTATAATATTTTAGTGATAAGTAATATAAAATGATAACAATTTGCTACTGTTGAAAAAGTAATACTTTTTCTGAAAATAAATTTATAGCTGGATGTTTCTCAAATATATTATTTGTTATGACTATTATAATTGATATTTTTTATTTAATTTTATAAAAAAAATCTTAAAATTAGGGACCGTATACATATTTCAGCAAAAGAAAATGGATTGTTTCATGTTAATGGGCTAAGGCCCGGCTCTGAGACTAAACATGAGAAATAAAACAAGCAGAGAGAATTATCATCCTCTTTGTTTAATACTCCATCTGTTTTTTATTTATCCTATTTCTAGAATTGATGAGTGAGCTTGCTCGTATTTTTTTATTGCATATACTGTTTCGCTGCTCGCATACATCACACATTTTATAAAACATATTAAAGTTGTATCATTTTAAGTGAATAACAATATACTATAACTTTAAACAAATAGTATTCAATTATTGTTCTTTAAATTTATAATTTATCATCAATAGCTGATAAAAATGTATTGAAAATAGAGAAATTGTAACTTTGTGAAACAATTTTTTTCCCTAGAAAAAAGAATTAATAAGGAACATAAGGAGTACAATCAAACTGTAAGACAAAATAAATTGATGCAGATAAATTCTCTACCGAGAATGACAGCAAATTTACAGCGTAGCTTAAATGCATCGATAGGGACGTCGTGGTGAGACCCCAATGAAATAGCCTATTCACTTTGTTATGTGACGTTGACAACTTGACGTTGAAAGACATCTTTTTCTGCTGAGAGTCATCATCAAGATTAGTCCAAGTGCATCTATCAAAGATACAGAAGCAGTGAAGAAGATGAAGTTGTTCTTTGATATTCCAGATCGAGAAGGGTTGACCTCTCATACAGAGAAAACATGGTGGAAGGTTCTATCCTTTGCAAAGGAGGAGGATGAAATTTGTAAGCTCTCCCAATGGAAGGAAGTTTGTAATAGGTTAAATGTAAACAGTAGAAGAAGAACAAGAGTCTTACAAAAACACATTCTCAACTGTCATACAAAGCTTTCACAAAATATCTACTACATTCTTTGGTGGATCAATCCGTACTCTTTCAGGAGGAGAAATTTCCCAGTTCTGCCATTCCTTATGCAAGTATGAATTATGATTCTCCCATCATCTTTATTTGATATTATTTTCAAATATTTTAAATTATTATATAAAATATACGATTAATAAAATTTCAGATTTTTTAACGCATATGTTGTGATTTGAATTTTTATAAGCGGGCATATATTAATTCAATCAATAAGAAAATAATGTGTATTCAATATCTCACTTTGGTAAAGATGTCAATTGGATAGGTAACCTACGGGTTAAGTACAAGTAAATTTGACATAAGGTGGGTATAGACATACGATTTTATGCACATTAATAAGTGAGCATCATGAACAAACCCATAGTGTAACGCGGATATGTCGAATTTTTCCGTGAATTGATGAGTCGGCCGTAAACTACCAAATTTTAATCAAAAAAAATTATATATATAAATTAATAATTGTATATAGTTGATGAAATATAATTTACGATATATTTGAAAATATAAAGAATTTTATGTATAAAACTATAACATTTACTAAAATAAATAAAATATTAAAAATATATATTTTAACTTGTTTAAAAATATTTAAATTACAATAATCAAATATTCGGGTATTTCTAACCTATTGGACAGTGGGGAAGAGTTGGACAAATTAACTATTTACATAAATTTAAAATAGATATATAAGCTAACTAACCAACAACACTAACACTTTATAATTTAATGAAATTCAAATTAAGTTTATAATTTTAATGAAATTCAAATTAAGTTTATAATTTAATGAAATTCAAATTAAATTTATAATTTAATGAAATTCAAATTACATATAAGTAAAAAAAAATTATAAAAGCTAAACAAACAAAATCCTATTTATAAATTATGTGAAAAAACTAACCACAAAATATTAAACAGTAAAATATAAACATATGTTACAATGATTAAGAAAATATTGATCCGCGTACTGCGGGTTATACTCTAGTGAACCTTCAAAAAGTGGATGCTTTTGAAGCATGAATTTTCAAAATACCATTCAAATCATAAACTTATTATTGGCTTTAAATCAAATAGCAAACTTGTGGCGCCTCGTCTTTTTGAGACATAACGTTAACTCCCCTAATATAACACGATTACGAAGTTAAATTGACGTTAACATCTCCGCTAAGTCAAAACAACATCGTTTTAATGGATAGAAAGAGAAAAATAAAATCAATGTGCTCTAAAAAAACAAAATCATTGTGCCATCTACCTCATCTTTCACTTGACTTGATAGGGAATTAAATTAGTGAATTAGGGGCAGGAAATTTAGAATAGATATTGAAAGAGCAAGCTTCAATGCTCAACCTGTGGGGGAACAAGAGACAAGTTGTTTGTCTCTGAAGCATCATATCAAGTCAAGTGAAAGATGACATAGATGGCTGCTGACGTGGATTAATCGCATCAAGCTAGTTGACGTGGATCAGCGAACGACTCTTTAAGGTCCAAAGAGTTTGGAAAGAGAATATTTGATGTGATATTCTTGAAGATTTGGAGTGTTTGGAATCAAGTAATGATGAGCTAGATCATAGGAGTCAAGTGCTGAAGTATAAATAGGAGTATAAGTGCTGAAGTTGGAGATCAGCCATTTTGAGAGAGAAATTGTCTGAGCTAGCAAAAAGCTTAACGATATTGAGAGAGTCGGTCAGAAATCATAGGTTTTAGATTAAGAAGGGTAGTTCTTAAGTCTTGTAAAACCATCGAGAGTGTGTGAACATCTTGAGAGATTTCTAATAAAAGTGAAACATAAGTTAGTTTATTTCAACAAGTGTTTCTAGCGTGTTATTGAGATCTATTTAGGAATTTCAGGTGGTATCAGAACAGGCATCTGAACCGAGTTGTTACTCAACAACAAGTGAGGATCCTGTGACAAAGAATGGACTCATCACGTGGACTAATGAAACAGTTCATGCTGTAAGACACAAACTATGGACACTGGAAGGTGAAGATAGGATACACCATTTGAAATATCCATGAGGATGCTTGAACTGCAGCTTAGGAAGGATGGGATGAACCAACCGCAAAAGGAGATGGTGGGAAAATGGTTCCTAATAAGAAGAACCTGTGAACAGAGGACGAGAAGGGGATTGCCAAGATGAATTCTAGGGCAATCTCTGCAATACATGACTCTCTCAATGGTGATCAGTTCAAGCAGATCCAAGATTTAGAAAAGGAAAAAGAAGTGTGGAACACCTTGCAATTGTAATATGAAGGAACCACCAATATTCGTAGAAGTAGGCTTGATGCACTGGCTACCAAATTTTAGACATTTGAATAGAAGAGGATTAACATATAGCTGTTTTCAGCTCTAAACTAAATGCAGTTGCTAGTGAGGCTAATGTTCTTGGTAAGAAGTACAAGGAAAAAAAGTTGGTTAAGAAATTTATGAGGTGTCTTCCAAAGAAATATGAAGCTCATCTGTCTACTATGAATGTTGCACTTGACACTGAAAATATGACGTTTGGAGAAGTGGTTGGAATGATCAAGGCAAGGCTCATGAACTGGATTTATAAATAAAGACACATGGAGTAAGTAGTCAGAGGGGTACTGCCTTAAAAACTCAAAATCAAGGAGTTGGAAAACTCAATGAGCTTGATGGTGAAGAAATTCAAGAGAACCATTAAAATTTTTGATCATGGTGGTCGAAAATCCTTCGATAAACCTACATCTGGTGAACAAGAGAGAGAATCACGAAGAGCTGAGCAAAAGTGTCATGAATGTTAAAGGATTGATCACTTCAAAGAGGACTGTCCTACTCTTAAGAAGAAAGGGACTCAGTGCTATGGCTGCAAGGGGTGTGGAGATTCCAAGGATGAATGCATAGGAACCAAGGGATCACTGTATAAATCTTATTCAGTGGCATTTAATGTAATATTCTAGGTAGCATGAAAACTCTCTTTGATGTCTGTTTCCCGTTTTTGAAATGTTTCGGAAACGGAAACTCTCAGGAAACTCGCTGGAAACATCTATTTACGTTTTGAAAATGCGAGGGGAACTTACTTTTTTTTTAAATTATAAAATAAATAATTTAGAAACTTGAGATATGCATGATAAAATATATGTATTTTTGTATCTTTAGAAATCCTAACTAATTTATTAAATGGCTGCAGATGATGAGACTAACATGCGCCGCATGAAACCGCCGATGATGAGACCAAGCTCCGATGGAATTTTTTTTTATTAGGTGATGTCACGTGAGAGGAGCAGGGAAAGAATAACTGTCAGATTTCGTTAATATATTTTAAATCCAACGATCATAAAACAAAGAAAATAAATGAGCTGCTTTCAAATTTCACCTTATTGCTTTTAATCCAACGACCCAAATTGACCCTTTTTATCTTACGGTTTGCCGGATTTCTCTCTGACAGATTTCTGGTTAATCGGAGTCTTTTTATCTCTCTCTCTTCTCTTTTTTTCATCATTCAGAAAGTTGAAAGTTTTTCTCCAATTTTTATTATGATCTTGTATCGGTTAAAGTTCCGACTATATATCGGTAATAAATTTTGGCTGTATATCAGCCAATAAATTCCAGCGATGTCGTCAGTTCAGATAATATCTTTTCCAATTGATTGGTTATTCACATGTTGGATAAAATTAATCGATTAATGTAAAGGCATGTTTTCTCTTCACCAGTAGTTAAATTTTCATCTTGATTGTTTCTCTTTACTTCTTACTTCTCCTATTTTCCTTTTGCTTTTGATTTGGAGTAATGACTTCACTTCTTGGTAAAGGACATTAGCTCATCTCGATTAAAGGTAGATGGTGGGGTGGTGTATCTGATTCAAAATATGTACTTGATTTTCAAAACAGTAGTGGTGGTGATGAGTCAAGTGGAGCGTCAAAAAATCTTACCGGAGAAGAAATCCAAGTGGATCTGTTTCCAGAAAGGCTTTCCTAAGGACTGGCTTCACAGTTTTCCAGCCATCGAAGGCGGTGGTTTCAGAGCTACTTTCGAAGGATCACGCGGTTTCAGACGGTGAAGTGGCAGCCAGGCATGTGTATGTGGGACCATCCACGTCTTTCTCTTTAAACCTAACACAGGCACGTGCGGATTATGTGTTTCATGTTTTTATGTTGTGCTGAGATCATTAATGGGTCAGCATACTAGGCTTATTATTCTTAGGTTTAACAATGACATGATCTCCCTCTCAAAATCAAACACCAAAATATGTTTAGAACACTCAGACAGAACATAATCAAAAGAATAACACAAACAAGAACACATATATTGTCTATGAAACATCATAACTCGACTTTTAGGATAATCTCTTTTTAAGATAACTTTTCTAACTGAGGAAAAGAAAATACAAAATAATAAAAGGAAGCGACATAATTTTACCTTCAAGATAATAGAACTTGGATCAGCAAACGACTCTTTAAGGTCCAAGATACTGAAAATCAAAGAGCTTGCAATTGGAAAGAGAATATTTGATGCGATATTCTTGAAGATTTTGAGTGTTTGGAATCAAGTAACAATGACTTAGAATAAGACTTGATCTTTGAGTATAAATAAGATTCACGTGCTGAAGTTGGAGATCAGCCGTTTTGAGAGAAAAATTGTCTGAGCTAGCAAAAAACTTAACGATATTGAGAGAGACAGTCAGAAATCATAGGTTTTAGATTAAGAAGTGTAGTTCTTAAGTCTTGTAAAACTATCGAGAGTGTGTGAACATCTTGAGAGATTTCTAATAAAAGGGAAACATAAGTTTGTTTGTTTCAACAAGTGTTTATTGCGTGTTATTGAGATCTATCTAGGAATTTCAGGTGAGGATCATGTGACGAAGGATGAACTCAGCACATAGACTACTGAAACAGATCATGCTATAAGACACAAACTATGGACACTGGAAGGTGAAGATGAGATACGCCATTTGAAGTATCCATGAGGATGCTTGGACTGCAGTTGAGGAAGGATGGGATGAACCACCGCAAAAGGAGATGGTGGAAAAATGGTTCCTAATAAGAAGAACATGTGGACAGACGACGAGAAGGGGATGTCCAAGATGAATTCTAAGGCAATCTCTTCAATATATGCTCTCTCAATGGTGATCAGTTCAAGCAGATCCAGGATTGAGAAAATTAAAAAAGAAGTGTGGAACACCTTGCAATTGTAATATGAAGGAACCACCAATATTCGTAGAAGTAGGCTTGATGCACTGGCTACCAAATTTTAGAACATTCGAATAGAAGAGGATGAACATGTAGCTGTTTTCAGCTCTAAACTAAGTGCAATTGCTAGTGAGGCTAATGTTCTTGGTAAGAAATACAAGGAAAAAAAAATGGTTCAGAAATTTCTGAGATGTCTTCCAAAGAAATATGAAGCTCATATGTCTACTATGAATGTTGCCCTTGACAGTGAAAATATGACCTTTGGAGAAATGGTTGGAATGATCAAGGCTCATGAACTGGATTTATAAATAAAGACACATGGAGTAAGTAGTCAGAGGGGTATTGCCTTAATATTTTCAGATGACAAACTCAAAATCAAGGAGTTGGGAAACTCAATGAGCTTGATGGTGAAGAAATTCAAGAGAACCGTGAAAAGTTTTGATCGTGGTGGTCAAAAATCTTTCGATTTAAACCTATATCTGGTGAGCAAGAGAGAGGATCACAAAAAGCTAAGCAAAAGTGTCATGAATGTCAAAGGATTGGTCACTTCAAAAAGGACTGTCATACTCTTAAGAAGAAAGGGACTCACTGCTATGACTACAAGGGGTATGGAGATTCCAAGGATGAATGCGTAGGAACCAAGGGATCATAGCATAAATCTTAGATCGGAACACTACAAAAAACTTGTAATTTTAGCATCATTTAATAAAAAAACTTAGTGACAGTTTTTAAATGATGCAAGGGTTATTGTGTCATTTTTAAAAGTGATACTAAAATCAGTGAAGTTAAAAAAAATTAGCAGCACTTAAAAAAGTGAGTCAACCATTCAAATTTAACATCATTTCTTACAAATGATGTTAAAATTAGTTTTACATTGGTGTCACCCAAAATATTTATATACATAGATATATATATATATATATATATATATATATATATATTGATATAAATTGGCTATTTAAATTATTAAAAAATAATAAATATGGAAAAATAAATAAAGATTACTTCTAATTTTATTAAAGAAAATATACAATATATATTTCAAACTCTGATTACTAAATACAAATCCAAAACCCATCTATTGTTTCATTGTAATTCATTGTTATCCAAACTAATGTTATTCAAACACTTTAACCAGCTAAGCCTTCACTCCCTCAGTTTGTTAGAATGCCGAGCATACAACAGGTTCTACTTCTGAGATTCCAGTGAAGTCCTACAGAGGAAAAAAAAAAAAAAAAAACATATTAGTAGCTTCAAATCAGTGCTGATTAACAACAGATGTTAAACAACAGAATTCTCCATGACCAATAAACGATGAAGTATAACTCTTTGTTAATCAGCTATGATCATAATACAGACCTCACAACAACCAAATCAAAAGTTAACCAACAAAGTTTGCTTCTTTGTTCCATTTACGACAAAAATATCCAATGCAAGATAGATATAAGATAAACAAAAAAGTAACTCACTTGAAGCTAAACAGATGGAAACGAATACCAACTAAAAACCTCACAAATATAAGTTAAAATGTTCTCACTAAGAACATGAGTGTGAGCTCTGAGCAGCATATTCTCACGAGTATTAAGTCAAGCTTCTAGTTCTTCTCTGTTTCTCTAGATGTAAGTTTTTGCAAAATTTATGTCCAAATGGTTCCGAACATCAAAAATTTCACTGGAAATGTAAACGATAAGACACAGAGTCAAAATAAAAACAGAGAGAGAAGTAAGATATAAGAACCTGGTTGAGACAGAGGTCAGCAACAAGGAGCCTAACAATATCGTTCATCTGCATTTAGAAGATCTCATAATGTTAGTCTTTTCAAGCTGTGACAATGTATAAACATATACAACAATGGAATCTTAAAAAACAGATTGTAAGGCTAACATACCTACTAAACTCATAAAACATATACAACAATGAAATCTTAAGAACATGAAGCAACGAAGTAAAGAAGGTTTATGAGTATTGGGACCTTTTGCTTGATTTTCTGTGCTTGATCCTTCTTGTGGTATTATTTCATAGGAGACAACAATACCATCTTCTAACGGCCTTGGAGTTTCTTCAAAATTTCCAGCAAGAAACATGCAGAAAGTAGCAATCAGAACATATAGATCATGAAATATTAGCTTTCACAATTCTAAAAAACAAAATGGTGAGCTATGATTTGATTCCGCGCCCAAAACAAATAGACCTATGCTTATGATTTGAGCATGCTTCATAGTATAACAAATGGCATGTTTAAGATATCACAGAAACTCAATTAAAAAGTGTGGCAGAAAACACATAGAAACTCTAGAATGAATCAGTGATCATCTGTGGTGTGGCAATGGTTATATCCTATCTGATTAAGATTGTGAACATAAGTAGTAAATCTTACCTCTCTCACAGTAAAGCGACCATTCTTTCCTGGATAAACAAAAGCAAAAGATAATCTTGCATTCCTTCTCTTAGCTGCTACAAAAACTTCTTTCACCTGAAATATTCAAACGTCATTTTACTTTGTGCTTATGAAATCTATCATATCTCAAACAATACTCAAAATGTTTAATATAAGGAAAGAACAACCCAGAACTAAGTGTTTAAAATCAAGCTCTGATCAATTGGTAAAAAAGACTCCAGACACAAAATCAAATCAGAACATAGAGATCATCTAGCTACGTTCTTCTTCTACGATCAACAACCAAAACCTAGATAATGTATACACATGATCACACACCAATGCGTCAATATTAAAAAGCTCTCTTGTCGAATGTAATCCAACACCTAATAGTCGAAGAGAAACCCAAACTCCATAGCTTCTCTCTCAATATCTCCCAAGAGATAATCGATAGCTTCTATCTATCTCTCTAAAGCAAGCAGAGAAAATGAAAATAGAGAGATGACGATAACACCGGGTTGAGAAATTAAATCAAGTTGAGAGAGCAATGAATAAGCTTCGGAAATTACCAGAGATTCTGGTTGGGACGAAACTGAAGAAATATAGGGTTTAGAGATATTTTTGGGGGAAAAAATGGATTAAAAGTTGACGGTGAGCTTCATCGGGAGAGAAGGAGAGGACGAAGAAAGACGGATCAAGTGAGAGACGCTGCAATGTGAGTTGAAGAAGAGGAGGATCGAAAACGAAGAAGAAGAAGATCGAAGCAAATTGAGAATTTGAGATTTAGGAGAAACAAAAACAATTAAGGTGCTTAAAATAAATAAATAAAATAAATACCTGAAAATTTTGGGTCAGTTCTAAAATTAATAACCTTTCAAATATAAATAATCTAAAATTTAGTATGTAAAACTGATGCAAATGTCAGTATTCTACGGTCACTTTAACAAAATGTCTCTAATGTTTATTTTCCTTTTTTTTTGTTTGCATCAGTTATACAAATAACGTTAAAAATTGATGCTAGAAGCCTAGAATTATATTTACTAGTAGTCGAATGAGTGAAAGTGAGTCTCACAGTGACTCTAAAGAGAATCTTGCAGATTCATCAGAAAGTAATCAAAAGTAGTTAATTCTCAATTAAATTTTGAAGTTAAAGCTGATGAAAATGAATAAAAAGATGAACAAGTTATTGATTTTAAGGAAGATTATAAGTTACTGTATGAAAACTGGAAAGAAAAGAAGAGCGAAAAAAATGTTCGGCTCATCAAAGAAAAGATAGAGCTGAAAAATATGAATGATGAGAATTATATTTATCGTTAAATTAAATAAAAAATTAAAAATCTTATATTTGGTTTAACAAATAGGAATGCTTTTGAAAATCTGTTTAGAATATTAAATGAAAAAAATGCACATGTTTTTGTGATATTTATTAAATATGAAATTATATTATGCTTGTCAGTAAGATTTGAAAAAATTAAAATATTATTCAGTGGCATTTAATGTAATATTGTAGGTAGTATGGAGACTATCTTTGAAGTTTGTTTTGCATTTTAGAAAACGTTTCGAAAACCAAAACTCTCAAAAATTCGTTGGAAACGCGATGGAAACCCGTTTCCTAAAAATCACTATTTGGAAACGTAATGAAAACATCTATTTATGTTCTGGAAACGCGAAGAAAACTTACTTTTCAAAAATTTTATTAAATAAATAATTTAAAATTTTGATAAAATATATATTTTCGTATCTTTACGAAATCCAAACTAATTTATTAAATATAAATATCTTATATTCTCCAAAAATTCATCATTATCTAAAACAGTTAGAAGTATTAACATAAGTTATTATTGGATTTTTGTTGTTTTAAATATTTTTAATATGGTTTTAGTGTTTCACTATAATTTTAAAATTATATATACACTATATTTTATAAATTAAATATATACAATATATTTTTAAATTATCTGTGTACACTATATTTAAAAGAATTATATGTATATATATATATATATATATTTCCCATTTCCTAATTTTCTAAAAAGTTATTATTTTCGTGTTTTCGTTTTTGTTTCCATGATACTTAAGTAATATTGCACATGAATACAAGGTTGTTTTTATTTTTAGCATTGCTCAAATAATAATTTTAAATAAAATTTATAAAAGAAGTTGACATTTACATATGTATGAGAAAAAATGAGACAGAAGCATAAAAATTAAAAGTGATAAAAATGTCTCTGAAAAAACAATTTGCAATTCTCGACAAAAAAGAAAAAAAAAGGACGAAATTTGCAATAAAAACTCAGATTGTGTACCAATAAGTAATCATAAAAACGACCCCGTTTCAATGTAAAGGCATCGTTGGAAACGGCATCGTTTCAATTACTCGGGAAAAGACGATCCCGTTTAAAACATCGATCGTCTTCTTCCTCCTTTGATAAAACGATACTAACCGTTTTTTCTTTGTTTCTTCTCTGGTTTCTGAAAACCAATTTCGGATTTTCTTTTAATATATCCTGAAACAAATTCGTCAGAGAAAAGGTAAGAAACTAAAGGATTAAAGCTTTTCAATTACTTGTTTCTAATGATTGTATTATTGATATAAATTCGTTTTTTTGGGTGTATTTTCAGATGGTGTACAATAAGTATTTGGTGGCAAAACGGATATGGAGTTGTTTGAGTTCGTACACAGCTGCATCATCATGCTTTGTGATCGGAACGAAAGGTCTTGATAGTTTGAAGAACAAAGTAGAGGATTGTGAATACGAAGCCCAAGAATCAAAAGCGGAGAAAAGAAGGTCTATGCTAATCAAAATCAATAACTGGAGAAGCGGAGTTCAAGAAATATTCACAAAAAAAGACTAATGTTTTTCACAATTCTTTGTATGTGAATCTTTTTGAGTTGTTGTGGTACTCTGTTTCTTGTAAGTTGTAGTAGAACGAATATGGAATCATAATTCAGGAATGATCCTCTTTTTGGTTATCTTTACTTCATCAGAAAGAGAAAAAAAAACGTTTCTTTCTTCTTTCTACGGAGAAAGTTTAAATCTTTCTTAATCTATCAAACAATTTCATGGATTATAATTTCTGGTTTCTGGGTCGACTCGATAAAGTCGCCTTGGTCGTTACGTTGACTCATTTCTTCAATCAGTCTCCGTCACTCTCACAAGACGAATCACTGCGAGGAGTGGTTAACAAGAGAAGATATTCTAGAGATTTCGCTAAAGATCCAATTTTTATCTCCCCATTTTCTATTTATCCATATGATTATAAATCTCAAGGTTCAAATCTTTCTCCTCTCATCTCTTCAACAAAGCTTGAATTTTTACAATGTTGCTTTCAATGTGGTTCAACAAAGTTTTTGTTTTGTTTTGTTTCACTTAGCAATGAAAAAGTGTTGTCTTTGTCTCTCTGTTTTGCATCGAAGAATAAAAATTTGTGATTTATTTGTTTAACAGGGAAACGATATCATCAATTACAACAAATCCATCACGGAACAGAGCTTCACCAAAGCAAAGGTTCATTCTTTCTCGTCCTGAATCGATTGAAACACCTCTTATCTCTTAAACAAAGGTTCAATCTCTACTATATTCTTGAGATCTTCTTAGTTAACTTTTGAACTTTGTGGTATAAATGTGGTTTTGGTTGTAAAATCTTCAGATGTTAAATCTAGATTACTCCGAGATGTCAACTCCGTATTTGTCATTAGATTTATTACACAACTTTTGGATTGAACCAAAACAATCAACGCACTTGCAACAGACCTTAACCCACCAAGGTGAAGTGATGGAGCTGGTACTGTTCTCCAGTAAAAGTTGAGAACTTTGAGTTATCTCCAACCACTCTGTACTCTTAAACTCCACGAAGTAAGTTCCTGTAAAGTGTCCATGAAACTATATTCTCCTCCATAGCCACGATTAATCTGACCCTAACATCTCCTGAGAAGCTTTTCTTATCTCTATTTTCTGTGCCTTGCGTGAAACACAACTTCTTTAAACCCTAAAGCACTAACATCTTTCCATTCTTATATATATCTTCATTGTTCCTAGTTACGTCACCACAACCCAGTCCTTTGTCCATACCTTTACTATAGAAATGATCTATCTAATGCTGCTAGTGGCTTCTCGCGTCTTACTTCATCATAATTTTTAGTACTCCTTCATATCCTCCTACAGCACTAGCATGTAACTGCTCCAGCAACTTTGGACTGAAGGGAGATCCACTTGGTAATCTTAAGCAGCCATTTTTGCACACTAATGCCTGTTCCAAACTGTATCCTTGAAACTCACTCCCATACGTTTTCCCAGAATCAACAACATAAACTTTCAATCCAGAAAAATCTTTCTTGAGCCTTTCAAAAGTCTCATTCTCAAACACAATTTCCAGCTTCATATATTTCTCATCGTTTGTCTTAATGATGAGCTTAACTAGCGACTTCCAAACATATGTTTGGCACTCCCTAAACACAGTATTCAATATAGATTCCAGTCGGAAACAACCCTGATATTCTGACATGGTTGAATCTGCCTCTCCATGGTGTATAATCTCTTTTTCAGCATTCTCCTCCAATATGCACACATCAGATTCTCCTATGGCTCTAGTTTCTCCCACAAACTCATTGTACCCATATCTTGAAATCCCTTGTAACTCCTTGCAGCTACCATATGAGTCTGAATCACAACACTCATTGCATCTCTTCCACCTCTAAACTTTTGTATTCCACCAGCATTATCTGCTGCTTATACTCCAGCCCATATGTTTCTAGCTTAATCCCCACTTCTATATCAAACCCAGAACTGCCCTTGAACCTAGTCCCAACATTGACTAACCAGTCTCGAATTACTTGCCTTCCCAATAGGTTCAAAGCTGGAACACCTTTGTAGCACTTGTCTATTGATTCAAATCCCCCTGGTTACCAAACTCGTTTCATCCAAGATGTAGTTTTCCTTTTTGAGAACCCTACCAACCAGTGATCGAGCATCATCATCACTGCAATTTTCATATAATTTTATGAGACCATGTTCCATCATGAGACGAACAGTCTATTAAAAGAGAAACCCCTTCCTTTCTCGTATTTGGAAGTGTCGTGTCCTGCCATTCACTGTCTATTTCCTTCTTTTTACCAGCATAGTAACTCAGTTCCTGACACCTCTTTCCATAATGTTCAGCATATATGCCATCATCACTGAACTCTCTACCAGCCCTGGGGAATCCGTTTTGACCCCTTGAATCTCTCTCAATTTTCATCCTCGTTGTAACATCATGACTACAAGGATTTAGCAGATCCAAATTTCTCATTATAATTTGCAATCATAGATACAAAATTTAATCAGATTTCATCTGTAAACACGAACCTTACCATCAAACAAGTCATTACCTCCATTTAACCCTCTCTGAGCATTCTGATATCCTCTTGTTGCTTGACCAACTCCGCCTTGTCCACCAGCATAGTATCCATAATCCTGTTTTATAACCCCACCATTAAAAAGAATCAAAGACACTAAACTTGAGCTGACAAAGTCTCATCGCGAAAACTAACTTATATCTCTCAAAACTTAAAACTGAGTTACAGAATCTGAAATTTCACATAGCAGACTCTTTCTTTGACTCAGCTCTGTCTCTGTCCCGGTTTCAGAAAATCCAAAGCAAGAATCACGAATCCAAAATAGAGAAGTAAACAGTTTTAACAGATGTAAGCTAGGTTTCACGACCACTGCGGCAGATGATGAGACCAACCTGCGCCGCCATGAAACCGCCGATGATGAGACCAAGCTCCGATGGAATTTTTTATTTTATTAGGTGATGTCACGTGAGAGGAGCAGGGAAAGAATGACCGTCAGATTTTGTTAATATATTTTAAATCCAACGATCATAAATAAAAATAAATAAATGAGCTGCTTTCAAATTTCACTTTATTGCTTTTAATCCAACAATTCAAATTAATCCCTTTTATCTTACGGTTCACAAGCTTTCTTTTAAATAGATTTTCGATTAATCAGAGTTTTTTTTTTATTTCTCTCTCTTCTTTTTTTTTCATCATTCAGAAAGTTAAGAATTTTATTCCAATTTTGATTATGATCTTGTATTGGTTAAAGTTCCGATTATATATCGGTAATAAATTTCAACTGTATGTCAATCAATAAATTCCGACAATGTCGTCAGTTCAGATCATATTTTTTCCAATTGATTATTTATTTATATGTTGGATAAAATTAATTAATTAATATAAAATTATGTTTTCTCTTCACTGGTAGTTAAATTTTCATCCTGATTGTTTCTCTTTACTTCTTACTTCTCTTATTTTTCTTTTGCTTTTGATTTAGAGTAATGACTTCACTTCTTGGTAAAAAACATTATCTCATCTCGATTGAAGGTATATGGTGGGGTGGAGTATCTGATTCAAAAGATGTACTTGATTTTCAAAACAGTAGTGGTGGTGATGAGTCAAGTGGAGCGTCAGAAAATCTTACCGGAAAAGAAACCCAAGTGGATCTGTTTCCAGAAAGGCTTTCCTAAGGATTGGTTTCACAGTTTTCCAGCCCTCGGCCGAAGGCAGTGGTTTCAGAGCTATTTTTGAAGGATCGTATGGTTTCAGACTGTGAAGCAGCAGCGAGGCATATGTATGTGGGACCATCCACCTCTTTCTCTTTAAACCTAACGCAGTGAAGTGTTGATTATGTGTTTCATGTTTTTATATTGTGCTGAGATCATTAATGGGTCAGCATACTAGCTTATTATTCTTAGGTTTAACAATGACATGATGTGCCTCTCAAAATCAAACAACAATGAAAAAAGTATATTTTGATAACTTCATATTTCTTTTGATAATTTACCAAAACCTAAAAGTAAAAAAAATTATTTTTGCCAAAAAACTAAAAGGAAATTTTTACCAAACTAAGCAACAAAATAATAGAAATTACTTTAAAATGTGAGTTTTGTATAAATACTAGATTAGGACTCGCCCGATGGACGGATTTTAAGTTTTGAACCAAATTAAAATTAAGCTTTTTATTCAACTAAAGAGTAAAAACTATTTTTATTAAAGAAAATAATTATTTATAAAATTTTAGTTTTCTACATGAATAAATTAATTAAATTTTTATATTAAAAGTTTCTTATAAAAATATTAAAAACATATATAATGTCCAAAAGCTTTTGGCTCCTACTTGTTGTTTCATTTTTCAACTACCATGTTAGATAGCATGGACAAAATATCTGAAACCCGAAAAACTAAACTGAATCCAACCCAAAAAGGGATACTAATAAAAAAAAATCCATATGGATCTTAAATTCTTATATTTGAAAGACCAAACATAAACTGAACCAAACCGAGAACTGAATGGATACCCAAAATACTCAAAATACTATTAATAAAAATCTTTGAAAATTTTCTTATAAAAATATTAAAAATATATATAATGTCCAAAATCTTTTGGCTCCTACTTGTTGTTTCTTTTTTCAACTACCATGTTAGATAACATGGACAAAATATCTGAAACCCAAAAAACTAAACTGAATCCAACCCAAAAAGGGGTACTAACCAAAAAAAATCCAAATGGATCATAAATTCCTATATTCGAAAGACCAAACATAAACTGAACTAAACCGAGAACCGCATGGATACCCGAAATACTCAAAATACTATTATATAACCAAACATATTAATACTATTTAGCTTGATATAACTCAATTAACCAATAACTATAAACCCAAAAATACTAATTACTTTTATTTCAAACAACTAAAATACCCTAAATTAACCAAAATATCTGAATGTTTTAGGTTATTAACTCTTTGTTAAATCAGCTTTTCTTCACACACACTTGATTTTACCATAAAATTTAACTCAATTTTCAATCATGTATACTCCATATAGATTAAGAGAAGTCAAAACTTTGATATCAAAATACATTATATTAAATACATATCTATATATAACTAATATTATAAAACACTTAAAATAAATAACAACAGTATTAATAATTTAGTAGAAAACCATGAAACTTGAAAAACTAATATTGCAAATAAACTAAATTTAGGTTAAAACGTATAAATTGTTATCGGATTCTAAATAATATTATAATATAAGTATCTAAATTTGAATAAGAATAAAAAAATTTTAAAACAATATTTGTTAAAACCATACTAATACTGAATAACAAATTATTTATTTGAACAAATTTGAATAATAACTTGTTATATATAAACTTTTTATTTTTTCATTTTGGTATTTGTTTTAAATATATTTCTTAATTTTAATTATTGATTAGTTAAATTAACAATTTTAGTTAAATTAACAATTTTAGTTTTTGACATATCTCGGCCTCTGGTGAGTGTAACTCAAATTTATATAACAAGATAAAAGAATTATGAATTAATTTCTTATTGATGAATAATGAAAGAAATATATTTTCATAACTTCATATTTTCCTAATAATTATTTAAGATCTATACTATATAAAAGTTGAAGTTATAGTGCTCTCAGACCGTGCACATAAAATTTTAAAAAGCCGATACTATTGGTCCACATAAGTATTTAACATATTTTATGATGATCAGTTTACAAAAACTATAAATGAAAAATTTGTTTCTTCCAAAAATTAAAAGAGGAAAAAATTGATTTCTGCCAAAAACTTAAAAAGTAAAAATTGATTTATGCCAAAAACTTAAAAAGAAAATCATCACAAAAATAAGCAACAAAATCATAGAAATTACTCAAAATCCTGAGTTTTGTATATAAGGAAATTATGACTTAATTGCTTATTAGTGAATTATTAAGAATATATTTTCATTTGCATAACTTCATATTTCCTAAAAACCATTTACTTAATTATTGCAATTTTAATTATTTCTCATGATTCTTTCATTTTCTTAATGAAATTTACAATAAAATTGACATCTGCCAAAAACTTAAAAATAAAATTATTGCCCAAATACACAATAAAATTATTTAAGTTACTTAAAATGATGAGTTTAGTATATAAGGGATTGATAATTACAAGAAATGCTTATTAATGAATAATAATAATAATAAATTATTTTTGTTCCTTACTATATTGCTTATTAATAATAGTTTTAATTATATTCAAAACCCTAAATCGTTTATAATATTGAAAACCTTGAACATAAAACCGTTTCATTTCTTAATTTTATATCTCATTTCTTATTTGTGATTTTTTTTGTTTATTGATTTTCTTAGTTTTGTGTTTGGTTGTTTGATTAGTGTGTTCCATAATTTTTTTCAAACAAATAATTCGACAGCGTGTATCTAATTGTCTGTTATATTTATATACTAGGGAGGAAGTCCTGCGCGGTGCGCGAGTTTGATATATTTATTTTTTCCTTATTATAGGTGAATGTTTTCTCACATTTTGTTGTTTTTTTTTTCTTTTGTTTAGCCATTTATGTAGGTTCTCATTGTTTTCACCAATTAACTGTTTAATATTTTATATTCCCAACAATTAATTAATTACTATTTGACATTTATATTGTTGTTTTGCCATAGTACATTTTTTGTATAGTCATTATTCTCTTCAAATGAGTTTTTATCACTATTATTATTTTATTCAGAAATTATGATTTTAATTAAAATAATTGCCTTCTACAATAAGGACAACTTATTTTGTAATGTAACCAATTTGTAATACATTCATGATGAAATTTATGGCTACAAAGTAAAATATTGATGTTGTTTGGCCCCTTCAAACTTTGTAGACATATTGAGCAATCCTCGTTTTCTTCTTCATTTGATGGTTGTTTTTGAGTATTTTCTAAATCCCCAATTATCACTTCCACATCTAATCTTCTTGTAGTGTTTGGGTTGCGATCTTCGATTTCGAAGTAGACTTCAAGGGTATGTGTGCCGTTTTCTTGTTGAGGTGAAATTGCTGTGTAAATGAAGTTTAATAAACCATTGGTTAACATACCTGATGTTTGATCATCAATGTCATGGAATGTTAGATAGAAGTTGAGAAGATTTTTGAAGTTGTTGTTATTTGTATGTAGTATTTGGTCGTTTGAAAAAGGAATTGTGTAGTGGATGTTGTTTTCTCCACGTAGAGGTCTTGTGATTTTGAGTTGGAGATGATTCATTCTTCCTTGTGGTGATAGAATCCTTTGATAGTAATTTGTGTACTCGATATTATCCATGTTTTTCTGGTTTGGTTGGTTTGTTTTGTTGGATTTTTGTATGAGTATTATTTATTTTGTTTGTATATTTATATAGGGATGTGCTTTTATGGTTCTTTCGGTTTTTTTTTCTGAGATTTTCTGTCTCTATTTAATTAGTTTGATTGTTTTTATTTATTGGCCATCATTATGAGTCTTTATGTTTTTTTATCTTTGTATTTGACATGTTGTTTGTTTGTTACCGTTGGGATATTAAGTATGAGTTGGGTGTCGTGCATGTTATTTGATTTTATATTTTTGTTCCGCCTCATGCATTTTTTATGTTATTTGGTGTTTTTTTGTTTTTTTTTCAGTGTTCATCGTTGTAAAGTTTACTAAAAGTGCATAGTAATTAATACGTTGTTTTCCTTTCATGATTAGTTTTTCTCTAACCCTTTTCTTATGTGTTTATTTCTGTTTTAATTTAAGAAAAGAATGATATATCTTGTAGGCTAATATCATTTTTTTTATTATATATTAATTGAGATTTAGTTTTTAATATATAGATTTATTTTAGTGATTAATTTGTAGAGACTTATTTATCATTGGAATTTATTATATTAAATCATTAAAATATCTTTATTTCATAGATGTTGTTTAATAATATTATTATTTGTTATTTTTTGAATAATCGTTTTCATTTATTTTAAATAAAATTCTTGTAAAATAATTAAGAACTTAATTGTCATATCATATCATATATATATATACACATATAAATAGGGTAGTTTGTAAAAATCTCTTTTGTGTTTATAGCTAGTAAACTTATTTTTGAAGACTATAATTCTCTGGAGATAATTTTGCTGATTTTGTCGGAGTAATGATACTAATGCATAAACGATTGGATAACAAATTGGGGAACACATGCTGGAGGGCATGACCCATTGCATAAATTTTTTTGTAACTGTATACATTCAAAATAATGGGAATTTGTTAATTTAATAAATGATTTCCTGCAACGAAATTATTCTTCATCCTCCTTCTTTTCATTTTCCTTCCACTCCACCACATCTATCACCTTGTTAACTTGATAGAAAGTAGGGTTCAACCTCATTTCGCAATAATATTGGTAACACGATGAAACACCTAAATCGGAGACTGCGGTAAATACTTGCATCCTGTTGTAGCTTATTTTATGTTGTTTCCTTTGTCCCTGTTTATGGATATTTGAAAACTATTAGCGTTTTATTCTGAAACTGGATATATACTATAGAATAGCCGGTTAACATATATATATCTAAAATTATCGACATACTTTGTTAATAAATAGAAATAGAAATTTCAGTGCCGTGGTAGTGGTTGGTCTGTCTACCCATGTGCGAGAGACCTTCAACATAAAGTAAATGTGGATTAAACACTTGGGGAAATGGTTTTTGGAATTTTAGTCTTATAACAAAAAAGTACCTTATTGAAGATGTATAGGTTATTTTCTTGAGCCTCTTGTTTTGTTTTGGGTTGTACGTACCATCGTCTGTGAAACCGATACCCTAGGATAAAATTGGTTGTTAGTTTTTTTAAAGAAGTTTGATATATAATATAATAGATGTACGTTCAATATTTTGGGATGAATCGGTGGCTGGAAGATACAATGAAAGCATATTGTGCTGTTGTTTACTTTTTTTTTGGGTGTTTTTCTGTGTGAATTATTTATTTTTGTTTTGTTTGTATTGTCATTTTAGCTAATAGTAAGTCTTATATATATTTGTAGGAGTGTGGTTATGGCAACGTATTATTTATTGTTGTTGATTTTGTTGATTTGGAATTTAATGTGTTTAATGTTTTTTTCAAATAATTGTTGTGCGTTCAATTCTCTTTGTTGATACTATTTCAAACTAATTTTTATTACTTAATGTGGGGTATCCCTATTACTATTTGTCCATATGTTTGTCTTATGTTTGTGTGTTTTCTATTCTATATTTTGTTCTAAGTGGGTTAATATATATATCGATGGTAATTTACTGGAGTTAATTTTTTTTTGTTTTTCAGGTTTTCATTCGCTTGTCAAATGATGATGTTGCTGAGTTATTTTATTTTGAGGGGAAATTGGTTTTATTTTATTTATAATGGGTTAAAAATACAAGCTGAGAAGGAGCTTTATAAACTGCTCGGCAGCTAGTGGCTTCTTTGGCCGGAAACTACAACATTACAAAATAAAATTTTAAAAACCCAGACACTCTAGACTCTAAAGTACATATAGGTGCGATTTCTAAGACTCTAAATAATATTTAAACCTGCAAAAAAACATAAGAAACTCGTGATTCTAAAGAGTTAGCTAGTGAACCACTCACCTTGCATAATTCGGTGGTCTTGTACACATTCTTCGAGTTGATTCTTGGTGGCATTGTAATGTAACCTTATTAGTTTGTCCCTTGCCCTTTCTGGTCTGTCCTTGTCTGAAATTCAACTGGGGACAATCGTAAATAAAGGTTTTAAATCATGTTTTAGTTAATTTAATTGAAGGACATGCATATCATTTTTAGTGTGGTGAGTTACCTTCCACTGTGTGTAACATTTTCTGAATGCTGATGAGTGGCTGTCAGGAATATTATTTGGCGCAAAGGAAAACAGTTTATAGGTTTATCAGGTTTTGAAGATGTAAAGTAATGAAAGATAAGGATACTTCGCATGTGAACCGGAGATTAAGTCTTCTTGGCTCTTCTTTCCACCTATATTTAGTTAATGGAAAATATTTAGACTACTATATACATTTTTTTTTTGCTTTGTATAATTTCAATATTAATAATTTATTTTATAAATGTATGTAAATATTTACTTACTGAGTAAGGTATGCCCTTGGTGACCGTATGTTTAGGCTTAGTTTGTAATCATCTTGATTCTCTATTCCTTTGAAGATCAAATAAATGGTTTAGTATTTGTTTGTCTCCTCGCCTACCAAAACAATAGGCATGAAGTACCTCTTTGAGATTTTGTTTCTGGTTTGTGGGGAAAAATTATTAGGAATTAGTATAATGAAATATAGGAAATATATAGCATTAGCTGTCTAAAATAAAGGAATAACCTGGGTCATGTCGAGTCAGAGGCAGTCTTGAATACTTCTCTATATACAATATTTTTAATTGTATATTTCATATCGTTGCTTTATTCAAGTTAAGTATCGTCAAGCCTCTTTCTGATATTACTCTTGAAAATGCTACATATAGTTGCCCATGACTGAAAACTGGTTGTGGAAGATACAAACCAACTTTTTCCAAACTTTTTCCTTGGCTTTTGTTGATTGTCATTGCGTAGCTCAGACGTAACGGAATCTGTCGTCTTCTTAATTTGAATGGCCATTTGGAATCAGGTGAAGATGTATTATCCGTGGGATGATGACTTTTTTCCCAACATGTGTTCCAGTTAATATCTCTGCTTCTATTACTCTGTCGCCCAAACATGTAACAATTAATCTTGTTCCATTGCAGAGTCCTTCTCTTTGATTCATATTTTGTAATAGCATAACTGGCGATCCTTTCTTTAGTTTTAAACAATAATCTGGCAGGCCTGGGAATTTGAGTGAGTTCAAAAACTCTGTCGGATATAGTATGTCATCTGTTTCATTTGTATCCCCATCCATCTCAATGCTATCTGAGCTCAAGTATTCCTTTGCATCACCTGGTATAGGTCTAGTAGAAACATATTTAACTCGTGTACTGTGTCGTTTTTTGGAGTGAGGATGGCCCTTTCAGTAATATATTCTTTGTAATCATAACCTTTTCCAAAATTGGGGTAGACATCAGCAGCTAGTCGTTCAATCTGATCATCTCCTTTCGGTAGCATTAATTTCTCATCAATTGCAATGTCGTCTACCTCGTCGTAGTTATTTTTTGGTGTATTTATTTTAGCAGCAGTACCATCCCTAACTTGTAGAATCCATTTAGCAAAACATATCTCATCCACTTGCAGGCGCATATTCTGTCTTAGGCTGAAGAAGTTACACGAATCCCAAATATATGAACCATTAATTGTTGCTAAGATGGTATTTTGCCTGCTTCCTTCTGTGATTACTGGTAGTATTTGCCTAAAATCACCACCAAGCAATACTGTTTTACCGCCAAAGAGTTTATTCATCGCTTGTGGGTCATCTTCAAACAAAATATATCGTAGTGTCCTGTCAACCGCCTCAAATGCTACCCGATGTGTCATGGGTGCTTCATCCCAAATTATCAAATCCGTTTGCTTTAGTAACTCTGCTAACATTGACTTTGGTTTGATCTCACACATTGAATGGTCTTGTGGGTTTATTGGTATTTTGAATCTGGATTGGGCTGTTCTCCCTCCAGGCATAAGCAATGCCGCAATGCCGGACGACGCAACAGGAAGTACTATTTTTTTCAAAGACCGTAACTTTGTTATTATTGTGTTGTATAAGTACGTCTTCCCTGTTCCACCAGGCCCGTTTAAGAAAAAAGTTTTCTCATCTCCATTTTCAACAGAGTCCATCACTCCATTGAAAACCCTCATTTGATCATCATTCAAACTTTCAAATAATCTCATGTGCTCGTCTTTTTGGTTTTCCTCATCATAACTTCTTTCTTCAATAATGAATGAATTTCTTAGATTTTTCATTATCTCCTTGTCTGGTGTTGACAATTCTGGGAAATCTGATAGGGATCTATCATATTGATGTAAAAGTTTCTCAATCTCTAACAAAGTATAGCTCTTTAGTTGTTCTTCTGTGAGTTGTAGTTTGGAAAATCTTAATTGTTGTCGTTGGTTTCTCTCCATATCTTCAGCAAGAGATTCCCAACAATGGTTCCACAAATTTAAAGGGCTACTGACTTGGCAAAAAACTAACAGGGTGACAAAAAGGCTCCATAATTGCCATGGTAAAGCCCAGAACTTAGACTCATCTAATGCCTCTACCCATTTTTTATCTCCATCAAGTAATCCTCTTGCTAAACTAGCATCTTTAAATTCTTTGTATGTGATTCCTTCAAACGTTTTTAGGTCTTCATAGCTTGTTGGCCCTTTTACTACGTTGAGTAGCAATCTCAAGTAGTAAAGGTCACCCTTATTTGGATGAATGTTAGCAACCCTGCCGATTGTGTATCCCTGCTTTCTCTTAGTCCATTTTTTTCTGGAGCTATTCCAAACGTACCAAATAGGGAACTGTACATATGTTAAAGTACGTGCAAACTCATCGGTTTCATTGATCTTCAACCACTCAGTGAACATTGTTCTTTCAATACCCTCTCGTGAAATAATACTGCCTAGGCTTTGGTTGGCATTATATACAAGTGGTTGTTGGTCTTTCAGATGTAAGGATAGTCGTTGAACCGCTGGCCTGCTGTAATGTATATCGAAAGCAAATATGCGCCACATTGCCTCACATGCTGATAGAAAACGACATTCTAAATAATTTTTGATCTCATCAACCTCTTCATATACTTGATTCCGTACCGCAGTGTCTTCACTTGAACTATTGCTTCTCTCTATAACCATGGTTAACTTATCAAATCCCTTGTTGACATATTTGAACAAACACTTAATAGCCTCCGTTTTGCAACACCATTCAACATTAATATGTGCCTGGTACTTTTTAAGAAGCTCTAGATTATGTGGGACAACAAATCCATTATCTAATTTTGTTGTCCCTTTAGATATGTAGTTTTTTCCATTTTCCCTACGATGATAGGTAACAAAACCATTATCACCAAACATAGTTTTTGGTGTGTATGGTTTTGGGAATCCCTTGGTGCATATTCCATTTTCAGTACATGGCAAATTTGGGTTATCTTTTCCACATGGACCATGCATCATAAACTGTTCAACCAAATTATAACCTATAGGGTTGTACCTTTCATCGGGTATCTCTGCAGATATGATTTTGTCAATGTCTGAAGGGTTTGGGTTCCTCATATCATCTTTAAGCCACAGCAAGATATGTGCATGAGGCAATCCCCATTTTTGGAACTCAATGGTGTATATTACTGCAAAAAATAAATGTACATGAGTGTATATATATATATATGAATGTAATGTGCAATTACACATTTTTGTAGAGTTTCGGGGAGTCTAATTAGTTACTTGATTTTGCTTCGCCAAAAAAAACTCCATCCCAAAGATCAGCTAATAGACTTTCTAACTTCATCTTGAATACCCGACATTCAAGATCTGGTCTGTCATTTGCCGTACTATTACCAGACATTTGTAAATGATCTTGTATTTCTTCCCAGTTTGGATTGGCTGTTATCGTGATGAACAAATCTGGGTTGCCAAAAATTCTACATATGGCCATTGCATCTTGGTAATTTTGTGACATATACCTTGGGCCGCCTGTATAAGAAGATGGTAGTATAATCCTTCGGCCCACTTTGTTAGCATCACTGTCTCCTTTATTAATAGCATCACATATGTTATTGTAGACATCAGCTCTTAAGGTTTTCTGGTTTCTCCTATACCAGCCTAGCCTTTCTTGTTCGATTGCCATATATGCATCTACGATGAATTGATGAAGTAGTCGTCCACATCTCATGTGAGCTGTACCTTCGGTTAGCCTTGTCTGGATTTGATAAGCATAAAACTCTAGCATGGTGACACATTCCCTTTTGATGGCCTTCTCTGTATTTGCATACGGAATACTTATATGATATCCATCTTCACCATATGGGAATAGTAATGGATATTGAAGAGCCATGAATGACGGGTGTAACTCGCTGACTCTCTGAAGATCATCTGTTTGGAACTGTATAATAACATCCCTTGTCCCAATTGTGGAAGACAGATCGCCCACAATTAGACCCGCAATTTCATCAGATGTTGGTAAATCATACTGCCTCCCACGTTGTCTTTGCTCCACTAATCTTATAGACAATTCTGTTGGATGCTCTGACTCGTACCGATCTCTAGCCATTCTATATATTTTAGCAAGCTCGTTCGTGTTCTCCAACATCTCCATCAGTTCAGATACAATCTTTTCTTCAAGGGAGGTACGTGATTGTGTTCCCATTAGCGATTTCATTCTGTTTTTGACCTTGTTAGCTGTGTCAAAAAAATACATCTGAGAATACTTTGATTGATCACCCTCAGTAGGTAGTAGAGCCCCAATTCGATGACAGTTTTGACCATGGACTCTATATTTGTATGACCCAGGTTTTCTATTGACGGACTCATCAACCTTTGCTCCGGTCGACGTAAATGCGAAGGCTGAGTTATACCATCTTATATTCTGGTGGAAGGTGGAAGATGATTTAAGTAAATTGTCTAAAAACTCTGGAGTCTCCTTCACCTTAGGCAGAGATACACGGCCTGCATGACAACAAAGTGAGAAGGTTAATTTGCTTTGTCTTTTGTTTTATTAGTGCTCTCTGCTTGCCACATTAACGCACCACAGTGTCGACAATCAACCAGATCATTCTGGACTGGTAAAGTACACCTGCGACGTTTGCCTAGTCATATATTGACATCTTTTTATTTGTCATGTAATTATAAATCATTATAACATACTATTAATAGTTGACCAAAAAAAAAAGAAAAACTTACTATTAATCAAAATAAAAAATGATACTCTTAATCATTTTTTACCCGACACTATTAATCATCTTAAGTCAAATATATTTTAGTTTATTTTGTTTATTAATTGGTAAACTTGTTTAAGTTTATTTAAATGATTAAATTTTTGAAATTAATCATATTGAATTTTTCTGTGGTATATTTGATTTAATGTGAGTTCCAATTTAAAATAGAAATAATAGAATGTAATTTTAAAATTAATTAAATTCGGAATAAGAAGATGAATAACCTCTTTTTGGAGAATTTCCTGGAGGATTTGCCGCTTTTCTTTTTTCGTCCTGATGACTCACCAATTTCTATGAAATTTTCGAAAGTGTGAGAATATGAAAATAACCATGGTGATGTCTGTATAATAAGTGAACTGTGTAATGTTACCATTTTGCGCTTTTACCCCGGCTGATATTAAAGTGTCTGTCGTTATAAGATTGGTTGTTTGGGTAGCTTTGCCTACATTATTTTCCATCATTTTTTGCATAATTATATAACAAACAGACATTGTCTCTATAAGAAGTATATAGGATTTTAAAATAATTACTAAACTTACCTTTTTGACCATTGTCGGGAGTAGGATTGCGTGGTGGTTGTTTCCTCCCCTTTGCCACACCTACAATAGAATTTAGTTGAGGAAATAAGTACTTTTAAAATGGACATGAAGATTATAATGAGAAGACATAGTAAAGTAGAGTAATTGCCTTTGGTAGTAGGGTTGGTAGCTTTAGCTTTCTTAGCCGATGCTTTTATTGCTGTTAATTTGTTACGTCAATGTGCTCTTGCTTTTTGAGCAGTCGTGAAATCTGGGAAAAAATGAATGGGTATAAGGATAATATTAGAGGGTGTATAGTAATTTACAAATATCAAATTCCAGTAAATTAAAAATTGATAGACATAATTTAAAACAGACATACCTCGTAAGGAAGTGGTGTTTGTCTGATTGCCTGTATTATTATTAGAAACATGTTGATGAAACGCAGAAGAAGATTCCATTCTCTTTGGAGTATCTAATAGAAAATAGTAGGTTACAAAATATATTGCGAAAGTATGGTGTTACAACGATGACTGTAGTATATTATATTACTTAAATTGTGTTTGTTTTTTGAATATTAATTAATGGCTAGAATCAATAATAATAAATTAATTGAATATTAGAAGTCAAAATGTAATTTGAACTGTATAACGTTTTTATTTGATTATATATCCATATGTTATCATTGAATATAATTGACTTGATTCGATTTGTTCGGTATTGAATTTTATATCTGTGACAATAATGTTTGCAATAAAAACTTTATATTTTAACATTTTTAAAACAGCATTTCCCCACTTTAATCATAATTTGATATATTTGAAACGTAATTAAAGAAGACGTGGACATTGTTATAGTGTCTTTCATTGAATATAATTGACTTGATTCGATTTGTTCGGTATTGAATTTTATATCTGTGGCAATAATGTTTGCAATAAAAACTTTAAATTTTAACATTTTTAAAACAGCATTTCCCCAATTTAATCATAATTTGATCTATTTGAAACGTAATTAAAGAAGACGTGGACATTGTTATAGTGTCTTTGTGAGTGTGTGTGAGGATGTTCGTTTCCTACTGAGATTAGAGTGTAGTTTTACCCTGTGAATCTAATGACAGTATATTTCTGTAGTCAAACTGAACCATCTCTTATACATACATACAGAAATCAGAAGCACATAGACACGTATTAGTAATGCAGTGAAAGAGAAGTTGATTAAATATTGCAAATAATCCATAGATATTGTAAAGACAACAAAATGTAATAAGAACTTATTTAGAAAAACCACCTAAGGGAAAAGCCATTAAAGATGAACTGAAACAATATTCAAGGGATATTTGTGGATAAGAGGCTGGAGCTGCAGATAATTTCCAATTAAGCGTTGTAGTCATCATCTTCAAGAGCTGGATCAGGACGTGAGGTAGGTGGCGTTTCATCGTCAGAGTCGTGAATTATTACTTTGGCATTGTTTCTTCTGAAGGTGTCAAAACAAAGTATTATTAGAGTTATTTAAGTGAAAATTACTAATACAAAGATATTGAATTTAAAAAATCACCTAGAACGGCGTTTTTTGGCCCCTTGATTTTCAGAGTCAGAGTTGGTTCCTCATATTTTTCATTTGTTTTTACAACAGATTTCTCATTTCTGGATTCAGAAGTGCCACTTTGCTGTAAAATAGTGATGTTTTAAAATTATAGCATGCAAAATGTAAGTATAGTAGACAATGAAAATGAATGAAAGAATATAGTAGACAAAGCAACCTATTCTTTAAATTGAGGAAAAATGCATTGACTGACCTTTTTGGTGATAACAGAAGGAGGGGTAACCATATCCGAGACGGAGAAGCTTTGGTGTTTTGCAGTATAGTTGTACTCTCCTACTTTGACATGAAATATGAAAGTTTTCCCAACTATATCTTGGATAAGTTGTGGAACTTTCTCTCCGGAGTTGTCTATTAATTCCTGTTATGGTGAATGTGTTTGGTTAAAAATATTTAAAGGGGAGTTAATAAATGAGGCAACTGTAAGTTCCCCCTTTCTTTAAAAGGACCAAAAATTGTTACTTGTTTTGCAGCCAAGTCTGATGCAGTAGTTTTCAATAATACTTGAGCCGCTTTGTCAAAAATAACAAATTTGGTGGTTCGGCAATCATCATCAACTATAACCTCAATACGATATCTACAAAAGATAAAGGTTCCAAAAGCAGAGTATGACCATAAAGATAGACATGAAAGGAATGTGTGAATTAGAGTTCAGGGACATGAACCATACCGAAGAAGTCCTATTGTTGTTATACCCTGACATTTTGGACAAATCAATTGTGGTCCCCTTTTCTCCATCTTTTTGAAACATGTAGTGCATGAGATGAAATACCATCCACTGCCTAACATAACGTCAACAACCTTTGCCTTACACCAAATCATTTTATCCTACAAAACATATGCCTAGCAAAATTAGGATTATGTGTGAAACATAGGGAATATGCCTCATGATGACAAAAATTAATTACCTCGCCACTTTGCCCATTAACAAAATCTAGTATCTGGGTGATACTTTGGATATCGGTAGGGACTAACTTAATGTTGGCATCTTCAGTTGTAGGCACAAGAGTTTTCTGGAAGATTGGCCTGCAGTTTTGAAATAGTTATAATATTTAAGATGGGAAACATACCCCAAACAGAGTGATACTATTCATGTAAGGAGGTTTTTTTATGGTTGTACTTTTTGCAGAAATCTTTAGTAATATTGTTGTCCATGTTGAATAGAAAACGGGTGGAAGCAGTAGTGTTGAGATAAACTTCACCTTGAATTAGTAATGAAACAAATAAATGGAAATAGATGTGAGTAGTGAAAAAATCTTTGGAAATAAAAATATATAGAAATGACTTTGGAGCTTACCTCGAACAGTTTTAGGATTCACACCGGTGACAATAGCAACAATAGGTTCTCCTTTAAGTTGTTCAAGTTCATCATGGAGTTTAGATGCAGGTTTGTCCCACACAGATACGTAAGCAGTCTCACCACTACATTATATGAAGCACAAAGAGAACCAGAATTAACAAAGGCTAAAATAAAATGGTGAATTACTTTATTAAATGATTAGAGTTCTAAAACTAAAACACAACTGTTTAGAATTTTAATTTTTTAACAAGTTGTTTCCCTAGACGAAAAAATAAAAATGGTGAATTCTTTGTTGATTATTGAATTTTAAAAAAAGTACAGTTTCAAAACTGAAAGACAACTTTTTATAATTTTAGTTATGATAAAAACTTGCAATTTTTAATACATTATACATTATTTATTTGTAGGTTTTCTACTGCTTGGGATAAATACAAGACTATCAAATATTTTTTAGGAAAAACCAATAAGAATACCTTTCAAGAGTAGAAGTAAGAATAAGATTGCAAGTTTTTATAGGAGGAGATTTTGTCTCATCCACCTTATCGGAGACGCGAATGGATGTTATCTGCACAATGATATCTTGACAAAATACACACAGAAGTAATGTTAGGGAAATGAAAATAATATCAAACATATAAGAACATATAGTTTAAATACCTGGTAAATTTTCGCCTTTGTCTACCATCATTTTGATTAATTCAAATGGATAGATACGGTAATACTCATGTGGGATATTGTAGTTGTCATCTTCTATGGCATCCATTTTGGTAAAATCATTGAAGAAGATTTTGAAACCATGGTCAGTCAGGCGATACCTATCAAGCTGTTTTTTGACATCAAAACATGATATGGAGAATAAGTTTCCTTCTTTAAGTTTAGTTTTAAACTTATGGAGACGACGGGGGTGGATAGATGCTTGTATGACATTAGCTTAGATACTAAGATTAAAAAAAAATAGAAAACTATACTTGAGTTTTTTATACGAATATGAAGTTTTTTCATCACCTTTTCATCCAAGAGCAAGCACTCAACGCTCAGTAAAATGTTATTGTGTTTGAAATCGCGAGCCTCCCATGAATGTAAAAGACGAACAACTATACGATGAGAGTCTTGTTGATAGTTTCTCTTATCGTCAATTGCTGCAAGAATCATATATGGAGAAAGATGAAGGAGTGATTCAGAGGTGGTGAGAGACATTGGAGAGGGAATATTGACAATTGTAGGTGCTGGTTGAAGATATTAGAGATGAAACTGAATTAGATGTTGTAATGAAAATGATGTTTAAATTTTGTAATATAATGTTTTATTATATAAGATTGGAAATTAATTATTTTCTAAAACTAAATAGAATAGGAAGTAAAGAATTGGCTAAAATTATGGGGAATTTAAAGTATTCATATTTCTAACCGAAACATAATGAGGAAAATCTTATAGGAAGTAAATAAATGGCTTAAAATTTGGGGAATTTAAAGTAGTTCGATTTCCACATCTGCATTTTAATAGATACTATTTTATAAATTCAAAAAAAAAAATTATTAAATTATAAACACATTATTAGTAAATTTGTAGTAAATCAATAATTTTCCTTATCTATAGTAAACTATATTAGAGATGACACTGAATTAGATGTTGTAATGGAAATGATGTATAAATTTTTGTAATATAATGTTTTATTATATAAGATTGGAAATTAGCTATTTTCTGAAACTAAATAGAATAGGAAGTAAATAAATGGCTAAAATTATGGGGAATTTAAAGAATTCAGATTTCTAACCGAAACATAATGAGGAAAATCTTATAGGAAGTAAATAAATAGCTTAAAATTTGGGGAATTTAAAGTAGTCAGTTTTCCACATCTGCATTTTAATAGATACTATTTTATAAATTCAAATACAAAACGTTACTAAGTTATAAACACATTATTAGTAAATTTGTAGTAAATCAATTGTTTTTCTTATCTTTAGTAAACTATAGATGTACTATATATATATATATATATATATATATATATATTAAAAATATCCCCATGGATTTTCAAGCAACGTCATTTATAAATACATTGATATATTCAAAATTAATAGAAGGTCCCAAATGAAATATTTTTTGTTACTTATGAGGTTATGAATATAATGTTTTATAAGTTAAAATATGGGAGGGTGAAATGTAAGAATGATTTTTTAATTAATGGAATGATATTTTCTCTTTTAAGTTTGTTGAATAAGATGAGTACATCACTATATTTTAATCTAATGTTTATGTCATGTTATTTTCTGTAAGTTAGCCTTTTAGTGTTTATATTAAGATGTTTAAATCTAACATATAAGTAATTAGGAGGAAAAGAAAGAAAAAATCATTCCATTAATTAAAAAATCATTCTTACATTTTACCCTCCAAGCATTCCATTATTGATTTGCTTAGTTTTGTGTTTGGTTGTTTGATTAGTGTGTTTCATAATTTTTTTAAACAAATAATTCGACAGCATGTATCTAATTGTGTGTTATATTTATATAAGGACATCATTTCAATGTTGCAGCAATCTAAGTACCTCCGTGAATTAGATACATCAGCTCATTCCAGTGACGTTGTCCATTACTCAAGAAGATTGGTAATTATTTACTTCGTCTGTTGCTCTTAATGATTTGTTATAGTTGTATTTGACGCTTTTTATGGAGAGATGGACATTTAGAATTTATAGTTGTATTTGATGCTATTTACGGAGAGATGGACTTTTAGAATTTGTAGTTGTATTTGAATCTTTGTTTTATCCTAATATATATTGAATACACTGCCAATAGATTGATGAGTGGAGTCAAATATTTCTCTACTTCCACAAGAGATAGATTGTAACTTGATAAAAGAGCCTTCATATGAGTGCTCAAATGTCAGCTTCCATAGTTCATTGCTAATGGCATACTCAAAGTATATCTTAATCTTTTTGTAAAAAAAGGTAGATCTAAATCTTTCCGTAAAATAATGAACTTTTAAGATCCAATATATGTTTATTGTTCTTTCAGTGCATGTCTTGGTAATTTCTCAATTGTGCCACTGGTAAGAAACCTTCTAGAGAGGTTGAGATAACAAAATAATTCTCACCGGTAAAACACAAATGTGAAAAACAAAATTTTAATGTGATTATAATGAACCAAATTAGTAGAATCAATGTAGTTACTTAGTTCTCTGTTATCATTTACAAATAGTTATTCAATGATTATATTATTTGATTTGTTCTTCATCTTCTGTCTTGAATAACAATCACCATTTGATTGAATAACAAAATCGATGTGTTTTTTGTTTTGTTTGTGTATAGATGTTATTTTAAGTTTTTGGAAGAAATGGGAAACATAAGAGACTATTATACAAAGCACATTGCATAAGACGGACAAAAAGAGCTTAAACCAAGATAAACTGCATAAGACGCTCTTACTAACAAAAAGAGGTTAAACCAAGATAATCAGAGAAAGAGAGAGTCCAAGTTAGCAGAAGAATTGAAGATAACTAAATCTGAAATTGAAGGTTTGTGGTCAATTAATTGATAAGAATAAAGAAGATGACTTTGTGAAGTTTTATTTAGATTTAGTGGGGAAGGAAATGGAGTTGCAGTTCGAAATAGTGAAACAGAGAAAATAGTGGAAACCGTAAACGTTCATGGACGCAGAATCAGTTTGCCTAGGAGCTTTAAGACCTTCAACTCCAAGTGTTCTTGGTCTAAATTTTTTGGAATGAATGTTGAAGATTATTGTTGCCTCTGTAATATCAATCCTGATATTAGGGATCATTTATTTTTTAATTTCGAATATTGTGAACATGTTCTGCATCAGCTTGGGCAGCCTAGCTAAAATTTTGGAATGATCCATATTGATAAGTTGGCTCTGATCTTGATCTGGTCATGTTGCCCCAAATCTCAAGCAACTGGCCATGCAATCAACGATCTTACATAGCAGTATCTCTATCTATCCAAAAGCTCTGTTCCGTCAGATATATAGAATATTCGTGCTACAATTTTCCCTTACTGATACCATAAAGGCTGTTGTGGGCTTTTGTCCAGCTGGTTCACCTACTCATCAATCCAAACTCAACTATATGTTGCTCCTTTTATTTTCATCATGCCTTTAATTTTCTTTTGGCCATAAAACTTCTCACTGCCTTTAAAGCAATTGTATCAAAACTCTTATTCCTATAGGTAATTATATTAACTATGAGAAGACAAAATATTGGAGAGAGAACAATTTAATTGAGAATGTCTAAACATTGAAGGAGTTTGTTGTGTTACTGATTCTTTTAATAATGATGTAAAAAACCCCGCCTTAGTGTTGTACATAAATTTGTATATTTTTAAACGTTGCCACATTTGATGTTGAAAAGTGCATCAATACTTAAAACAATACCTTAATTGTTAGAAATATCTAAACATAAGAATGTTTTTGATCAAAAAATATGTACAAATATATTGATTCTTAGAATACAAAAAATATACAAAATCGTCCATAACATTTCATCACCCTTATTGTTTTTTCCATCGACTTGAAAAAAAATGGTTCAATAGTTCAGAAATCTTAAATAATATGTGTATTTGCTTTTACACACTTTAACATATGAATACATGGATTTAGCATTATCCAACATCAATAAAAATAGTTTAGTGGCATCATCTATCGTAACCACTTTTTTTTTTCAATCTCCATGGTAGCTAAAAGAAGATGAGTTTTAGCTAAACATGATGATTCTTAATATTTCGGAGGTGTTGGAGGTGAAATTCTCAGATTAGTCATAATTATATTTTTCAGGAAATAGATGAATCTCATCAAGAAAGGAGTCACAATAATCAATTATGCTTGCAAAAATAATGTAAACATTTATAACAATGATGACGATGTGGAAATTTCGATAAGACAATCATATTTGCTGGATTCTTGCAAAGTTTTCGCTCTGAAACAAAACAGAAGACTTAATGATTCAAAATGATGTTTTGCAGCATAGTTGCTAAGTGTTAGGAGATGAAAATGCACCTATAACTGAAACAAAATATGCCAGTGAACCTGATGGTTAGATGATGGTCGTTGATCCTAAATTTCTAATACAATCAAGTGGAAATAATATGCAAGACATATTTCAATCCATAAAGGCAGATGACATTTTTATCAAAAGTACATATGCAAGCATTACAAAACAGAAATCTTAACTTTATATTAAAATTGATACATTATATTTCATTATTCTTCATTTTATCTTAAATTTATTTTTCTAAAAGTATAAATAAAAATATATATGATTAAAATAAACTAAAATAAAATATTATACAATACTCTAGCTACATATAAAATTGAATAAATCATTAAAAATATACCCGCGCGTAGCGCGGGTAAAAGACCTAGTCTATACTATATAAAAGTTGAAGCTATAGCGCTCTTAGGTTGTCCACATAGGATTTTAAAAACCTGATTTGACTGGTCCACATCAACAAATATATTACACATCAGCATATATATTAACAATATCTAATTTTGTTAAACTTATGTATTATTAAATTGTAATATTACCTAAAATGTAAAAATATAAATGTATATACTAAATTGCCTTATTAAAATTTAAAAGGAAAATTTCTAAAAGTTGAAGTTATAGTGGTTGAGGCCGTCCACATAGAATTTTAAAGAACCTGATATGATTGGTCCACGTAAAAAAATATAACATGTCAGCATATACAAATTAACAAGATTTAATTTTGTTAAACTTATGTATTATGAAATTGTAATATTACCTAAAATAATATAAAAACGTAAATCATCTTATTAAATCTAAAAAGGAATTTTTCTTAAAACTAACTTTGATAATAATCAATATATGTTTAGTGTGTGTATTATATTGAAGCTATTGATACCATCCACATATGATTTAAAAAACTTGATATTATTGGTTCACGTTAATTTTTAACATAAATTTTGATGATAACCTGCCAAAAAACTAAAAAAGGAGAAGTTGAAATCTACCAAATTATCAAAGAAATATATTAGATTTACTTAAAAAAATGAGTTTAGTATATAAGAAAATTATGCCTTAATTTCTTATTACTGAATCATTTAAAAAATATATTTTCTTACAAAACAATTTTTTTAAAGAAATAGATATAGATTTTTCTTAAAACAATTTACATGAATATTGCAAGTGTAAATAATTTTCATAATTCATTTGCATTCCCAATAAGGTTTAACTTTTTCTGAAGCATAAAAGGTTAATATGAGAAATTAATCTCTAAATTTTAGGGTTAGGGTTTGGATTATATGGTTTAGGGTTTAGAGTTTAGAGTTTAGTATGTATACTATATAAAAGTTGAAGAATAGTGTTTTTAAGATGGTTGTAGTTAAAATGTAAATATTTCTTCCTTTAGGTTGGGAGAGCTAAGGAAACCTTAGTTTTTGAAGTTGTTCGAACAAAAAAAGAATCTTTTCACTTTGTGCCTATTAAAATTACAAAAACATTTTGTTCGGAAGCAGATACAAAAATTTTCTTCCGTATTGTTAAACTATGTATTAAAATATGAGATTTTAGAGACCTGATTTTGTTAGTCCATTTCATAATTTAATACAAATTCTCACGATAATATGCCAAAAACTTACAATTTTTTAAGAAAAATCTATAACTGCTAGAATCTTAAAAAAAAAATCTATTACCAAAATAAGCAACAAATTATAAATGATCACAACAGATGACACCAGTAAACTCTTCTGGATGATGTTAGGGCAGTTGTAGAAATCATGTATTACTCCTATGTTAAAGTGAGCAAAAGCAAAAACAACAACTCTTCATAATTTTTAAACTATTAAACTATTTTTCTTAAGTTGTTACCAGTGACAGTAAGGGCAATGAAAAGTTATAGAAGAGGTTGCATATCGGTAAGGGAAAACCAATGTCATGAGCATGTCAAACAATATACAGTCTAAGTAGCAGCTAGACTGACATAAAAACTAAGTTGATTTAATTATCAGAATGGCCATTTACAAATAAAATTTTAAGATGAATAAATGCTGTTTAAGAAAAAGATCATCACCAAGAAAAGAAATAATATATTATGTACATGTCTATTTGTTGTTGAAACATAGAAAACATAAGACACTAAAAAAATAAAAAAAATTTGTAAAAAAAAGTTTAAAATATTTATCTTACTTGCTATTTTTAAACTTTAGGAACCAAGCTAACAACATAATTACATAAATGAAGAGAAAATCTTACAATATAAATCAATTTAAATTTCAAAAAAAAAATGAAAAATTAAATTATATGTAAATATATTTAGAATTTTAAAAGAAAAGAAAAAAAAGAAAGTAAACTAAAAATATATCAAAAGAAAAATCCTATTAAAAAAATACAGGTGGCATTCGTATTGATAAAAAACAAAAAGTAGGATTTAAAGTTTAGGTACATACACCTTTTTACAAAATTTAATATGATAAAACATAATAATAATAATAATGTTTATGGTTTAATTTTATAGAATAATTAAATAATGTTAATCTTCCTGCAAGTCCAGCTGGTACATGAATATAATTTTTTGGATTAACATGCTCATCACCTTAATTTTTCCTTGCTGGTATGACCTTGAATTTCCCTTCCTGATATGCAAAATATTTCATGCCTTTTCATTACACTTATTCTTTTTGCCACCAACTTGGAAAAATGGTTCAATAGTTCGTAAATCTTAAAGAACAATTATTTTTTTCTTTAGTCACTTTAACATAGAAATACATGAATTGAACGACTGTTCAAGATCATTCAGAAGGGTTTACTGGCATCATCTGTCGTAACTATTTATTTAATAAAATTTTCGATCATCAATGTAGCTAAAAGAAGAGGAGTGTATATATACATGATGATTCTTGATATTCTTGAGTTCTTTCTTCTAAACTGTTTAATATGCTCACCTTAATAGGTTTTCACCTTAATAGGTTTCTCAGATTAATCTTAATTTCCGTTTCAGAAATCAGCTAAATCTCATCGAGAAAGCAAATGAGTTATGAGAATCAATTACACTAGCAAAAATAATGTAACATTTTGTAACAATGGCAACAGTGTGGAGATTTTCAATAAGACAATAATAATTGTGGAATTCTTGCAAATTCTTTGCTCTGAAAAAAAACATAAAACTCAAGGAATCAGAATGAAGTTTTGCAGCATGTTTGCTAAGTGCTGGAGATGGAAATGAACCAATAAGTGAAACAAAATATGTCTATGATTGTCACACGGTGGTTGTTGATCCTAAATTTATAATGCAATTAAGTGGAAATCATCTGCAAAACATATTTCAAGCCAAAATGGCAGATAACATTTGATCAAAAAGTACAAAAATAACAATCCCAACTTTATATTAAAAAGATGTTTTAAACAAAAATAATCTTCAAATGTTCATTCTATATTAAATTTAGTTTCCAAAAGTATAAAAAAAAACATATAAACAAAAATAAAATATTATACAATACTCTAGCTACATATAAAATTGAAATAAATACAAAAATATATTAAGAAAATCAATTAAAATAGACCCGCGCATAGCGTGGATAAAAGATCAAGTCTATACTATATAAAAGTTGAAGCTATAGAGCTCTTAGGCCGTCCACATAGGATTTAGAAAACCCGATATGATTGATCCACGTCAGCATTTAACATAAATTATGACAACAATTTGCAAAAGAATTACAAAAAAGAAAAATTTGGTTCCTGCCAAAAACTAAAAGAGGGAAAATTTGTTTCTGACAAAACATTAAAAGGAAAATCATCACCAAAATCACAAAGTTAGTATATAATGGAATTATGAATTAATTGCTTATTAATGAATAATATATATATATATATATATATATATATATATTCATAACTTCATATTTTCTAATAATTAATTAAGACATTTAACATAAATTATTGGTCCATGTCAGCGTTTAACATAAATTGTGACGATAATTTTTCAAAAACAACAAAAAAGAAAAATTTTGTTGCTGCCAAAAACAATAAAAGGAAAATCGTCACCAAAATAAGCAACAAAAACAGAAATTACTCAAAATCATGAAATTCGTATATAATAGAATTATAAATTAATGTCTTATTAATGAATTATATATATATATATATATATATATATATTCATAACTTCTTATTTTCCTAATAATTAATTAAAAAATTAGTAAATAATGTTTTTTAAATTGATATTCAAAATAAATAAAATTGGTCGCATAATATTTCAGAATCCATATTTATACATTATAGATTTTTAGTAAAAATATTACTTAATTATTGCAATTGTAGGTATTTATCATGAATTTTTCTTTCTCTCAATTAGATTTAGCATAAAATTTATATATACCAAAAAAAACTTAAAAGGAAAATCATCACCCAATAAACAATTAAATAGTATAAATTACTCAAAATAATGATTTTCGTATATAAAGAAATTATGAATTAATTATTTAATAATGAATAATAATATTAAAATGTTTTATTTCCTAATTATATTGCTTATAATAATCCTTCTAATTTTATTCAATACCCTAAATTGTATATATTACTAAAAACTTTGAGCCTAAAACCGTTTACTTTCATAATTATATATCTCATTTATTATGTTTGATTTCTATTTTGCTTCTTGATTTGCTTAGTTTTGTGTTTAGTTGTTTGATTAGTGTGTTCTATAATATGTAACTGTGTGTTATATTTCTTTCTGAATATCGTTTTATGTTCATCATGTCAAGGTTGCAGCAAACTAAGAGCATCTCCATCAGTGTTATATGATGAAGTATCTCATAAATACAAAATCATATATATAATGGCAGAGTTTTCTCTTCTCTAAAATTGTCCACATCAGCACCAAATAATTAACTGTTAGATTAAATTTATCTAATACTTATTTTTAATTAATAGATCATTTAAACTTTGAATATATATATAAATTTATATAAATATTTGAAATAACTGAAATAATGTGAGCTATTATATAACTAAAATGAAACTAATAAATGAATAGAAAAAGGTAATGATGTATAATTAATCTTAAATATAATTATGTGTTGTTGCTTGAAACATACTAAAAGGAAAGAAAATGAAAAATCTAAAACAAATATACAACATATAAAAATAATAACTACATTGAAAAATTAAAAATAATGTTTAAAATTTTACCAAAAACATTACTAATAAAGTTTATAGAATAAAAATTGGAAACAGTTTACTATGAAACATACACTTTTTTAAAAAATGTATCACCATGATGAGAAAATTTAAAAATAAAGATGAATAAAATAAATAAATATACTGTATAACTTTAGGCATATTTCAAGGAAATAATATATTGTATATTTTAAAAATGTTTTTCTCTGAGTGCTAAAATATCACGTGTTATTTTGAGACATTAGTGTTACTTTTATAAATTTTTCTAATTGTTTTCTAAAACAACTTAAAAATTATTTATATTATTAGATCATGAAAAATATTAATAAACTAAAAGAATATGAAAAATGAAGGAAGAAAATCAATGTGTACTAAAAAAAAGAGGAAATAATGAATAAAGAGAATAAATGTGTTACAATCAAATATTGATAATAAAAAGAATTATAGATATGTATTTATAGTTATAATCTAAATAACATATTTATTTTTTACTTTTAGTGTTTATAAATTATAGATATGTATTTATAGTTATTTTATAAATAATAAAAAGAATAATTTAATTTCATAGAATAAACATGATTGTATATAAATTTACATATGTTTATGGTGTTATAAAAATAAAATCCCGCACAACGCGCTGGTACATTTTCTAGTTTAAAAGTAATGAAAAAGAGGTGGGAGGTGAGATACAGTCTTTTTATTGAGAAACCCATATGCTGAGATGTCAATCACTTATTGGTTTATTTCTCCCTTTCTATTTAAATTTTAATTTTTCAATTCAATTATCAAATTATATTATTATTATATACCTGAGAAACTTTGGAGAGTTTCTCATTGCTGGAGATGCTCTAAGTAGTTCTGTGACTTAGACACATCATCTCATTCAGCTGATGTTGTCCCTTGCTAACAACAACTGGTATTTATTTACTTATTTTTTTGCTCTTAACAATTTTGTTATAGTTGTATTAGACGATGTTTACGGAGATACCAACTATTAGAGTTTATGTTGACATATCACCCAACTCTCTTTTTCATCCCAGTTCATCCAAATGTGTATTCAACCACGCTGCTGATAGATTGATGAGTGGAGTCGTGTTTTTCTCTACTTCCACAAGAGATTAATGCATCTTTTGGTTATTTATCCATTATGTCATTGGTAAGAAACTTGCTGGAAAGGCATAGTCAACATAGATATAAATATTTCTGTAGATAACTAAAATTTGAATGCATCTTTTGGTTATTTCTCAATTGTATCATTGGTAAGAAATTTGCAGGAGAGATTGAGAGAGCAAAATGATTCCCACCGGTAAAAAAAAAATGCAGTAAAACCAAAATTTGGTGTGATTATAATGAACAAAATTAGTATAATCAATATTGTTACTTAGTTTTCTGTTATCGTTTAAAGTTAGATATTCAATGATTCTGTTATTTGATATATTCTTCATCATCTATACTGAATAACAATCAGTATTTTACGTAATAACAGAATTAATGTGTTTCTTTGATTTGTAGATGCTATTTAAACGTTGCAGAAGAAATAAGAAAAAGAAGAAACTATTATACAGAGCACATTGCATAAGTAGCTCTTACTAACAAACAGAGTAGGTTAAACCAAGATATTCACAGAGCATGTCCAAGTTACAAAAAGAAGTGAAGATAACCAAATCTGAAATCGAGGGTTTATGCAAACAGTTAATTGATAAGAATAAAGAAGATGTCTTTGCGAATCTTGATTCAGATTTAATGGTGGTGAGAGGGAATTTAGTGGAGAAGGAAATTGAGCTGCATAGTCTAAGAGTGAAACAGAGAAAATAGTGGAAACCGCAAGGTGCATGGATCTCATGAAAGCTCAGATTACAAGAGGGAAGGTTCAGTGTGAGCAATGGAAGAAAGCAGAATCAGTTTGCTGGGAGCTTTTAAAATATGATTATTGTTGTTGCCTCCAATTATTCTTGATCTAAATTTGTTTGGAATAAATGCTGAAGATTGTTGTTGCCTCTGCAGTATCGATCCTGAGATTATGAATTATTTATTTCTTCATTGTGAATACTTAGAACAGATTGTGCAACAGCTTAGGCAACCTAGCCGAACTTTTTTGGAATGGTCCATATTGATAAGTTGGCTCTCATCTTGATCTGGTCATGCTTCCTATGCTCAAGTGACTGGGCTTGCAATCAACAATCTTACATAACATCACCTATATCTCTCTGAAAGCTTTGTTCCATTAGATAGATAAGAATATTTGTGCTACACTTTTTCCTCAACAATACCATAAAGGTTGTTGTGGGTTTCTGTCCAGATTGGTCACCTACTTATAGATCCAAACTTAATTCTATGATGCTCCTCTTATTTTAAAACTCTTATTGTCTTTACAGCAATTGTATCCAAACTCTTATTCCTCTAGGTAATATATATTCAGTATGAAATTGCAAAATGTTGTGGAGAAAAAAATTTAATTGAGAATATATAAATGTCAAAAGAGTTTGGTGTGTTACTGATTTTTTTTAATAATACTGTAAAACAAATTGCATTGGTGTTGTGCATAAATTTGTATTGTTATATTCTTTTTATTTTATTTTTAAATGTTGCCATATTTGCTGTTGAAAAATGCATCAGTACTTAAAACAATACATTAATTGTTAGAAATAAATAGACATATAAATGTTTTTGATTGAAAAAGAAGTACAAATTTATTAATCCTTAAATTACATTAACATATGCAAATTCTTTCATGACATTTCATTACCTTATTGGGTTTTCTACCAACTTGAGAAAAATGATTCAATATTTCAAATTTTTTAAAATATTTGTTTTACCTTTTACACATTTTAACACAAAAATACATAGATTCAACGACTGTCCAACGTCATTCATAAAATAGTTTATTGGCATCATCTGTTGTAACCATTTATTTATTAATTATTTATATCTTCAGGATAACGAAAACAATAGCAGTTGTAGCATAACATGATGATTCTTAATATTCTAGCTATTCTTGAGTTCTTTATTCTAAACTATCTTATATGCTCACTTGAGTAGGCTTTCATATATTAAGTTGTGGGAGGTGTTGGAGATGAAATTCTTATATTAGTCTTCATTTCTATTTCGAGAAATATATAAATCCCATTGAGAAAGCAAAAAAGTTGTGAGAATCAGTTATACTTACAAAAATAATGTCGAGTTTTGTAACAATGGTGATTATGTGGATATTTGAATAATACTTGCAAAGTTTTTGATTTAAAACAAAATATAAGACCGAAAGATTCAGAAGTGTTGCTAAGTGTTGGACATTAAGATACATCTATAAGTGGAACAAAACTTGCTTATAAAGATGATTGTCAAATGGTGGTTGTTGATCTTAAATTTCTAATGCAATCAAGTGGAAATCAACTGCAAATCAACTGCAAGACATATTTAAGCCATAAAGGTAGAAAACATTTTATCAAAAATTTACATATGCAAGCATTACAAAGACAGCAATCCTAACACTATATTAAAAATGATACATCATATTTCAATATGCTTTAAGCAAAATTATTCTTCATATCCTCATTTTATATTAAATTTATTTTTCTACAATTAATTAAAAAAAACATGTATAATTAAAATAAACCAAAATGAAATATTACACAAAACTCTAGCTATATATAAAATTGAGTAATACAAAAATCTATTAGACAAGTTAATTAAAATAGACCTACGCGTAAGGTAGGTAAAAACCTAGTTTACTAATAAACATTGTTTTCTTTTTACTATTCATATATTACCATCAGGGCCGGCTTAGGGAGAAGGACGAGATGGGCGACAGCCCGAAGACCCAATTTCGGGTGTTAATAGTTAAGGAATCCAATTTTTTTTTTTGATAATTTTTCTCATACATAAAAAATTGAAATATTTTTAAAAATTAGATTTGAGGGGGTCCAAATTTTCTTTTATATGTATATGTAATTTATATTTTTATTCTGAACATCAACATTCATTGTTTATTGGTGTTCATGATAAAAAAAAATAAAAAAAATATTAATATATGTCAAAATCTAAATGACCAATAATAACACACATAAAATTAGCATATGTAATTTTGTTTTGTTAGTTTTCTATTTTGGTTAAGGAAAATAAAAGTTAAAACTTTTTCCTAGATATAGATATGTAAATTAGTGTATGTTACTTTTTTTTTTACTGAGTTTTTCTTTTTTTAAAAGGAAATAAAGAATAAATTTATTTAAATAAATAAGAGAAATCAAACTATATATATAGTAGAATTAAAAGACATAATTAGGTCAGTTTCTCGAATCCTCTCTCTCTGAAATTCCCAATAACACGACCTAGATCTACCACAGTTCCTGAATCGATGGCATCCTTGCAGCGCCTGGTTCTGTCAGGGGCTCAATCTAAAACTCGAGGTTTCGCCCTCTGTAATGGCTTGATTGTTCGCCGAAGTCCGTTCCTGCACCGCCAAATTTCCCAGTCCTCGAAAAATTCAGAAGTTGAACGTTTTGAGGTAACATATATGCCTCTTATAGTTTGGTTTTACATAACATGGGTATTATATGGTTTTACCTTGAAACCTAGGAGGATCATTCGGCATAATACTTTTTTTTGGTATATTACAGGAGGCAATAAAAGGCCTTAGATCCTCCATAAGATCTTTACCGAAAGAGGTCCGCTTCATCTACTTGCAGTTTGTAATTTTCCCCATGTCAGGGTTCACACTCGGAGTTCTTATGTCTGATCGAACTTCTTAATTGCTTATACGGACTGTTTACTTTTCCCTTGGTGGATTTTTAGAATATTTGGTTTTCATGTTATGAATAAGGATGTTAAGTTTTCTTTTGAATGACAAACGAGAATTGTTTTCTTCTGTCACGGAAAAGCCAACAAAAATCAATGGAAGATCAATTGAGTTTACTACTCATAAGGCTTCTCGTCGCCATAAGTAAACAAGCCAAATATCAATCCTTTATTCTCTGCTAAAAACATTATCTTGCTCATCTCTGTCTTATTACCAAAATGACATTTGGTAAAGACTATAGGCTGCGTCAGAAGATATCAAATGCGTTTAGACGGATTAAAGCAAAATAAATTGCCTTTGCCATTAAGTCCATAAAAGAGTATAAAAGATTGTTGTGGAAACGGAGGCCAACATGGGTATGTTTCGGTAATCCACTGTGTTGGGATTTATTGGTTGTCAATACGGTTTGGTTCACTTCTTGGTTTAGTTGTTGAGCTGTCATTAGTTGATATCGTCTCTTATGTTTGTCTGTTTGGTAGAGTAAAGAGATAGACATTGTCTTGTAACCTAATTCCCTATGATACATAAAAGGGATTTAGAGAGTAAGGAACAGAAGGTGAGAGTGAGACCGAGAGAGAAAGAGGGATAAGGGATAACTTGAGAGATCTTGTATTGAGAACAATCTCTAGTGTATTCCGGGCAAGGTCCCGGCGAACTCGTTAAGCTCTCGTGTGCTCCTCTTTACTTTCAGCTCTGCATCATCTTCTTTATCTCTGCATCATTTATCAGTTTTACTCTGTCTTATTCTTCTCTCCTAGCAACAATGCTCTGCCTCTGTTCCTAAAACACAAAACAGAGTATTGCATCTTCTTCTTGTGTGTGAAACACATTGAAAGCTTGAACCTTGGAGAGGGTAAAACATCACACACTGAGTCGCGATCAATAGGCTTAAATTCACCATTCATATAATTTTCTCCATCATAACCTTGTCCTCTCATTATGTTAGAAGTTCTTTGGCTTCTAATTCACGTCTATATACTCTGTTTTTACATCATCGAGTGATTTCTTTGCCAAGACAGATGCCGGTGATCCCAAAGTGCACCAAGCTAAAGAGATCCACACACGTTTTGCCACTAAATAGATCCGTTCACTACAAGAAAATGACTTTTTGAGCATTCAAATAATGCAGTCTAATGATTCGATAGCGTTCTTAGTAGCTCCCTCTCATCGCCCATCATGATAGGTCAAAGACGTTACGTAGCGAATTTTCTTTCTGCTATCGTACTCCTAGTTATTATAGAGCAATCTTTGATGCAATATTATATACTCCTACAATAGCAAATATATATTTTGATATTAATAGGTGCATTCACAGCATTTTCTAATTGTTAATAGCATATTATTTTTTTTTGCATTTTAAACATTTATTTATTGTCTCTAAAATATATTGAATGAAAAATGTCACATTTTATTTTATTATATGAAATTATGATACCAAAGACCTAAAGTGAAAGTACACAATTAAATGATCAATTAATACGAAATAGTCTAAAAAACCCTTCTTCGTCGTTCTGAGCTTCTCTTATTCTTCTTGTTACTCTTTGAAGAAAACTTGTCAAATCCTCTTTGAAGATAACTTGTCGAATCCAGCCATGGCAAGTGAATGAGCAGGTTTTTCTCCAAAAATATAAAGAAGTACATAGTCCTCTGCAAGCAAAGAACATATCAACTGGAAAAAAAAAAACAGGTCCTCTTAGGTGATGTTATCTTGAAATTGTAAGAACAAAAATTTATTGTGCTATTACCACAAAAAATGTAGTCGCAACATCAGATGCCAATTCATTTAAAGCACCTTCTCCACTTCACAGCTTGCAAGGTCACATTGCTCCCACAAGAAGAATTAGGACATTGGTAAGATCAGAGGTTGAAGATATGTTGAGTAATACCACTTTGGTTCCCAACCCGAACGGAGAAAATGAAAAGTGAGTTAAGAATGAAAGGTTGTTAGTTAATGTAATGTAGTTGTTCTAACAGTGTTGTAGTAGTACTTCTGGGGTTTCTTGTAAGAGTAAACTAAGTTTAGAGTTAAGTGGGAGTTGTTGGGTAGTTGTTAATAGAGTTGCTGTTGCAATCTCTTTATATGTGAGTGTTTGTATTGTAGTAAAACTATGGAGTTTCTTCTAATGTCTCCTGTCTCTCTAACTCTCAAAAGCAAACAGAAACTCAAAACAAAACAGAGAAATGCAGAGAAACTTATCAAGTAATCAAGGCTTTTAGTTCAACAAGATAAGATGGAGTGTGGTGCAAAGAGTATGTTCCCTTTACGACTCATAAACATAGTAGCACTGTTGGGATTTGAACAAACTTGTTCAGACTGAATGAGCAGACCAGCAAGGGCTTCCATAGCAAAAACTGTTAGGATCTGATCAAAGCATTAATAAGAGTTAGTGGGTTTTTCAGTTTAAGTTTTCAATTAATAAGTTGCAGAGTGGGGAGAGTTGTGCTTGACTCTTTAGCTTTTGTCTTTTTTAACTTTCGACCGTTTTTGTTTCACGTTGTATTCAAGTCTCTTTCTATATAAGAAGCAAGTCTGTTTCTCTTTTGATATATCAGAAAAGCTTTGACCAAACAGTTTTTCTTTTGTTGAACCATTGTTAAGAATTGGTATCAGAGACTTCTTCACTAAGGAGGCTAGAGTGAGTTAAGAGAGGAGTGAAAGAACGAAAGATTCTGATGGGAGAAAATAGCAGTATGAAAGGGTTCGTTGTTCCTGCTATACCACAGTTTGATGGTCACTATGATCATTGGGAGCATTTGATGGAGAATTTCATTCGATCTAAAGAGTATTGGATCTCATAGAGAATGGGATTAGTAGGGTTGAAGAGTCACCCCTACTGAAGTGCAGAAAAAGGAGATTGAGGAGCAGACGTTAAAAGATCTAAAGCTCAAGAATTTTCTCTATCAATCCATCGATAGAGAACTTGTTGATACGATTCTCAACACTGAAACAAGCAAACAAATCTGGGAGAACATAAAGCAGAAATTACAAGGATCCACCAAAGTAAAGAGAGCACAATTACAGGCTTTACGCAAGGAGTATGAGACACTGCAGATGAGAGAAGGTGAAACTGTGAACAGTTACTTTGCAAGAACTCTTTCAATTGCAAAGAAGATGAGAGCCTATGGAGATAACCTTCCGGAGAATGCCATATCGGAGAAGATTCTAAGATCTCTGACCATGAGATTCAATTATGTTGTATGCTATATTGAAGAATCAACAACTTGGATACACTCACATTGGATGAACTTCAGAGCAGTTTGTTGGTCAAAGAAAACCGTATGAAAGGAGATCCTGTAGAAGAAGAGCAGGTTCTAAAAGTTTCATATGAAGGCAGAGGAAGGAGAAGTTTCAGAGGAAATTACAGAGGAGGAAGAGGCCGAGGAAGGAACAATAACATAGCTACCATTGAATGCTTTAAATGTCACAAGTTAGGACATTATCAATCTGAATGTCATACTTGGAACAGTGCTGCAAACTATAATGACCTAAATGAGAAAGAAGAGCTTCTACTTATGGCTTTTGTAGAAGAAGAAGAAGTAAGGCGTGACCATGTGTGGTTTTTGGATTCAGGGTGGTCAAACCATATGACAGGAGATGGAAGCTGGTTCACAAACTTGGATGAGAAGCTCATGCACACGGTGAAACTAGGAAATAATTCAAGGATGAGAGTACAAGGTCAAGGAAGCGTGCAACTGACCTTAAAAGGGAGAAGTCACATAATATCAAATGTATATTATGTTCCAGATTTAACAACAAATCTACTAAGTCTTGGTCAATGACAAGAAAAGAACTTGGCGATTCTCATAAAAGATGGAAGCTGCAAGGTGTTTCATGAAGATCTAGGATTGATCATACAAAAAACCATGACAGCCAACCGAATGTTTGTTCTCCTAACTAATTCACCAACAGTGTCATGTTTGCAAGTATCTCATGATGAAACAAATTTATGGCATAGAAGACTTGGTCATCTAAATCAATAAGGTTTGCAGATCCTAGCAAAGAAACAAACGGTGGTGGGACTTCCTCAAATCAAAAAAGTCAATGAAGTATGTGAAGTGTGTGCAAAAAGGAAGCAGCGTAGAGACACATTTCCTAAACAAGCGACTTGGTGAGCAACTGAGAAGTTACAGCTCATACACACAGATCTATGTGAACCTATTCAGTCTGACACAATCGGAGAAAAGAGTTTCAAGTTGTTGATTGAGAATGAAGCATGGATGAAAATAGGCTGTCTACAAAGTGATCGCGGAGGAGAATTTAACTCTAAGGAGTTTAATAATTGTTGTGCATCTAATGGGATCAAAAGACAACTCACTGCAGCATTCACACCCCACAAAATGGAGTTGCAGAGAGAAAGAACAGAACCATTATGAATATGGTAAGGTGTTTACTTATTGAGAAGAGCATGCCTAAAAGATTTTGGGGCAAAGCTGCGAGTTGGACAACTCACATCCTGAATAGATGCCTCACTTTGGAATTGAAAGACAAAACTCCACAAGAATGTTGGACTGGAGTTAAACCTAAGGTTGAGCATTTTAAGGTGTTCAGGTGCATTGGATACGCTCATGTTCCAAGTCAAAAACGAGTGAAGCTTGATGATAAAGGTCATAAATGCATATTTTTGGTGTAAGTGAAGGCTCCAAAGCATATAAGATGTTTGATGAAGAACAAGAGTGGAACTGGGAATGAAGCTCAGATGAAGAAGCAAGTGACGTGTTGGTGTTTCTGGAGGAAGAACCAAATGCAGAAAATATGGAGAGAGTTGAAACTGATGATAAGAACACGCCAAGAGGAGAAGAAATTTCTGAAACTGAAGCAGGAGAAGAAGAGCTGAATAATAACTCAACAGTTCAACAAATTCGACAGGGAGTAAGGAAAAGAGTTCCACCAGCTTATCTACAAGATTGTGTAAGAGGTGATGGGTCCACTGATGAAGAAGATGAGTTGAAGTTTATGGCTCTGTTTGTTACTCAAGACGATCCTCTTACTTTTTGGGAGGCATCTGAAGAAAAGAAATGGAGGGAAGCAATGGATGCTGAGATCAAATCAATTGAAAAGAATGAAACGTGGGAGCTAGTTGAGTTACTGGAGGGAATGAAAAAGATTGGGGTTAAATGGGTGTACAAGACCAAGATGAATGAAAAAGGAGAGGTTAATAAGTTCAAAGCCAGGCTTGTAGCTAAAGGATACTCACAAACATATGGAGTGGACTATGATGAAGTATTTGCGCCTGTGGCATGATGGGACACTATTCGGATGCTGTTAGCAGAAGCAACTAGAAGAAAGTGGAATGTGTATCAGCTTGATGTCAAAAGTGCTTTTCTTCATGGAGATTTGAAAGAAACCGTGTTTGTGGAGCAACCAGAAGGCTATGAAAGGGAAGGTGAGGAGCATAAAGTATACAAGCTTAAGAAAAATCTCTATGGACTTAAACAATCTCCAAGAGCTTGGTACATCAAGATCGAAGAGTATTTTACAAATGAGGGTTTTCAAAAGAGTGAGCTTGAGCATACATTATTCATCAAGAATGAATCTGGAGGAAGAGTTCTCATCATAAGTTTGTACGTGGATGATCTTATCTTCACAGGAAATGATTTGCAGATGTGTGAAGAGTTTAAAACTTTGATGGAAAAGGAGTTGGAAATGACAGATTTGGGGAAAACGTGTTACTTCTTAGGTGTGGAAGTGGAGCAGTCTGAGAATGGGATATTTCTTTGCCAAAAGAAATATGTGACACGGGTTAAATATAAACCTAGAACTACTCTCTCAAATTAAGAGATCGATTGCAGCACTTAGGGGTCAAATCGATAAGGACTCTGAAAACTCAAGTAATAGATTGAACATATTTGAATTAAGCTAGATCAATAAATAGAAAACTAAATAAAACAGTGCAATAAACTTAAAGGGGAATAGCAGGATTAAATTCAAGTGATTAAAAGCGCTAGACCTGGGGACATCAATCAGGAAAACTCGGGAAAGTGAAATGGGCAGTTCGTAAATCAGGTCTAAAGTGTTTGTGTGGTTCTTAAACTGGTAACACTAATATGATATCTCATCCAACTCTCGCTGTGACGACATCTACCAATAAATAGAGTCTCTATGATGTGCGGGTACAATATGTTTATAAAATTCCTAAATCAACTGTCGCTGCGAAAAGGCTGTTTGCTCATCTAATATTGGGTCGGGGTATCAATAGCACTCTCGCGCCTACCAATAATCCCATGGTACCAGTATTAAGGTGATCAATCTTAAGACTAGTGTGATAATCAATTCCAGATGAAGAACATAATAGATAACCTAACAAGACTATGCCCAATTCAACAATCCTTCATAAACCCTTTTGAAAACCTAGATCTAACAAGGTATATTGATTTCATGTCTGAATAATACTCATAATATCAGATATAAGAAAACAAAGGGAGTACATAATTCTTCTCTCTACAAAGTTTGAGATCTGAATCTTCTCTCCAATAATCTCCTTGAAACTTACAATAGCTTAGAACTTCTAAAAAACTTAGTGAATGACAAAACTTAGTCTCTGGGACTTCTAAAACATAGTTTAACCTAAAAACACGGTTATGCATGAAGTATAAACTTTGGAAACTTCTGGGGAAAAATTGCAATTCTTAAAACTTGATAAAACTCGAAGGCATCACTAACGTCGTGGTTGTGTCGACCGACACATGACAGGCTGTCGATGGACATGGACAGAAACATTTGTCTCCTTGTTGATTTGCTCAGCTACAAGCCTCCAAATGCTCAAAAGGGCTCATCAGGATCCATCTCATGTTTGTACCTAATAAGACTCAATATATATACAAAATACTCTAAAACCAATACATATATCATGTCATAAAACCATAAAATCCATGAAATCAATATGCTGCTGAAGTTTTATCACGTTTTGGAATGGAAGATTGCAATAATCCCATTGTTCCTGGAACCAAACTGTCAAAGAGTATGGAAGGACACGATGCAGATCCGACTTTGTACAAGCAGCTAATCGGAAGTTTGAAGTATCTCACATCTACAAGGCCAGACATCATGTTTGTTGTCTGTTTTCGAAGCCGTTTCATGATGCAGCCAAAGGAAGCTCATCTCTTGGCTGTTAAAAGAGTGTTAAGATATGTCAAAGGAACTCTGCAAATGGGACTGATGTATACAGGAGACTGGGAAGGGATTTTAAAGGCTTATACAGATAGTACATTTGCTGGGGACATAGATAGTTCAAGAAGCACTTCCGGGTATGCATTTCTTTTGAGCATTGCAGCTGTGGCATGGAGTTCAAAGAAACAGCCAATTGTAACTCTTTCTACAACAAAGCAGAGTATGTAGCTGCGTCCTTTTGTGCTACTCAGTGCATATGGATGAAGAAGATACTGAGTAATTTCAATCAAACGAAAGAAGAGTGTGTGAGTATTCTTTGTGACAACAACTCTTCTATTAAACTGTCAAGGAATCCAGTTCTACAAGGGAGAACTAAACATATCAAGGTCATATTTCACTTTCTGCGTGATCTGGTGAAGGACGAATAAGTTAGTTTGGTCTATTGCAAAATTCAAGATCAGATTGCTGACATCATGACAAAACCATTAAAGCTGGATACTTTTCAGAGGCTGAGAGGACTACTTGGAGGTAAAGAGCAAACAGCAATGCGTTAGCCGCATTCAGTTTGGGGGAAGGAATGTTAAGATCTGATCAAAGCATTAATAAGAGTTAGTGGGTTTTTCAGTTTAAGTTTTCAATTAATAAGTTGCAGAGTGGATAGAGTTGTGCTTGACTCTTTAGCTTTTGTCTTTTTAGCTTTCGACCGTTTTTGTTCACGTTGTATTCAAGTCTCTTTCAAAACAAAACAGAGAAATGCAGATAAACTTATCAATTAATCAAGGCTTTTAGTTCAACAAGATAAAATGGAGTATGGTGCAAAGAGTATGTTCCCTTTACTACTCATAAACATAGTAGCACTGTTGGGATTTAAACAAACTTGTCCGAACTGAATGAGCAGACCAGCAAGGGCTTCCATAGCAAAAACTACATAACAAAAGTGTAGAATTGGTTATCGAACACAACTTGATTTCATTCATTCACAATACCATCGTATATATACACAAGATTTATGACTTGAACCCTAAGCTATCGACTCAAAATTTCCTATTCTTATTGACCGACTCTGCCTTATTCATATACATGGGCTTACATAACAACCTTAGCCCAATACTCCCCCTCACGTTGGAGCATGAAGATCCTGAATGCCCAACTTGGACAAAAGATGGTCGAACTGAGCTCTACCAAGAGCTTTAGTTAACATATCAACAATTTGTTCAGTAATTAGGACGTGAGTAGTGGTGATAATGCCATCCCGAACCGCATTACATACCGCATGGCAATCATTCTCAATGTGCTTAGTCCTTTCATGAAATACTGGATTGGCAGCAATATGAATGGTGGCTTTGCTGTCACAAAACATTCAAGTTGGCGCAGCTTGTTCAATTCCCAATTCTTTCAAAAGTTTTTGTAACCACTTTATCTCACGGAGAGCAACTGACATGGAACGATACTCGGCTTCAGCAGATGAGTGAGATACTGTATCTTGCTTCTTTGTCTTCCAAGAGATTGGAGATCCACCGAGTAACACAACAAAAGCACTCAATGACTGACGCGTCAAAGGACATGAGGACCAGTCGGAATCACAATACACGGATAATGAGAGATCAGGAGATGAGCTAAGAAGGATTCCCTGAACTGGAGCACCTTTTAAATTACAAACAACATGCTGTGCCACCTCCCCATGATCTTCACGGGGTTGTTTCATGAACTGTGATAACAAATGAACTGAGTAACTTAACTCAGTACGTGTATTCAGAAGATATATCAAGCATCCCACCAGACATCGATTCAATGGATCAGCAAGAAACTGACTTTTACTTTCAGCAAGCTTGTGGTTTTGTTCTAGCGGAGTTGCCGCTGGCTGAGAACCCAAATGACCAGTTTCAGAAATGATATCCAATGCATATTTGCATTGAGACAAGAAAAATCCCTCTGGACCACGACTAACTTCAATTCCCAGAAAAATATTTTAATTTTCCCAAATCTTTCATGGAAAAACAACAACCCAAATATTCTTGAATTTCTTGAGCATGTGACTATGGTTATCAAAAATAACCAGATCATCGACGTAAATTAGTACCTTTAATTCAACGCCGTTCATGGTGTAGGAAAATAGTGAATAATCCTTATAAGCTTGAACAAAACCGAACTTGATCAAAGCATCTGATAGCTTATTGAACCAACATCTGGGTGCTTGTTTTAATCCATACAATGACTTTTTAAGACGACAAATTTTACCCGGATGAGTGTGCCGAAAACCCGGAGGTAGTTTCATGTACACCTCTTCCTCTAAGTCCCCATGAAGAAAAGCATTGTTGACATCCATTTGGTAAACTTCCCAATTTTTTGCCGAGACTAGACACAACAATGTTTGAACAGTAGTCATCTTCACAACATGGGCAAACGTGTCGCTATAATCCTCACCTTCCACTTGGTTATTGCCTTGTACCACAAGACGAGCCTTGTTTCGTTCAATTGAACCATCCGCATTATACTTTGTTTTGTAGACCCACTGAGAACTAATAGCTACTTTATGATAAGGAAAATCTACTATATCCCAAGTATTTTGAACTTCAAGAGCATAAATTTCCTTTGTCATAGCATTATTCCAGACTTTAATGCGTACAATCTCCTTAAAATGCTTCGGTTCATCAGCCGCGGTGATATCCGTCAAATAGGCACGATGACCTGGAGTAAACTTGTTATCAGAGATATAGTTTGTAAGAGGGTACAGGGAATTACCTTGGACCGATGTCGAGGACTGGGAGAGAGCGTGATGGGTTTCTTCTTTACTCACAGCATTATAAGCAACAAAGTCCTTGTACAACACATTCAAAATTTTTTCTCTTTGACCTTTTCCAAGTTTAGGGACAACTGGGACTGATACCATTGGCGGAGAGAGCTCAACTGGAGCTGGAGATCGCTCAACTGGAGCTGGAGATAGCTCAACTGGAGCTGGAGAATTCTCAACTTGAGCTGGATAATTTTGGATACTGAAACAAGGATTTTTCCTACTCTAAGCAAAGAAAGACAGCAAAGCAATCAACCTAAGCCTAGAGAGACCAAATACCAAGTTTATCAATTGTAGTATAGTGGTAAATGGAGGTTGAGAGTAACTTTGTCGAACCAATCAAGAGTGGTCTACAGCAACTAGTTGATTATTAAGGCTAGCTATTCAAGTAATTATCAAAGGGTGTGGTACTAGTTGTCTGAATAAGAAATATACTAAAAACCCTAAATGATACTAGAGATACCAAAGTCTGTCACACTTTAGCACATCATGGAACTAAACAGAAAAAATCACAGTACTAGGACTACTCGACCACACTGATAGAGTGGTGAGGTCGAGTGCTACAGTAAAAACAGAGAAAAACTACAGTGAACGATAACTAAACAAGCTGTGAAACTATGGGAAAAACAGGGACTCCAGGATGGAAATCACTGGATCGAAAATACTCTGTTCTATTTCAGCTATCAACTTGAAATTTCATCACAAGACTATCCTAGACAACAGACTTCATAACCAGCTCAATCCATGGTTCGTGGTAGAGAGCCCCAAGACCCAACCTAGTCAGCATAGTTTGAGGAGTCGGATCAGGCGTGAAGAATCAACCTATTCAAGTCGAGAAGAGTTCATAACAAGTTAATAGGTGGAGTCGTGACATAAATCAATGTCTGATGCATCCACCCTCACACTATTGTACTCTAAACCCCTGAAAAAGGCTATCCAATGGCTCAAGGCATGGGTCGTGCTCATGAGACCATCTAAGATCATGTTCTCCTTTATCAGCGGAGAACAAGCATTAAAATCACTCACCCAAGAGGGAGTTGAAACTGAGTGATGATCTAACTATCTAAGCAATAACAAAACATAGAGAAGCTACCCTAATCCATCCCCAAAAATCCCAAATTTACTACTCACACAAAGTGATCATGGCTGGGGTCCAAAACCCAGAAAAGCTTGAGCTTTACATATGTTATAGCCTTTGATCTAGTGAGCAGGGTTGGAGAAGAAATCAAATGCAAATACTAATTTTATAAAAAGATATCAAAGTTACAAAATTGCTGAAAATGAAAAACTGTCAATAACAGTAAGAACAAGAGAAAGAAAAACTAGAGCAAAACCTAAAAATCCCTAAGCCAAAGCGACGCTATTTGATCTTCCCTAATTAGGTTTAATGAGGTGATTTTATACATAGTCTCAAGCGCTTATTACATTTTGCGAGTTTTTAGGAGAAAAAGTCGGAGAGTGCCCACTCGACCCAGCAGTCGAGTGGGGTGATCGAGTAGCTTCTCGAGTGGGCAGGCGGTGCTGAAGTCTCGCAAGCCTGTGATGCTGAGGTTGAGGGTGCCTGTTTAGAGTGTTTCACTCGAGTGCCTGGTCGAGAGTGCTTGTCTGGAGTGCTTCACTCGAGTACCTGTGTAGAGTGCTTCATTCGAGTGCCTGTCTAGAGTGCTTCACTCGAGTACCTGTCTAGAGTAGTCACTCGAGAGCCTGTCTAGAGAGGTCTGGTCGAGTGAGCCATCTCTCTTCTCTGCAATCTTCACTCGACTCCATAGGGCTTGGCTGCACGTCTTCACTTCAGGAGCCAAAATCCAAGTATGCTCCATATGCCCCATAAGTACCTAATAAGACCCCAAATATGCAAAATGCATGTAATACCTATACAGAAATATGAAACATCCTATATGAAGGATAAATGCACAAAATGGTATAAAAAATGGATAAAATCTACTCTAAGGCATGATAAAAAGGTGGTAAAAACGTGTATAAAAGTTGTGTTATCAACTCCCCCAAACTTACCCTTTGCTTGCCCTCAAGAAAATAGAAAGGATTAGATGAAAGTAGTAGTGTGAAAAGTGGGGACTCAGAACCTAAGAAAAATAAGCATACCTCTAATACTTTAGAGGTATTAGTTCTAGAATGCTATTCACAGAAGTTCTACTTAAAAGCTTTAGCCAGACTCATCACATCAAATTTAACACTAAGACTCAGCCACAAGAAAACATTCAAAGCAAACTATCCCTTTAACATTGATTAAGCACGAACTGGTAAATCGTGATATGCAATAACTGTAACTCATTTGGTTGAGGGTCAAGTTTTAAGAGATAAAAATGATCTCTTCTTCTCCTGGTTTTAAACGCATGTATCAGGATCTCTCAGTGAAATGGATTGAATTATAAGAGAATGCTAAACGTGGAGCCAACTGGTGCATACAGGAGCAGACTATCATCTACCCATGAAGAACCAAATGACTCCCCTAACTCTAAAATCCCAGAAACTTCATCCTAGTTCTACCCTTGTGCTTAAAAGCTTTTCTTTTTCATTTTTTTAAGTCAGGACTGATTTTCTGTTTTCTTCTAAGGAGAGCATACTTTACTTTTTACTTCTAGCGGATTTGGGATTTTTTATTTTTCACTAAGCTATGACTCGACCACTCACTCGAGTGGTCTAGTCGAGTGGCTACTATACGATTTTTTTCTGTTTCTTTTACTGAGCCAACTTTTATCTTTTTCTTCCAAATCCTTTACTAGACTCATCATTTTTTTTGAACTTATCCTCTCCAAAGGCTTATGATTTTTAGCAAACTCTTTTTCTTTTTTCTTTTCTTTTCCCAGACTCAAACCCCAACTTATTCAAACTCTTAGCCTAAATCTGGTTCAAAAATTGTGAACCAAAGACTACATAAGAGGCTACTCCTGTTGGCAACACCTAACACCTTCTCTCTAATTCAATCCGGAAATAGGCCTCACTTCACTCAAGAATAATGTATGGTCTGAAATGAAGTTTTGGGTTTTCTTTTTGTGGAACTGTCTCAATGGTGGAGACAGCTACTTGGATTAGCAAGAATGGTAAAAGGTGAAAGAAAGTCCAAGTATTTTGAGGTATCCATGAGTTAAAATTTTAGAGCATATCATGATAATTAAGTTTTTAAAATTAGGTTATAATTCATAGGGATAGTTTGACAAATCACAGTAAGTTTCAACCAAGTGAGAGTGCTAAATCTAAATTCCAAGCAAGGTGCAGCTTTAGTTTTCAAGCTTAGTCGAATGCATTAGACAACTTATAACTGTGGCATTGAAATTATATGTTTGGTTCTTAAGCTGTTTATGGTTTGACTCATCATTATCCCCTATGCATATGTACAATCCTAAGCAAAATTTCTAAAACTCAATCCTAAAATGATAATGCAACTACATGACACTATGTTTTTGTAAAATGATTTTCTGAAAATTTTCAAATTTTTATGTTTTTTCAATGCACATAGATGATGCAAATTTGAATAAGAAAATAAGGAAATATGTCAAATACGTCTCTCAAACCCTCCCCCAAACTTAAATTACATAGTCCTTTGTGTAAAATAAATTCAAGAGATGATTTGAGAGACTAAACCAAAAGAAAAAAAAATTGCAATGATATAAACAATGATAAGGAAGTGGGGTGGTACCTCATTCTTGTGGCGTGAAGAAGGCATCTGTGTTAGCCTCCATGCTCTCCTGAGTGTAGGCTGGAACTGTGGTTGTGAATGGATCAGCCCCAGGGTGTGACTCGAGTGGTCCACTCGACCCAGCAGTCGAGTGGTCTGGTATATATCGTGCACTCGATCCAGGTGGTCGAGTGGCTTTTTCTGGGGACGAATGATCTAGATCCTCTATAGGGTGATCTGAGCACCTTTTTCTCTCCTTATGCTTAGCCAAAGTTCTTCTAGATGAGCTAGCACTCAACTTCCTCTCAGCTGCTGCCAAGCGTCTGGTGATCCCCTTCATTGTGACATTCATTCCACTCTTGAATTTGCTGAATTGCTTGTCCTGCCACTTGCACCACTTCTGAAGTGTGGAGATCTTATGGTTAGCCTCCTTGAGGCTTTTGCACTCTGTCTCCTCAAAAGAAAGCCTCTCTGGAGCTTGCATACTCCCCATGAAGTCTTGAAATGTTTCATCTTCTTGGAGTCTAACTCCCTCATCAGAGAAGTAGAGATCTCGGACTGGTGGTACAAAGGGGATAATACGTTCACCGTCCTCTGCATAGAGCTTGACTAGACCTCCATAAGGTAGCAAAATCTTCGCCTTGCTGCTCCTGGGATGTGAGAAGTTGTAGATGTACTTCTCCCCAACCTTTGCACCAATAGTCTGAGTGTCCTTCATGTGATCCAAATCCATCAGAGTGTATGGTGTGGGTGCTGATATGAGCTCAACTCCAGTAGCCTCTAAAAATGGGGTAACAATCCCTTCTACTGTGAACTCTGCTTTGTTCAACATCTTGTCATTCTTGAAAGCAGTAGCTCTGTAGCTCATGAGGTGTCTCACCAAAACGATGGAGTTCCCTGTGTAGGCTCTATCTCCTTGCATCTCAATCCCATTGCCCCGGTTCTCCTCTGATGAGTAGATCAGGTAGTCGCAAAGAGCTTGTCCAGCATCTTCAACTCACTCTCATTCACTGGCCCTGTGGCCTTCTTCGCAAACATCGTGTTTACAAGAGTCCTGTGGAGGTATCTCACTGCAGGGTGCCTGATCTCACTGCTCTTAGCTCTAGCAGACTGATAGTGCTCCCTTCCTCCAAGCGCTAACCACAACTCATTCAGCTCTTTCTTCTCAAAGTCCTGAGCTTGCCCTGTTCCTCTGCGAAAATCAAACAAGATGTCGACCACACTCAGGGGCAGCTGATAATCCATCCCTCTGACTCTGAAGCTCACATGCCCCATCTCTGCTGTACCAGCCATGCCTCTCATCTCATAGAGGTGGAGATCCACTGTTGCCAAGAAATGGCAGGTCTCAGTCTTGAAACAATCCCGAGGGCTGTGGGTGAGTCCCACAATTTCAGCAGACTCATAGAGCTTCCTCACCTCTCTGCAAATTTCCAAAGCTTGCATGGTGGGGCGATCTGGGTACCTAGTCCCAACGAACTTCACCCTCTCCAGGATGGAGATGAGCTTAGCTTCCTCAGAGGTCTCAGCCTGGATATCTTCTGAACTCTCAAAACCAGTCTCTCTTCAGTGTTCCTTCTCACTGATTCTTCTTCCTGAACCCTTTTTCCCTTAGCCTTGTCTTTCCATGACCCAGATGGTCGAGAGGCTGGTGCTGCAGTTTGGCTTCTCATTGCCCTTGTCCTTGTAGTGCCAGTGCTCCTCAAAGCAATTCACAAATCAAAAATTTAGCAAAAAAATTGGACCAATCGACCCAACCACTTGAGTGGTGTGGTCGAGTGGGCAAAAATTTCCAAATAAAATTTTGCCCAACTTGATCCACTCAAGTGCTTTGATCGAGTAACTAAATTAACAATCATATGCATCCAATTTCAAGCCTAGCAAGGATCTAAACAAATTAGGCTCAAAATTTTTCCAAAATCATCAAGTTCCAAAGCAATTTTTTCTATATGCATGATTTCAAAAATTTCTAAAACTTGTTCAATTTCAACAATGATGAACAATGTGGGTTCTCCAATTATCAAACAATCAATTGCTAAACCGAAATTTTTCCTAAGGTTACAAATTTTTTTTGAAAATTTTCAAGTGCACTACTAAGAAAAAAATTTCGATTTAAAGCATTTTCAACCATAGAAATCATTGCATACTCCTTACGATTCCTTACACTACTTTAATCAACCGATTTTAACTACATGCAAGCCAAAAAATTTCAAAAAATTTCAAAAAACGGGTTCAAAGGGTTTAAAAACTTACAAGTGAGTTTCGGGATTGCTAGAGTAGTGAGACATGATTGAAATTCGGTTAAAGACTTTGAAGATTTGATTGAGAATTTTTAGAGAGAAGTTGCAGAGTTATGCGCTTTCTAGAGAGATAAAAATCGTAAAAATGGGGAAGAAGAAGATGGTGGGTCGCGTGGGTATTAAATGATAGAGTGATTTCAAATGAACGGCCTAGATTAAAAGTTGAGATTTCAGACAAAACCTGGCCACTCGACTTGGGGGTCGAGTGACTTTTTGGATTTTCGGCTGACCCTTTTGAAACTCCACTTTGACTCATACTCAGCTTCTATCCTTTCCTGAAACTCAAAACACTAAGAAAACACATTAAAAATAACAAAATTCAAAAAGACATAAAAAAAATCAAAACTAGTATATACAATGATAAACATGGGAATTCCTCCCAAGTGAGCTTGTTTAAAGTCACTTAGCTTGACTCTCACTCTTTTTAGGCAAGTGGAAGGTCTTTGAGAGACTGTGTTGACCCCTCTGGACTCGGCTTCTCTACTATGAAGGTTGATGCCATGATAGCGTGATATAAGCTATCACTCGTTCCTGGTGGCTTGGGGGTTGTTGAGCTTCCTTGAGCTTCCTTGAGCTTCTGAACTTCCTTCTCAAGCCTTTCCACCTTCTCTGCCAACTCAAGAACAACACCTTGTAGAGCAAGGATTGTGCTCTGGTCTGATGCTGGTGTTGTGAGTGGGTATGTTGAGTTGCTCTTCCCTGTACAAAACTATTCCTGGTCCGAGTACCAAATCGAACCAGCTGGTTTCGTAAGGGTCAGCTGTGCTCTTTGGTGATGACTCGAGTGGTCACTCGACCTAGCAGTCGAGTGGACTGGTCGAGTGTGCCATGTACTGTCTTCATCAGAGTCACCTTCTGCTAGAAACACATCTAACTTCTGCATTGCTCCTTCAGAGTGGCTACCCATGGTGACTGTGAACCCTGGAGGTCTGGATGGTGTATGAGAGTACTGTTCAAACTTTCCAAAGTTTTTCTTTTCATAACCCTCAGCTTCTTCCATGTAAAAGAGCTGTCTCTCGAAAGCTAGGTTCTTCAAGCCGGAAGAGGTGTCAAAGTGCATCACCAAGTCATTACCGGTTCGAAGAACTATTTCACTATTTTTGGTGTCTATAACAGCTCTAGAGGATGCCAAGAATGGTCTGCCTAGTATGAGGGGATCCATTGGCTCTTTTTCCATCTTCATCACTATGAAGTTAGTAGGGATTTCCATGTTTCCTACTCTTACTGAGACATTCTCTAGCAAGCCATGGGGAAATCTGATGGTCCTATCAGCTGGGACTAGAGACCTCGTGCTTGGCAGAAATTTTTGATAGCCCAGCTTTCCTGCCACAGAAAATGGCATTATGCTGACTGAAGCACCCAGATCACAAAGAGAATTTTTGGAAAGTATGGTTTATGATGGTGCAGGGTATTGTGAAAGATCCAGGATCCGTCAGCTTCTTTTGCACTACTACTTTCTGCTGAGTGATCATCCTGCACTCATAGGCCTTAGCAGTTGCTGCTCTTGTATCTTGAATTTTTTTCAAGGCTCTTTTTCTCAAACCACTGTCAAAAGGTCCAAGTGAGTTCACAGCTTCATCCCAAGTCATTTTAGCTTCTAGCTTTTCTTCAAGCATAATAGCATACTCCTTCTCAATCTCAGCCTTGAACCGTTCTTGGAAAGGACTTGTCATAATCGCATGCAGATCCAATATTCACTTCTCCTTTGCAGTTAAGGTCACCATCAGCTTGTGGAGGTGGTCTTGGAGCAAATCCAGATGGATTGGCTGGAGCTTGTGGCACAAAAGGCTTGTTTTGGCATGGGTTCTGAGTAGGGTAGACTTGATCCTGAGGGTTGGCCACGTTGGGATTCCTATAGGAGAGATTAGGATTGTTCCTATAATTGATGTATCCTCTGTTGAAGCCAGCTTGATTCTGTATATACAAGATCTCTTCAACCTGATCATCTTCACCTTCCTGAGCCTGAGTAGCAGAAATTTCACCAACAAAGTTCACAGATTTCTGCTGAGCCAGGATGAGCTTGTCAAGTTTCTCATTAAGAGACTGAATTCTCCTGCTTGGTCTTATTAGAAGACGAAGATGGTCCTCTAACTGATCTGTCAAAGTCCTCACTGTAGTTTCCATCAGAGATTTCAAGGTTCTCCACTAGCTCCCAGCCAGTGACAACGTCTCAGTTGAGGAAATTTCCATTACTAGCTGTATCCAATAGCATTCTGATCTTCGGGCTTGCCCCTCTCTAGAGCGTACTGAGCAAAGACTCCTTGGTGAAACCTTGGTGAGGATACTGCGTTGTGTACTCCTTAAACCTCTCTCATGCTTCAGAGAAACTCTCATTTGTCCGCTGAGTGAAGCTGGAGATCTCGTTCTTGAACTTGGCAGTCCTTGACATAGAGAAGAATTTCAGCAGAAAAGCCTTCTTGCAGTCATCCCAGGTGGTTATAGAACCCTGAGGCACTCCTCGTTCCCAGTGGGAAGCCTTATCACCAAGAGAAAATAGAAAGAGGCGTAGCTTGAAGCTGTCCTCTGAGATGCCATTGATCTTGGTGAGCTCACACAGTCTATCAAACTGGTCCAAATGAGCAAGCGGATTTTCCATAGGAAATCCATGGAATTTGTGGTTCTGGACCATGGAGATCAAACCCGTCTTGATCTTGAAGTTATTGTTGTTGACTGAAGGAGCTACAATTCCCTGCCTCTGAGAGTGAGTGTTTGGAGCGTTTCCTGCTCCAATCACCCTAGGCTGAGTTACTTGTTCTGCCATGACTGCAGGTGTCTCTGGAACTGGTTGTGCATGAATAGGGGTAGCAGATGCAGGTGAGCTTGACGAGTATGGTGGTTGATGCGATGTATGTGATCAAGTAACTGGATTAGGTTTTGGCTGCCTTGAGAACGTGTTTGCATTCAGAGAGTAGTGACTCGATCAAGTACTCGAGTGGTAAGGTCGAGTGGTAGGGTACCTGATGCAAAACAGACAAAAATTTCAAAACCAAATCATTACCCAGATCTCAAAAGTAACAGACTTGATCTAGTAAGCCTTAAACAAGTAACTGTGTAGACAAAAACACTCAATATTGGCAACGACGCCAAATTGAAACTAGGATTTTGCCTACTCTAAGCAAAGAAAGACAGCAAAACAATCAATCTAAGCCTAGAGAGACCAAATACAAAGTTTATCAATTGTAGTATAGTGGTAAATGGTTGAGAGTAACTTTGTCAAACCAATCAAGAGTTGTCTACAACAACTAGTTGATTATTAAGGCTAGCTATTCAAGTAATTATCAAAAAGGTGTGGTACTAGCAGTCTGAATAAGAAATCTACTAAAAACCCTAAATGATACTAGAGGTACCAAAGTCTGTCACACTTTAGCACATCATGGAACTAAACAGAAAAAATCACAGTACTAGGACTACTCGACCACACTGTTCGAGTGGTGAGGTCAAGTGCTACAGTAAAAACAGAGAAAAACTACAGTGAACGATTAGTAAACAAGCTGTGAAACTATGGAAAAAACAGGGACTCCAGGGATGGAAATCACTGGATCGAAAACACTCTATTCTATTGCAGCTATCAACTAGCAATTTCATAACAGGACTACCCTAGACAACAGACTTCATAACCAGCTCAATCCATGGTTCGTGGTAGAGAGCCCCAAGACCCAATCCAGTCAGCATAGTGTGAGGAGTCGGATCAGACATGAAGAATCAGCCTATTCAAGTCGGGAAGAGTTCATAACAAGTGAATAGGTGGAGTCGTGACCTAAATCAATGTCTGATGCATCCACCCTCACGCTATTGTACTCTAAACCCTGGAAAAAGTCTATCCAATGGCTCAATGCATGGTTCGTGCTCATGAGACCATCTAAGATCATGTTCTCCTTGATTAGGGGAGAACAAGCATTAAAATCACTCACCCAAGAGGGAGTCAAAACTGAGTGATGATCAAACTATCTAAGCAATAACAAAACTGAGAGAAGCTACCCCAATCCATCCCCAAAAATCCCAAATTTACTACTCACACAAGGTGATCATGGCTGGGGTCCGAAACCCAGAAAAGCTTGAGCTTCTCATATGTTATAGCCTTTGATCTAGTGAGCAGGGTTGGAGAAGAAATCGAATGCAAATACTAATTTTATAAAAAGACATCAAAGTTGCTGAAAATGAAAAACTGTCAAGAATAGTAAGAACAAGAGGGAGAAAAACTAGAGCAAAACCTAAAAATCCCTAAGTCAAAGCGGCGCTATTCGATCCTCCCTAATTAGGTTTAATGAGGCACTTTTATACATAGTCTCAAGCGCTTATTACATTTTGCGAGTTTTTAGGAGAAAAAGTTGGAGAGTGCCCACTCGACCCACCAGCAGTCTAGTGGGGTGGTCGAGTGGCTTCTCGAGTAGGCAGGCGGTGCTGAAGTCTCGCGAGCCTGTGATGCTAAGGTCGAGGGTACCTGTCTAGAGTGCTTCAATCGAGTGACTTGTCGAGAGTTCCTTTCTAGAGTGCTTCACTCGAGTACCTATCTAGAGTGCCTGCCTAGAGTGCTTCACTCGAGTGTCTGTCTAGAGTGCTTCACTCGTGTACTTGTCTAGAGTGGTCACTCGAGAGCCTGTCTAGAGTGGTCTGGTCGAGTGAGCCATCTGTGTTCTCTGCAATCTTCACTCGACTCCATAGGGCTTGGCTGCACGTCTTCACTTCATGAGCCAAAATCCAAGTATGCTTCATATGCCCCATAAGTACCTGATAAGACCCCAAATATGCAAAATACATGCAATGCCTATACAAAAATATGAAACATTCTATATGAACGATAAATGCACGAAATGGTATAAACAATGGATAAAATATACTCTAAGACATGATAAAAGGTGGTAAAAACGTATATAAAAGTGGTTTTATCAGATACCAGACGAAGTTGAAGCAAGTGGAGTTGTAAGTTACGTGTGCTGGTATTCTTCTGATTCTGGACTAGATAATGGTGTCATCTCATTCTGAATATGTGTGACTTTAGTATCTGCACTCCCCCTATCATCTAAAGTCTGGAGCTGAGGAGCTACAGGTTCAAATATCCAGTCATCATCACAAGTACCCATAAAAGTCGGAGCCAAGGAAGATTGCTTTCTTTCGACGTAAGGAAACACATCTTCTCGGAAAATCACATCCCGGGATGTTATAAACTCTTCCTGTTCGACGTCAAAAACTTTCCATCCTTTCTTTCCAAACGGATATCCCATAAATACACACAACTGACTTCTCTCATCCAACTTGTCTTTACTTTGTGAAACACGATGAGTGTAACATGCAGAACCAAAAACTCGCAACTGATCATAATCTGGTTTTTTGCCATGTAACACCTCATATGGAGACCGTCCATTATGAAAAGAGCCTGGAGTATGATTTATCAAATAAGCAGCCGTTAGAACCGCTTCACCCCAAAATTTGGTTGGTAAATTTGCTTGAAACAACAATGCCCTCGCAATATTAAGTATATGTATATGTTTTCTCTCCACTCGTCCATTTTGTTGAGGAGTTCCGACACATGATGTTTTGTGAACAATTCCATGTTCTCGAAAATACTTCAACAAACACATAAACTCAGTATCGTTATCTTCTTTGGATGTGTACCATTCTTTTGGACAATGTTGCTGTGTGGTGTGTTGTAGTTACAACTTAAGCTGTTTTTTATTCTTTGATTTTTATAATAAAACTTTCCTAATACTTCTTCAATGTAATAATGGTTCTGTTTGATAACCAATGCATAATTGATTATTAGCATAATTGCATAATGAAAAATTGCATAATGAAAACCTGTATAATGAAAATTTGGAGAGTAAAATTTTGTGTGATTGGATACATTTTTCAAAATGACAGAATATAATATTAAATCACAAATATACACATATACTTATTAAATTTTAATATATTTTATACTTTTGATATTATAAATAGTATTTTATTATCGATAATTATTTTTTAATTAGATAAATTTTAGCATGTTAAAATAGGTGGTTTCAAAATTATTTGAAAAAGGTTATAAGATAATATAACTTTGAAATATCAAAGAAGCAATATAATTATTTATTGTAAATAATTGCAAACTTAATTTATTTTCAATAGTTAATTTTTAGCATATGATATATATAATATAATATCAGATCCTAAATGATTGTTTGGGGGTAAGTTCATAGGGAACCGGATTTGAATGTTTGTATAACAGTAATAATAATAAACTAATAATTATGGTTTTTTAGTGGAGCAAGTAACATTTTTATATTGCATATAATCGATATGAGATCCTAAATGAAAAAGGTGAATTTTTTTAAAAGATAAAAGTATGTATGTTATGGCACCCCTAATGACCCCATCTAATAGTCATCTCAGTCGGTCCATGCATACGCTTAACCAATCCATGAAGATCAAACCGACTCAAAACCGGGAAAAAGTCAGAGATGCTTTTTCACAACGTTTTTTCTTTCTTTTGATTGGAAAGTTGGTGAATGAGAACAAGTGGAAGCAAGGAGAAGTTTGGGATTATGTTGAAGTTGAGGAACTCACTTGTTGCTGCACCCGTGCTAAGTTTTTCTGATCGAAATCTTTATCCTTAAGTTTATAACAATTTAAACTATAAAGAGATAACAAAATGCTTCTTTTTTCTTTCATGGGGAATTTTGGTCTTTGTTCAGCTCAGTTTGAAGATTCAGTGCTCGAGATTTCCGCTTGCAAGCTCTTGAAGCTTTGATGAAGAGTAATGTCAAGATTGATTCTTATGGATGAGAAAGGTAACATAAAATTGTTTAAACTAGACATTGGAAGATCAATGAGCTGTCTCTTTGATGTGATTCGCTATTTTTATTGAATTCATATTTGACAAGGTTGAAGCTCTTAAGCAATGCAAATTCAGTTTGGCTTTTGAGAATACTAACAAGGAGGATTATGTCACCGAGAAATTATTTCAGTCCCTTGTTGCTGGTATGTTTTTATATTCTATCTCTCCCTTTGTGAGCATATCTTACAAATTCTTGTTGGTGATGTCATTAGAGAAAGAAGTATTTGTTTCCAATAAATCATGTGAGAAAAAAAAATCTGTTGTGATGAAGATTAATTTTGCAAAACAAACTAAATTTCTACAAAAAAAACGCAATGAAATTATGACTAATAAAATATCTGCAAAATGGATTTAAAAATATAACAATAAAAAAATTGCAGCAATATTTGTTATAGTTTTTATGATGCATTTTTATGACACACATATCAAGAAACTAATTATTACAAATTTGTCTTAGTATTTGTCATATTTTTATGTAGCAATAAGTTGCAACAATCAACAGTTGCATTCATGTGTTGCAGCTATAAGAAAAATTTGCTATAAAACTATTGTTGCATAAATACTACATATATTGCAAGAAGTAAATTCATTACAAATTTTGCTACATTTATGCCATAAATACAAATTTGCAACAATCAAACAGCAACATTATAAATATTGTCTCAATTTTATTGCAATCTCATATTTGCAACAAAATATTGACATATTGCAACAAATTTATAGTATTGCAATATCACTAATTTCTTGTAGTGATTAGTGTTTGATTAGAATGTTAAATATAAACTTAAGCAATCTCTTCTCAGGATCCGTCCATGTGGTTGTTGGTGCTCCAAATATAGAAGAATTTGCACATTAAGAAAACTGAAGTTGCTAAGAGATTTTTTTCCATAAATGATTGTAAATGTGTATAGTTATAACTTCTTCTCGAAAGCTTCATGCTTCTGTTTTGTATGAGGGCCCTTCAGATTCTTTCAAGGCATTTGTTGATATGGCTGCTCTACACTATTCTTGGGCATTTGCAACATTGTCGTCCCTATGCAGCAAAATCTCAGTATTTGTCTGAAGCTCATAGAATCTCAGTATGATATGGAATAAAAGTGCATCTCTGCTCTATTTGTGTCAAGAAACCTATTTCTGTATAAAGGTTTTCCTATTGATTCAGATCGTAAGGCATTGCCTTATATACAAATAGTTTGACCTAATGTAATTACATGTAAATAACCCAACTTAACCAAATTCATATACTAATTACATAATAGTCCATATCTCCTTCAATACCCCCCCCCCCCTCAAGATGGAGTATGCAAGTCACACATACCAAACTTGATAAAAAAATCATCAAACTCTCGTCTGCCAAGTGCTTTGGTAAGGAATATCAGCTAATTTTTGCATTGTGGGAACATGTTTTGGGTAGATAACCCCACGAAGTATTTCATCTCGAATAAAATGATATTCCTTGTCAACATGTTTAGTATGCTCATGGAACACCGGATTCTTACTCAAGTGGATCGCAGACTGATTATCACAATGAAGAGGTATTGAATCGGAACAATCCACACCCAAAGTAGTAAGCATTTCGTGGAGCCAAAGAAGTTCACTAACCGTTTCACCCATGGCCTTATATTCGGCTTCAGTAGACGACCTGGAGGCGGTTTCTTGTTTCTGAGTTTTCCAAGAGATAGGAGAACCACCAAGTTGTATAAACCAAGCCGTAAGTGAGCGTCGAGTCAAAGGACATGCCGCATAATCAGAGTCACACCATGCAGACAACTTAAAATCAAAACCTGTTCGTAACAGAATTCCTTGGCCAGGATTTCTCTTCAAATATCATACCACACAAAGTACAGCTTGCCAATGTTCGGTCTTAGGAGCATGCATAAACTGAGCTAGTAAATGAATTGCAAATGACAGCTATGGACGAGTAACGCCAAGATAAAGTAGTCCCCCGACCAAACGACGATATTGAGACGGATCAGGAAGATCATCACTCTGTGAAGTAGCCAAAGAATGATTCTGTTCGACCGGATGAGAAGCAGGTTTCGCACCGAGTAAGCCTGTCTCAGATATTAAGTGAAGAGCATACTTCCGTTGACATAAGTACATACCCGTAGAACTGCGAGCAACTTCAGTACCCAAGAAATATTTTAATATACCAAGATCCTTCATGTGAAATGTGGAAGATAAATAAGCTTTGAACTCCTGAATAATAGGCAAAGAACTCCCAGAGATAATAATATCATCCACATAAACAAGCACATGAAGTCGGAGATCATCTTTGTCATCAGCAAGTGTAAATAATGAGTAATCAGAAATAGATTGAGGGAAACCATAGTCTTTAAAAGCAGTAGCTAGTTTGGCGAACCAATATCTAGGAGCCTGCTTGAGGCCGTATAAAGACTTATGGAGATGACACACTTGCGATTTATCTTCAGTTCGAAATCCTGGTGGAAAATGAATAAACACTTCTTCATTGAGATCACCATGCAGAAAAGCGTTATGGACGTCCATTTGGTGAACCTCCCAATCCCGAGAAACTGATACTTCCAGAAATGACCAAACCATTACCATCTTACATACAGGTGCAAAAGTCTCTGTATAGTCAATCACTACAAGAAAACAGCAGAATATAGACGACCATATTCGTCGGAAATCCATCGGAATATGCATATTCCGACGGAGTTCTGACAAATATGGCCGTCGGATCTAGATAGTCGGTATCCTATTATCCGTCAAAAATCTGTCGAAAATTGTGATGGATTTCAGACAGAAATAAGCCGTTGATAGTTCAGACGGATTTCCGACTAAAAATATTCCGACAGAATATTGAGTCTATTCAGACGCCTTAGTTCCAACGGATTTCTGACCGTTAATTATCTGACGGATTTCAAAGATAATTCCGACGGTAATATTCCATCATGTTGATTTGATGAAACCGACGGATTTTCTGACAATTAATTAAGATTTTTTGGTTATTAATTTGTTTATTTAATAAAAATGATAAAATAAAACTAAAATTAAAATAGAATCGATAATTAATATGAAAATAAAAAATTTCAAATCTAAAACTTGTTAGATAATATGTTTGACAAACAAAAAATAATAATAAAAATTCTAAGATGGAGGTGCCATATTGGCAAAGTAAGCCTCCATGCGTGCCTCCAAAGCTCGGTGCTTCTCCTCACTCTGATTCTTGAATGAGTCAAAGTATTTTTGCAAGTTGTCAAGTTGGGTTTTCTTCTCTGCAATTTCCTGTCTAAGTTCTTGTTCCACATCTGAAGGAAACTGGGAAGTAGTAGTAGTACATAGAGAAGGATGATACTCATTTGGAATCCCAAAAATACGACCTTTGGTGATAGGAGTGCTCTAGGAAATAAAACAAATGTAAAATTATTAGAAATATAAAATATAATTTTACAAAAAAGAATTTTAAAAGACAAAGGTACTTACTTGTATGACAAACTCATTCCACATGTCTGGTGAGACCTCAGGTGGAGGGGTTCCCTCAACAACCAGCTGGGACTGAATATATTCTTCAGCAAGCTTCTCCACAGTGGTGACAATTTCCTGAGCAACTAGACATTGAATCTCCTTGGTAGTCTTGTTGGTGTGTGCATCCGTCAGCATGTTAAGAAATGTGGGTTTCACACCATTTTCTTTAAACTGTAAAACAAAACAATTAATATTGGAGATAAAAATGACTTGTGTAAATTAAAAAAAAAATGAAACAAACTTACAAGTTGATCTTCCCGAGTAGACTTGCTAATTGCCCCTAAATTGTGAGTCGATGGACCTTTACCCTTTCGGTTGCTCCTCTGGTTTTTAGAAGCTATTTTGGAGACTTTTTTAGTTAACTCATGACTCCAGTAAGTAGTAAATCCATTCCATAACGTTGAGTTCCCAGTGAATTCCTTGGGAATCTTCCTATGATTCCACTTCTGCTTCCACTCGTTCATCTTCCTAGAGTATACTCTTCTGCATCTTTTGTCAAAACCTCTTCTAACAGCTGGTCCAAGGTCTCTGCTCCAAGAAAACTCTTGCTGCAAAAGAAAACAATAATTTACAAAAACTAAAACTCAACTTAAAAATAAACCACAAACTCAACTCTGCTCCAAGAAAACTCTTGCTGCAAAAGAAAAGAATAACTTACCGCAAACATCCTAAACCACATATCTTGATCCTGTATAGGCAGCATCACAAATTTCTCGTAAGGATGCTTTAATAGCCCACTTAGCATGTTGTTGATTAAAGTTGAAATCCCATTGCCTGACTTATGGAACCTAATAAAGAGAAGATAAAGCTGTGCTAAGTTTGAGACTATAACAACGCATTTGGAGGACAAATGTTAGAAATTACCAGGTTGTATTTGGAGGACAAAGCGGATGAAGTCTTTTGACAAGGATTCGGCCCGGCATAATTGAAATGCATCAGTGTTGTCTTGACAATATGGGCATGATAATCGTCCATGCGTTGTCCATCCAGATAACATACCATAAGCTGGGAAATCGCTTATGGTCCACATTAGAACCGCAAGCATCTTAAAATTCTGTCGGCATGAAACGTCATAAGCTTCAACACCATGATTCCAAAGCATTTGTAACTCATAGATCAATGGCTGGAGGAATACATTGAGTGATTTCTTCGGATGCTCTGGGCCGGGAACAAGAATTGAGAGGAACAAAAACTCTCTACGCATGCACAAAGATGGAGGCAAATTGTAAGATGTTACAATAACGGGCCACAACGAATATTGCCTTCCATGCTTTCCAAATGGGTTGAAACCATCAGTACATAACCCAAGGTATACATTTCTTTGCTCATACGCAAAATCTGGATACAGTCCTTGGAAATGTTTCCAGGCTTCTGCGTCTGATGGATGTGTAATCTCTCCATCTTGTCGATGCTCGGCATGCCATCTCATTGGCTCTGCCGTACGTTGGGATTGATATAACCTCTTCAACCTTTCTGTTAATGGTAAATACCACATCCGTTTAAATGGAATTGGAACTCTCCCACTAGTTTCCTGATATCGTGGTTTACAACAGAATTTGCATCTTTTGCGATTTTCATCTTCTCGCCAATATATCATACAGTTGTTGATGCATACAGATATCACCTGATACGGTAAACCAAGACCAGCTACAAGTTTATGTACCTCATAGTACGATGCTGGTAACAGATTATCTTCAGGCAAAATATCTTTCACAAAATCTGTTATCGCATCAACACATTCTTCTGCCAAATTGAAGTCTGTCTTAATGGTCATCATTCTACAAGCCGATGATAAAGGTGAATGACCTTCTCTACAACCACTATATAGCGGCTGTTTCGCTGCGTCTAACATATCAAAAAATCTTTGTGCTTCTACATTTGGTTCTTCAACCCTATCTCCTTCTACAGATGTCGACTGCATATTCTCTCTAATAGCATCATTCACCATCTCTACAGTACCTACACCAAAATCTATTTCCGTTCTATGTTCTCCTAAGCTACTAAAAGATATGGTAGAGTAGTACTACCATAATCATAATCTCTTTCCCCATGTAAATACCAGACTTTGTAACCCGACATAAACCCATTGGAATACAAATGTTTCCAAACTATCTCAATGTTAATATTACATGAATTAACACACAAAGAACATGGAAATTTTAACTTACGAGGTTTTTCTGCTCTTGCTTGATTTACGGAAATATCCATGAATTCATATAGCCCTCGAGCATACTCATCCGTCAATAAGTTTGACTCCGGATCCATCATTGGTTGGTCAATCCGTGATCGAAAATTTCTAAAAGAATACATTTTTCATAAATTATGGTTAAAGAAAGAAATTGTGTTGTGAATCTCTGGTGAAAACATATATATAAATACGCAAGCCATCAGAAATCCGTCAGTAACCCGTCGATATGTTCAAACGGCTATATAACGGCTATATTAATGATCAAACGAACTGACGGTTTTCCGATGAATGCCAACCCGTCGGAAATTTGTCGGATATCCGTCGGTAAGCCGTCTGAAATCTGTTACGATATACAAAATACGAAGAGCTATTTAACGGCTATTTCATTGTTCAATCTTTTCGACGGATTTCAGACGGCCTCATGTATGTCCGACGGAGTTTGATGGATATATTTCTGTTGGAATCCGTCGGACATTTTTGACGGAGTTCCGGTGGATAGCGTTGATCGGAATATCGTCTTTTATCCGTCTGAAATATCAGACAGAGTTAAATCCGTTGGAAAGTCCGTCGGATTTACGGTGGTTTTCTTGTAGTGAATGCCTTCGGTTTGCTTATTACCTGCCTTCTATCATTCAATTGAACCATCAGATCGATACTTAGTAGTGAAAACCCACTTACACCCAAGAGCTTTCTTCCCTTGAGGCAATGTTTCGTTGGTCCATGTCCCTTGTTCTTCTAGAGCATCAATCTCTCCGCGTACCGCAGAACGCCACCTTTCATCCTCAAAAGCTTCAGCATATGTCTTTGGAATACGTCCTGCAGTGATAGCGACCAGAAAAGCTTGATGAGACTCAGAGAATTGATCACAAGTAATGTAAGAATCAATTGGGTACCACGATGAGTCCACAAAATCACTATCAGACCCATGACAATCCGTATTAGTCACATATTCCTTTAATCTTGTTGAAGGAAATTTTTCTCTACATCCTTTTCCCATAGGAATGTCTTCCATTGTAGAAGAAGAAATATCTTCATCTAGTTCATCAAACAAACACCTAGGAATAGTTGAAATAACCGACGTTCGCGTAGGCAAAGTATTACGTACTCGGTTAAGCGAAGGTGTCGACAATGGAGGACTGGAAAAGATCACCGGAGTATCTTAAGGAGGAGTAACCAGACCTATATCATTCACCACCGAAGGAGTCGTAGGTACTGGTGGCTGAACCGGTACTGACTCTAAAAATCCATCATCATCGTCCGTATATGGCAGAGAAGATAAAGAAGGAGAAGATGTTGAAACGGAGGGGCCTGTAGTATAGGTTTTTTTAGAACGTCTCAGTTTTATAGGTTTTAAATTTTTGTTTGTTTGGTGGTGTTTACTTTAATATGCAGGTCAACTAACAAATCAAGATAGGGTTTTATTTTTTCCAATTTGGCCATAGTGATCGGAATGTAGACGACATTATGCTAGCTCGTCGACTGATTCACTTTTATGTGTAAGTATCAATCTGATGCATTTAGCTAAGATGGGTGTCTTTAATTATTTTTTTAGCCCCTAAACTCCACGCTCTTGTAAACAACTCAAGTTCCATTTTGGTAAAAGAAATTCAAACTTTATAAAAAAAAATGTGTCCAAAGATGACTACATTATATTATTGACCTCAGTGGCATGGAACATTTTTCTTCCGTGGAGTAGTTGTATGGAGGTCACACTACCACATTTAGCTAATGTTAAAAAAAAAAGTATAGTTTTTAGAATGATATCACTGCTTTGTGTATTTGATATATGGGTTACGTGTATTATATTTAATAAAACATTATAGCTCTGTAATTCTTCTCTAACATATGATATAGAAATACTCTTTATAATATATGGTACATATATTAGATTGAATACTAAGTTTATATATTATACTGTTTAAAAAATTACTCCTACGATTAGTCGGATTTTGGTTTGGATCACCTAGTTTTGTATTAATATATAGGTCGATGTCTTTCTGCTTTCGTTTATGAAGGCCGTCGTTATTTATTGATAAAATTGGGTGAATTTAGGCCAAAATCCGATTAATCCCATGGGGAAGTCTTTCTCTCCATGTATCAACTTAATTTTGAGAATATGAGACTTTTGAGAATGATATCAACTTAGTTAAACGAATAACATCAATGACATCTTTAATATCAGTTTTATGGCAATGTTGTAAAGAAATGTATCCCAAACAGCACATTGTATTTGAAGGAAGTAAACAAAAGTTCTAATTTGTAAGCTGGTTGAAACAAAATAAAATTTGACATAGCCCAAAATCTCAAAGTTTCAAAGCGCAATGAAGTTACCTTGAATGACATCCGTTTCCTTAGCCTTGCACATAAAATCCAAGAGGTTCTCAGACAGTGGCTCGATCCAAATATTCCTACGAGGGCATTGCAGCGAGCTGCATGAGTTTTTTGGAATACGAAGCCGCTTACGCGGATAGTACCTGCCTTTATCAATGGAGTAGGATAAACATCTCTCCGCACGTAAACTAAACTTAGAGAAGTTCACACTGTTTCCCATCCTTGGGACATCCATTCTTGTCTCTGAAGAGTGGAGACTCGCAAAAATTGCCAAGCCATCAAGACTTGTACCAGTCATCTCCTCCCATTTTGAAGAGACTATTTTATACACCAGTGCTGCGGCGGTACCACATATATGAATGACAAAGAACTATCCACTATGCTCCATCAAATAAATTACCCTTCGATGAGACATCCCTTCATTGTTCTGAAACTAAGGGCTCATGTATTCATCCCGTAGTTGAAAAGTAACTGTGCGAGAAGATACATCAAAGTCAAGTAAACCACCGATCTTGTAGAAGCAATAGAAGTGGCCATTCGAGTAGACAATGTTGCTATGCCCAACAGGGAAAAATTCACGAGGGAAATTAATATCCATATAACTCCATTCAGTTGCTCCAGGATAGAAAAAGCCGATATGACTTGTAAGAGACGTCAAGGCTATAACCGTACAAGTACCCGATGTAGGGGCAGAAGAGAAAGCAATTGTCAAGAACTTGAAACTTGGAATTTGGAACTTGAAACTTGGCAAGCTTATGAGCTCCCGAGTAAAAGGTTTGAAGAAGAAAATGTTCAAAAAACAGGATATCTGCCGCATAATCAACCATCCGTCTTTGGAGTAACAGACTTCGGTTCTAAAAAGCTGCCTAGGCAAAGTCAGTGTATACAGCTTCCGCTGCAACAGATCAAAGAGATTAATCAAGTTACCATATTTAGGCAATGAGATAACCCATGGATGCTTTCCCACAACCTGAACAAATTTGGCAGCCTCACACCATGCTTTGCATACAACGGATGCACGTATGTTATTTTTTAACGCAAGATATATCATTATTAGTTTCAAAATGCTTGTTGGGAGGTCGGCAAAAGTGAAGCTCTTCTTTTTCTCCCAACCCTTGTTATTGAGATCTCCGTTCAACCTACATATATATATATATTTAGTTTGAATCAACAAATTAAAAGAAAAATAAAATTGAAAGATATAAACTCATGCATTTGCTTTTTTAGTCATAAGGCATGAAATATCACAAACTATGGTATTTAAAAAAAATCCCAAACTGAAAGTTATCATTTGAAGGAGTCAGTGGCTATTGTGATATGCAACATAACTAGAATTTGCACATTACTGAAACATCGGGGCTCAAAAGCCCTAACTAAACACAGATCAATAAATGATATATATTACTGTAGATTTTACATTTAATATGATAAGTTTTTTTAGAAAACCAAACAAAGGAAAGCGATAGAAGATAAAATTCATTACTGAAACATCGAGTCCTAAAAGACCTAATTAAACATCATATCAATAAAATTATTATATATATATATATATATATATATATATATCAGATTTCTACATTTGATATGATTACCTTTTACTTTTTAGAAAACCAAACAAACGAAAAGGATAGAAGATAAAACCCATTTACTGAAACATCGGGTATTAAAAAACCTAACTAAAACATCATATCAATAAAATTAGATATTATATATATTACATTCTACATTTTAATATGGTAAATGGTTAAGAAAATCAAAGCCATGAAAGCGATAGAAGATGAAAACCCATTACTGAAACGTCGGGTCTTAAAAGCCCTAATTATACGGATCTCACTATAGGTCCCATATATACTTGCTCAGAATTGTTATACTAAATTTTGAAAAATAATTCAGATTCCCCCAAATTTAATGAAAGAGATAAACATCAAACGAATTAAGCTTAAAGGAAATTACCTTGGATTCATCATTCTTGATTGGAGATTGTGTTTTCCTCTCTGATCAGCACTCGTTTTCCTTTCTGGTCAGCACTCAGCAGTCACGATAGGTTCAAATATATGATAAGTGAATCCAGCACTAATTTTTGCAAGATTAATCCTCACCCGAAAGTCTGCAAGTCAATCCTATGAACTCGAAAGTCACCCGCAATATAGCCATTGCGTTTATTGCCTACGTGGCACAGTAATTTTCTGTTATGAAACTCCCGATTGTCTCAAATGACGTTTTTTTAGATAAACTACACGATGTTTTTTTATTAGGCAAAACAACATATTCTTTGTGGTTTTTATTAAAACAACATGATTTTTTGTTATATACAACAAAACAACATGACTTTTCTGATTTTTTGTTTTCAATTCCTTTAGTTTTGCACAATAAACTAGAGCTGTTTATAATCACGTTAAAATATAAAAAAAAATTGTTTAGCTAGTCACGTTAAAATAAACAAAGATCTATTTGAAAAAATAACATGAGTTCAGAAATCTTCGAGTTTTATCAAGATTTAAGAAGTGCAACTTTGCCCCAAGAGTTTTAATTAGTTGCAATACAAGTCTTTTCGTGTTTTAGATTATATTTGTGTTTTAGAAATCATTTGAAGACTAAGTTTTTTTTTTATATCAAGTTCATTGAGAGATATTGTATCTAGAGAGTTTGGAGAGAAGAATCAGAACTCACCTTTGTAGAAAGAAGATTCTGAACTCATGTTATTTTTTGATTTATTTATGAATATTATTCAGACTATGATTTGACTAGAACAAAGTGGAAGTGGAAGGACCGCTATAGAAGCTAGAACTTGCCTTATAAGTTAGCCTGATTATGTCTGAGTAATCTCCCTGTTAGATCTAGTGGTTTCAAGGGTGTATGATGAATTGTTGAATTAGACATAAGCATATTAAGATATTCATAATGTTCTTCATCTTGATTTGAATCTATACTAGAACTGGATTGATCACCTAGTATCTAGCATCATAGGATTATTAATATGCATGAGAGTGTTATTAATATCTTGAACTAATCTTAGATGAACAAATAGCCTCCTCGCAAAGAGATTTGGTGTAGGGATTCTGTGAACATATCATACTTGACATTAACTCATACTTCATTCAATAGGATTCACAAAAAGATTTGGTCTTCTTTGTTTAAAGTATATTTATCATTACAACAAGAGTTGGATGACCATATAGTTGTGTTATGAGTTTAAGAACCGGTCATACATTGAATCCTATATATTGAACTGTCCAGTTTGCTATTCAGAGTATTCCCTAATTGATCTCCCTAGGTCTAGCTCATTCTCTTATTGAATTTACACCCTACAATCATCTTAGTTATTACTTTGCATTGATATATTTTCATTACTTGTATTGCTTTAGCTTATTTCAAATATGTCATATCTATTGTGTGAACTTCAGAGTTTTTGTGGATTTTGAACCCTAAGTTCTGCAGTGATCTCTTAATTTGAGAGAGTAGCTCTACTGGTTATGATTTGATCATATCGTAATTAGAAACAGAGAAGACAACGATGATAGCAGATTGATTCCCAGTTTCACTCAAGCTGTACCCGAATCATTCCCAGTTTCACAGATCTTATAATACATATAAAATTTTTTGTAAATGTGAGCCATTCTACAGAGCAAAGATTTAAGAAGCTTACTGTTCGAATCACAAGAAGATCTTTGTTTTTTTCCTTGAATTGATTTTCTCCTTTGGTGTTAAATTCTCAGTCACTAGATCTCAAATTTGAAGACAAGAAGTGCTGCCTGAGACCCATATCTGTTTTGGAATAAAATTTTCCAATGACTCTATATCTGTTTTCAGGATGTGATATGATGAGTGTGATTCATAACAACTGTTTTCATGGATTTCATTATTATTCACGTGAGATGGCTATTTGTTTTTTTTTAATTGAAAACAATTTGTTAATTAAGTACCTTCACTATCTCATAATAAAGAACAACATTACCAATATTTTAAAAAATATATAATTTTGTTTTTTATATTTAAGACGACGTCGTTTTGAGACATCCGTTAGTTTTGTAACAGAAGATGACGGTACCACATCGGCAATATATGCAATGGCTATATTGTGGGTGACTTTTGAGTTCATAGGATTGACTTCCACAATTTTTGGGTGAGGGTTAATCTTGCCACAAAAAAAAGCTCGATGGATTATTTGCACAAAACCCTACATATATTTGTTAAAGCAATAATTATATCCCAAAACTCTACATATTTGTTAAAGCAATAATTATATCCCAAAAATTTTGCATACAGACCTTTTAGTTTCTAAAATAAGATCATTAACTCATTTTCCATAAGGGTTAATAATTTTGTTTCGGCAGGAATTGAATAATGAGATAGTTAATAATCAATATTATAATAAATAATCTCAAAGATATCTTATGCATCTGCAAAAAATCATCAAGAGAGAAAGTGCCTCTTCCCTTGCATGTGTTTAGAACCGCCTACACTTGTCTGCGGTTCCAGCTGCTTCTATGTTGTTTGTTTTGTTTTCGCTTCTCTTTTAACTTTAATAAAATGCTCACTTTTCTAGTATTAGATATGTGCCTCCTCTTTGGTTTATCGAGATATGTGTTGTTTGTCAATCAAATTCTGTTTTTTCTACAATGAAAATCTTCAATGCAAACAAACACCATATGTGGAGATCAGCCATTTTGAGAGAAAAATTGCCTGACCTAGCAAAAATTTTAATGATATTGAGAGAGTCTGTCAGAAATCATAGGTTTTAGATTAAGAAGGGCAGTACATAAGTCTGTAAAACCAACAAGAGTGTGTGAACATCTTGAGAGCTTTCTAATAAAAGTGAAACATAAGCTTGTTTGTTTCGACAAGTGTTTCTTGCGTGTTATTGAGATCTATCTAGGAATTTCAGGTGGTATCAGAGCAGGCATTTGAACCAAGTTGTTACTCAACAACATGTGAGGATCCTGTGACGAAGGATGGACTCAACACATGGACTAATGAAACAGATCATGCTGGAAGACACAAAATATGGACACTGGAAAGTGAAGATGAGATACGCCATTTGAAGTATCAATAAGGATGCTTGGACTGCAGTTGAGGAAGGATGGGATGAACCAACTGCAAAAGGTGATGGTGGAAAAATGGTTACTACGAAGAAGAACCTGTGGACAGACAACGAGAAGAGGATGTCCAAGATTAATTCTTGGGCAATCTCTGCCATACATGACTCTCTTAATGGTGATCAGTTCAAGCAGATCCAGGATTGAGCAAATGAAAAATAATTGTGGAACACCTTGCAATTATATTATGAAGGAACCACCAATGTTCGTAGAAGTAGGCTTGATGCACTGCCTACCAATTTTGAGAACATTCGAATGGAAGAGGATGAACATTTAGCGGTTTTCAGTTCTAAACTGAGTGCAATTGCTAGTGAGGCTAATGTTCTTGGTAAGAAGTACAAGGAAAAAAAGTTTGTTAAGAAATTTCTGAGGTGTCTTCCAAAGAAATATGAAGCTCATATGTCTACTATGAATGTTGCACTTGACACTGAAAATATGACATAATGAGAAGTGATTGGAATGATCAAGGCTCATGAACTGGATTTAGAAATAAATACACATGGAGTAAGTAGTCAGAGGGGTATTGCCTTAACATTTTCAGATGACAAACTCAAAATCAAGGGGTTGGAAAACTTAATGAGTTTGATCGTGAAGAAATTCAACAGAACCATGAAAAAGTTTGATCGTGGTGGTCGAAAATCCTTCGATAAACCTACATCTGGTGAACAAGAGAGAGGATCATGAAGATCTGAGCAAAAGTGTCATGAATGTCAAAGGACTGATCACTTCAAAGAGGACAGTCCTACTCTTAAGAAGAAAGGGACTCAGTGTTATGGCTGCAAGGGGTATGGAGATTCCAAGGATGAATGCATGTGAACCAAGGGATCACTGATGTGTTGTATGTTTTCCTCAAGGAAACCACACAATAAATGAACTGCAAGTGCACAGCAAATCAGTAGTAGTACTTAAGATATCAATCTTACAGAGAGTAACAAGTACGCGGATTTGAACTCAAGCAAAGATATCTAACTAAGACAATGCAATTAGGGGTTTTGTTTTGGGTTTTGTAATGAGTGAATGCAAATGAATGAATGAAAACATAGTGAATTATTGATTTGTAAGCTATATGATTAAGAGGTTGGGCGTCTAGGGTTTATCTAAGGTTTCCATGGTTTCTAACAAGTAGGAGCTGGTCTTCTAGGTTGAAGCGACGAAGGAGGATGAAGCGGCGATGGTAGTGGCAAAATTAGGTCGTGAATCTCCTTGTCTAACTCCTAGGGATGTTCCTTGTGGGTGGCTGTGCTTGCTTAGGGTTTCCAAAACTCTAAGAATGGTTTATATAGGCTTCTCCACGAGATTAGGTCAAGAGGCATCCAAAACTATGTCATTTTGATAAGTGTGAAGGCAATGGGCCGATCCTGGTCATGGACTGAGGTCCTAAGGTAGGGGTAAGTCGGCACCGGTCACTAGGGGTAGTGCCCGAGGTCTATAAGAGGGCTAACCTCGGTCACGGGCCTTGTGACCGAGGTGGACATGTCTTCACTCTTCGGGTTGCATCTTCCAAAAGGCTGAATGGATTGCTTCGATTCTTGTCCGAGGTAAATCTTGACTCTTCTAGCTTTCCATGGATATAGAGAACTCCAAAATTTTCTCATGGGAAGGTCTTAAAATGTTGCCCAATTTCAGATGCTCCGAAACTTCCTTAAAACATGTTTTGCTTGCCTTTGGGTCCTTTTTGCTCCAAAACTCCCAAATGTCTTTGGGAAGTGTAAATGGTGGAATGTGGTCATAAAGCTTCCATAATCTCTTGTTTCTTCATGATTTCCCTGCCAAAAACATATGAAATATAGGCAAAAATACGAGTATATCAACTCCCCAGACTTAAGGTTTTGCTTGTCCTCAAGCAAATAGGATTTCAAGACTGGTGGAGAGGTTTGAAAATTGCGAAAACTCTCCCATGATCAGAGACGATGTTCATAATAGATGACCTGCATACGTGTTAGTACATGGATTCTCAGTCAAAACTTTCTCACTATAGACTCACAACATTTTCAATCTCTGATCCTTCCATCGCAAACCGTCCAGAGACTTTGGAATTCACTTCAGTCAACTCCTTAACATTCATTAAAGGTGGGATGAATTTCTCAAGAGGGAGCATCATTGGGGGTAGACGATGCTTGGTATAAAAATGCTTTTGGTGTTTAAGTGTAGTTTCAAGTGTTTAGAGTGTACTGTGATTTCGGAGGGTAGCTATGTCGCAGAACCGCAAGAGAGTATGAACCCATTGATGTTCACAGCTTCCAACCATTTCTCCATGTCAAAACCTTGTTCCTTTACTACTTTTCTTCTTCTGGTTCCCCCAGACTTAGATGTTTCTGTGGGGTTCTTTGCACCATCTTCATAACTTCTTTTCTTCGTAACCTTCTTCTTGGGATTTCCTGTGCTTATGAGATTATTTTACAACCATTTCCTTTCCTTTCTGTTCTTTTCTTTTTCTTTTTCTTTTTCTTTTCTTTTCTTTTCTTTTCTTTTCTTTTTTTTTATTTTCTTTTTGGTGAAAGGGGAAACGGTACATAAATTTACAAGTCTCAAGAACAAGATATGAGTACCTTTTCTTGTTGATTCTGAGTTGTATGGTTGTGTAGACCAAATCGTGACTCTCTCTCTCTATCTCTTCTTTGATTCCTTCAAGCTCTCCATATTCAAGTGGTTGGAAAACTGTGTCGGACATTTCTCGCTCACGTTTCTACGCATATCTACCAACGAGATAAAAAAAGAGATTGGTGAGAGGTCTGAAAAGAAATATATGGTGTAAGGGTAAACCACTAAAAATGAGTGGATATTAAGGATCAGCAAAGGGTGGTAAAAGGGATAAGAAGCCCTGAATGTGCTGCTTGTTTCCCCGATCTAATGCACTCATGAGAAATAATTGAAGTCAAGATTATGGTTCAAATAGAGTGGAGTTGACGTCCGTTCCATCCGCGCTCTCCGTAGGATGAGACTTCAGGGAGAAAGGTCCAGCGGTGAGCTTCTAGGTGTTGTCCGTTTATTAGTGAATCCTGCAAACCTTGTTCCTCAGGGAATGAATCAGAACATACTTTAAGTCAAAATCATCATATGATAGGGTCATAGTTTCCTACAAACTCGACTCAATAAAACCGCATATAATCGAATAATAAGACATCAAAATGACTCAAGAGAAATAAAAATGCGTAAATAAACGGATAAAATCCCCCAGACTTGAATCACACTACCCCCAATGTGAACAGCCAAAATAAAATAGATATAAAAATGAAATGCATAAAAGATAGAGATAAAACGAGTGAACCTTCAACTTCTCAGGAGGTTCTGGTGCTCGGTGTTGGAGTAATCATAGTGTTCGGGATCTTAGGTACTCCTCTCCGCAAGTATAGTGGCTGCAAGGTACTCTGCTAGCTGCTGCTCTGCTGCAATCCGTAATGCTCTCTCCTCCTCAAGAGTAGTGGTGTCACTCCCCGGAGGGTTGCGTGTGACGTGGTGAGAAGCAAAGGAAGCAATCGTCTTAGCCTTGGTGAACTTACCAAGAGTGAGTGGTAGACGGTCTTCGGGAAGAGATGAGTGATATTCACTCGTAAAAAGGTACCAACTCGTGATGCCGTCTCTAAGGCATGGAACAGAAGGGCTAGGAAGTAGTATGGTGTTTGTGGTATACGGTGGAGAATGGTACTTATATCCAATCTTGTCAGGGTTGATTCGTGCTCCTTCAAGTATCTTCATCTTCTCAAGCTTTGCAAGGTCCAAATGGTTGTCCTTGATTGTGTGAGGACGGTCCGCGAGGTTGACTCCAGCGGTCTTAAGGATGGTAGTGATGACTCCTCCAAACCTTATGCAAGCTTGCTTGTCTTTACTTGTGATAGCATCATGCTTGATCTTCACAAGTCTCTTGGCTAAGAGGGCAGCATAGTTGGCTCTCCGTGGATGCTCAACAAAAGGGATCTCTCAAGATATTGAGCTCATCACTAATCACATTGTTCTAGGCTGTGTGTGAGAAGAGAGTGATGGCGAGAAGCTTGTGTGCATACCAGATCGATGGGTGTGATAGTGAGGCAGCCTTGGTCTTTCTACTATCAAAACTTCCTTGTCCAAAGCTTGACCAATAAGCATTGGTATCAACTTGTCCAAACTTGATAGCATCTTAGAATTCAAATCCAAGTGCATTCCCAAGATCATGAATGGAGATGTGGTGGTGCTCACCATTGATGATGAAGAAGAGCTTCCCATCTCGCGCCAATGGGGATTTTGTGTACGGATATGCTAGTGTGACTGTGGCCAGGAATTGCCTTGTCTCTTCTTCATAGATTTCTTGGCGAGTAGATGCTAGGAAAGTGCTGAGTCCTAGAGCATTCAACATCCATTCAACATCTCTTGCTAATCCAAGAGCATGCAAGGATGTGTATTCAACTCTCAAGGTGGGTAAAAGCTTGAACTCATAGAGTGGTGTGTGATAATCAAGACTCTCGTCTTCTTCTTTCCAACAAAGGTCAAAGGCAGCTCCTTCTTCTGACATCTTTGTTGTAAGCGGTGAGCTACTCCAGCTCTAAGATGGTGTGGTACACATAGCATGATTGGCGTATCATAATCACTATCATCTTGAATCTCATCACTCTTGTCCTTAGAGTTTGCGCCTTCATCAACAATTATTTTGCCTTTGTTCTCATGTGTTGCTTTGTCATGTACCATCTTAGTCCTCATTTCATCACTAGTGATGGTCCAAAATTTCTTCTTAGAGGATCTAGTGTCCATTGTTTGGTACCTAGAACAAAAGAGAGTGATACAAGTTAGCAAGGAGGGTCAGTGAGAAATATATTTCAATCTATTACATATGAGATATAACAATGGAGATTGAAATAGACAAGTGTATGTTCAATATTATAAACCAAGATATTAAAACTCATGTTCAAATTTTTGGATTCAATGGTGACCTTCACAAAATTTGCATCCTAAATCAAGTTCAAAGCAATGCTAAGTGAAAAATCATTCTAAGTTCTCTTTCAAGTGGGAATGGTGTCTAAAAAGTTCAATTCCTAAACAATTGCATCATTAATTCCGTTTTTCCCTAAGGTCACAAAATTTTAGCAAAGAAAAATCAAATTCTATCCACAATACATCACAAAAATCGGTTCTTAGATAACCTAGAGGCTAATCTATAAGTTCTCTATCACTTCCTAGTAACAAAAGTCAATGAATCAAGAGAATCTAGAATACCTCTTTTGAACGCTCAAAGAGAAAATAAGAATTTAGAGAACATACCTCGGTGTTTGATGAATGTGATAAGATATTTGTGATCTCTTAATGATTGAGTAATGGAATTTCCAATTAATTTCTAAAAACCCTAATTTTGAAAAGTTTAGATTCAAAGTGATATATCTCCTAATGGACTTGGAGAGATGATAAAAAGCTTCTTGAATCTTTAAAATCCTCTTTTCAATATAAAAACATGTTTTAACCTAAAAAGGTTGGGTTTTTTGAAAAGGAAGGGAAACTTACTTGTGGGGCCCATGGAATTTGGGGTTTCACAAAAACTTACAGTGAGTTCCGGGAGTGATACGTTTTGTTGGTTGTGAAATATGGTTCAACAGACAGTTGTGGATTCACGGATTGTACAAATGAATCGGGAAACTCTCAAGACAGCTCGAGATCAAAGATTTGGACAAACGGGAATTGGGTGGAACTTGGCTGGGCATGGTGTGAAACCTTGGCCACAGGATTTATGACCGGGGCCAGCCCTTCTTGGCACCTCGTGGTCAAAACTTCGGTTTTGGCCAAATGCATCTTGGAAATAGATTTTCTCAACCTGTAAAGTAGAATGACATCCCACAATGATTATAGAGACTAGGAAGAATACTTACGTTGATGGGATGGAGATTTGTTGGATCCTTTTGTCATTCCCCAAGAAAGGTCCAAAGTGATAGTCCATTGGAAATTGTGGCTTTCAATTTGTGCATTCCCATTTCTCCTTTGATGATTGCTTCTTAAATGCCCTCATATCATTAGATATTCAATATCAAAGCATTTGATCAAACCATTTACAAGATCCTCCAAGTTTTGCGAATTTTGTAGTTACGGCTCGTCAATGGTGTAGTCTTGGGTCGGTTGCGACAAGAAACTGGGATAATTTCTAGTTTCAAATTTCATTCTCTAATATTTTCCTTGATCATCGCTCTCAAAAATACATCAAATATATTGAGCACCCAATTATAGTTCATTTGATCGATTATTTCTTTGACCACTTTTGCTCGAGTAGATTTCAATATCCTCCCACTTTGGTTAATTATGCAACCGTGAACCTTAAGATGGAATGATCTTCTACCCATGAGTCTTTATCCAAAAAGTAGCTCGGCCAGTACTCCTAGAATACCCATATGGTGTTGAGTACCTGATCTTTGGTCATTTGGACGAGTGGAACTTGAAAATTCTTCAATGGGTCATGAATGACCTAGTCGCGGCTCGGAAATGGGATGAACCTTGGCCTTGACTTGGTAAAACGTTATGGATGTGGTTGGGGAAGGTTGCATAGCTCCCTGGGGTAGTAAGGATGGCTCGGGAAGACTCCAATAGATCAAAAGTTCAATACACACGATTTGGGCCAAAATCTTCAAAAACGTCGGTCATAGGGCTCGTGACCGGGGTGTGGCCTTCTCGGGGCCTCGGTCACGGGGCTTGTGACCGGGGTGATGCCTTGAGCAGGTATCAGTCACAGGACTTGTGACCGAGGTTTGCATCATGTCAGCTTGGTCATTTCCAACTAGACCCAAAGGCTAACCTTCTTCCTCTTTTTCGTTTTTCTGTTTTCTTCTTTTGTATTTGGTTTTCTTGTTTATGTGAAATCTGAGATAAAACATGCAAAGATCAAAAGCAAAATGAAATCTAATCTAGAAAGGTAAAAGAAAAATTACAAGTGGGTTGCCTCCCACAAAGCGCACTTGTTTAAAGTCTTTGGCTAGACTTTGGAAGCTTATTAAGCTTGAGAAGGTGTAGCCTTGGAGATTGATATCTCCTTAGCTTCCTTAAGATTTTGATAGTCAGCTCCAGCTTCTATCACAAGTTTTCCTTTTGATGAAGTTTCAAAAACTTTGGCTTGAAGAAGAACTTCCTTGGTGTGCCTTATCATCTCCTGAATCCGATCTTTCCTCTCCTTGCTAAGTTCCAGAGGAACAATGATCTTGATCTTCGAAATCTGGGGCTGCTTGGGAGGCTTTGATGGTAGCTTCCGAGTCTTCTCCGTGAAACTCTTTTGTTCCCACATTGTTCTTATCAACCTCGGGATCTAGTGAATCTTCATCATATGGTGGGGCTCACGGCTTCATAGTAGAGAGAGTTGGATAAAATACTTTTTTCTGACAATTGTGAAGGTTGTCCTCTTGTTGTTGTGATCCATGATGGCTCCAACAGTGGCAACGAATAGTCTTCCCAAAATCAAAGGTCTCTTATTCTTCTCATCCATCTACAGAATGTGAAAATTTGTAGGGACTATGCAGTCTTCTACAACTAGTTGCAAATCTCGAACTAGTCCATCAGGGATCTTCTGCGATGAGTCGCCAAACACAAGACTTAAATTAAACGGAGACAAGTCTCTAAGTCCAAGTTTCTTAGCAACATTTCTCGACATAACATTGAGATTAGAACCGCAATCACATAGAGAGTTAGAGAACTCAATGCCTGTTATGGAGCAAGAGCAAACAAAGCGTCCAGGATCTTCTACTTTTGGTAGTCTCCTCATCGGATAGTGTTGTTGCTCGTCATCTTCTATGGTACGTGTCATACGCATCATGTCTTCATGAGAATAAAAAAGCGGAACCAATGGCTTACTCACACGCCTTGTAGAGGCTGGGATGGTGGAGATTACATTGCAATAACCTTTTGGATTCTCCTCGGGCTTTCCCGGAAGTACACCAACTTCTTTTGGGGCTTGATTCACGGTTTCAGCAACCTGAGTTTCCAGCTTCTTCACAAATGTGGAAAGGCGTTCAACTTACCATTCAACTCGCCATAGATATTATCCACCTTGACGTTGATATCCCTTGTTTCTTATTGATGAGAAAAAAGTAGTTCCCACATCATAGTTTCAAGTCTATCACCTTGTGGTATTGGAGCTTGAGCTTGTGCGGCTGGAAAGGGCACCTTGTTGTTAGTGTTGAATGGAGGTCGCAGCTGAAAGTTGCCACCAAAGTTGTTGTTGTTGTTCTGAAACCGGTTTTTAAATGGTCACGGCTGCTGCTGTGGATAGGTCTGATCTTGAGGGTTCTCAACATTAGGATTCCTATAAGATAGGTTAGAATTGTACCGGAAGTTGTTGTTGAAGTTGTTGCAGCCGCGGTTTGGGAATGAACCTTGAGTACCAACATAGTTATTATCTTCTTCTTGATCCAATGAATTATCAAACTCATGGAAACCTTCATTGTTTCCATCATCAATCGTACCACAAGCATTGATAGCATAGTTTTGATTCCTTAGAAGCTGGCTCATCATATTCTTAAGCTCGGTGATCTGCTTAGCGTCAGAGTCACTAGAACGTGTTGTTCTATCAAAATCAGTGCAAGAGTTGCTACTACTTGCAGCAATTGTTCTCAATGAGAGCACTTCCTTCTAAGACAGTCTTAGTGGTGAAATCTCCGTTGCTGGCCGTGTCGAGTGACAACTGAAACTTTGGATGTAATCCTCTATAAAATATACTTAGAATATTACCTCCACTGAAGTCATGGTGAGGACAATCTCATTCATAGTCCTTAAAGCGCTCCCATGCTTCATAGAATGTCTCAACAGGTCCTTGTTGAAAACTTTGAAGTTTTTTCCTAAGAGAGTTGGATCTCGACATCGTGTAGAAGTGACTGAGAAAGGTTGACTTGCCTCCTTCGCAAGTAGTTATCGATCTAGGGGGTAAAGACTTCAACCATCTATGAGCCTTGTCGGCTAAAGAGAAAGGAAAAAGCTACACTTCAAATAGTCTTTGTGTAATGACCCTCTATCTTACCTTAGGACAATTATTTGGAACAAGTGGGAGGAGATGTTACAAAACCTCGGAAATGCGTGTGATGTCCCAAGGAAACATATTAAGCGATAAGGTCTTATTGCCAAAGAGAACTTATGGTAAAAATATAGATAAGTTTAGTCAATATGCGAAAAAAGAATATGGGATATACGATGGAAACCAAAATTCCAAACAAAGGACCGATATGCAAGAACTAGCCAGGAAGTCATGATCGGAAGGAGTCACGATAGTTGACCGGCAAAGTCAAAAGTAGACCCATATTGACCGGCGTTGACCAGCGGAAAACTTGGCGTCAAGGTTCCGCTTGTCACATGTCTAAAAACGTGTCAGAGCTTCTAGAAGTTTTCACCACTTGTCATGAAGACAACCTTGGGCCTGACAGCTACTAGGATACTTGTCATGAAGGGTGTTAAGAGCCTGACAGCTGATGGGACACTTGTGGTGATGCTATGCCAAGCTTGCTGGGCAAGACTTCTCTCTAAATCCAATAAATAGAGAGCCATTGCTCTTCATTCTCCACACTTATTTTCCTGGAGCTGAGCCAGAGAAGAAGAGAAGAGAAGAGTTAAAGCATAGAAGGAGAATTGTTGTGGTGTTATCCGTAAATCCAGTCCGTTCCGCACAAGTGTTCATTGAGTATTTCAAATCCGGATCCGAGTTCTTCAGCCATTTACCGTGAGTCACGAAGCATGTGAAGTAGCACATCATTATTGGGTTTTGTTTAATTGTTGCATGATTTATTTTGTTTAAGCATGCATTCTTTTACATTTTTGGTTTATCATGCATGGGTGGGGAGGTTGTGTAATTATCCCAAGGAGGGTTATTTACTAGAACTAGAAAGAGTCTGGGTGAGGGGTTGTCTGGATATAGGTTTCATATAGACCCTTTATTCTGGCAATCCAAAACGCTGTCAATCTTACAAGATCAGGAGGGCAGCGGCTCTTACGAGATCTTTATGGTTTGATGAAACCAGAGGATGTTGGAGGACCTGTGTGGTCTCAGCATCGTTTGAGAGACGCCAAGGGGGCATGAGAGAGATTCTGGACTAGGGGAGAATTTGCATTATTGAGTCTAGACTAGGGGGAAATTTGCATTTTGAGTCTAACAAGTTTTACTTGTTTTCTTTGCATATTTATGAGTGCTGAGCTTATTTATTTTTGCTTCCGCTTGATGATTGCCTGGTTGCTTGTTGGATTTTGTTGTTGTTTGGGGATGGGTAGAATTATTTACTAATGTTTGTTGTAGGTAATCCCGCCCTCACTAAGTAATACTAGATTACTTATGATTCTACTTTTTGTTACAGGAAACCATAGGGGAATTAGAGAGCTATGGAACGATAGGACACCGGAGTAGATTTCGTGCCATTTGCTAAAAATGTATGTTTAAATGATATTGTGTAATATTATTTGGGCATTAGGCCAGGGCCAGACAATACCTATGTTTGTGTAATCCTTGTAAAACCTCCTTTTTATGAAATATATGGAATTTCTATTTTAAAAAGCGAGCCATGGCTGGTATAGGTCCTGTCCGGACAAACATAAAACTAAGGAGAATAAACGGGGTGCATAGCCTTGTTCATGATCCAAAGTGGAATAGTGACTGGAATACTTTGGCTTAAGTCTTGATTCGTTCTTGACCCTAATTAAATTATTCCGGTTACTATCTCTTGTGGTAGACATCAATGTTTTGTGACTTGTCCGGTTATAGAGCTGTTCGTGTTTGCTACAATGGAGAGTTTTAGTGGTATCAGAGCATGGTTTACCATGTTTTTCTCTGGCTCGTATTTTCAAACAATTTATCGAGTCATATTGAGTCGCAAATGGCATATTAGGAATCCTGTTCGTTCCATATTAGATATTAAGTAAGAATACCTTATTGATTCTTGCAGAATGGTTAAGGATGTCCTGGGAAAGATCAGATAGCTATGTGTCTGTGCGGAGAGGGTTGGGTTACCCGTCTGTAGAAAGGGAAGAAGAAGTAAATTCTGTTGCTCGTGATCCATCCATAAACCATCATGTTGACACAGGTGATGGAATCCCAAGGTCTACTCTGAGAAATTCTCCGGTGCATTCTGCCCAGTTTATTTCCATTCAAGGAGTTCAGAACCAGCCTACGAATCAGAATATCGATTTGCCAAACCAATCCCGGCCATATGATTCATACACCCGGAACAACAATTGCCGAGAGAAGGTCTGCCTCAACGGAGTAATTTGCCCAATGAACCAAGGGAAAATCCTTGAAGCCTAAGCATGATTCATGAGTTATTAACTCATATGTTACAACAGCAAAGACAAGCTCAACCAATTGTTCAAAGGACGAATATTGAAGAAGGTGCAAAGGAATCAGTTTCATCAAAATTTCTCAAGCTTGTTACTATGATGAGAGATTTGGGCATCCGTAAATTTAAGGGAGAACAAAACACGATTGTGGCTGATACATGGATATGAAATTTGGAGACAACTTTCCATATCTCCAGGTGTCCTCAAGAATTCAAGGTTCAGTTGGCTGAAAACTTTTTGGAAGAAGATGCATATACTTGGTGGGAAAGTGTTCTGCCACGTTTTCAACAACATGAAATCACATGGGAGCAATTCAAGAAGGAATTTGAACTTAAGTATTTTCCACCTGAAGCTCGGGATTGATTGGAACGCCAGTTCAACAATCTGGAACAAGGAAAGCAAAGTGTCCGGGCTTATGAGACGACATTCATGAAATTAAGAAGATATCTTGGTCTGATAAAGGATAACCAAGACACGATGATTCGGAAATTCTTATGCGGATTAAGACCAGACTTACAAGGGAGACTTATGTCCGTAAACCATACAAACCTCAATGAACTTGTGGAGCAAGCTGTGACCATGGAAGATGTTATCAAGAGAGAGCATGAGATGATAGAAAAAATAACTGGAGTTCTTCCACTTACCGGACGAGCCAAGAACGGAGAACAAAAGGGTCAAGGCATAGGTAAGAGAGAGCATGTACCAAACAAACATGGACATAATAATAACTATGCAAGGGGTGGAAATAATAACCAAGGAGGACGTGGAAAATCAACTTTTGATTCTCGAAGATGCTATGTATGCGGAAAAGTAGGACATGTTGCTCGGTTTTACACCGAAGGTAATCAGATTAAGCCAGCCAGACCTCTATCGGTTACATGTTATGCATGTGGAGAAATTAGACATTATGCATCTACTTGTCCAAATAGGCGAACCCAAAGAATGGATCTGACCCTCGAGCACCCTCCGCCAGCACGATTAGCTATCGAAGCGCCAAAGAGGAAGAAGCAGAGACAAGAGTCTCCACCTAGGGTTTATGCTTTAGAATTAGAACCACCCAACCTTCCAAGCCCACCTCAGGGTCCCATTACAGGTTTGCAAGGGTTCTAACCTTTATTAATATATGATTGCATGATTGATTGAGTGTTTTGCTTGAGTAATTAGTTGATTTATATTGCATGCATATAATTTGATTGTGGTAATAGGAACATTACTTGTTGGTGGTAACCCCACTCATGTCTTGTTCGATTCGGATGCAACGAATAGTTTTGTGACTCCGGAAGTGGCTGGTAATTTTGAGAAGGCATTTGATGAAGTGGAATTAAGTTTTACGGTGCATACGGCTGGAAACCAAATACTTAAGGCTAGAGGAATGTTAAAAGGGGTACCAATTACCGTGAAGAATCAAGTTTTCTTGGCTGAAATTTTGGTAATGCCAATGGAAAATTTTAAGATTATTTTGGGAATGGATTGGTTAGCAAGGCATCATATTCATTTGGACTGTAGAAGAGGAAGAGTAATTTTTGGAGATAAGGACCATTCGTCAGTGACCTATCAAGGCATCTGTCCGAGTAAGGTTGCTTCATTTGTATCAGCATTACGGATTGAAGAAATGCTAGAAGATGGAGAAATTTATCTTGTTACTCTTACCACATTAAGAGATGATGAAAATGAAGAACCAAGGATAGAAGAGATTAACGTAGTAAAAGATTTTCAAGATGTATTCAAGGCATTGGAAGGACTTCCTCCACCGCGAAGGAATCCGTTCACCATCAACTTGGACCCGTCAGCTACACCATTAGCCAAGGCGGCATATCGAATGGCCCCCGCTGAATTATTTGAGTTGAAAAAGCAACTAGGGGATTTGCTTGATAAAGGCTTCATTCGCCCTAGCGCATCGCTGTGGGGAGCCCCATTTCTTTTTGTAAGGAAGAAAGATGGAATCATGCGGTTATGTATTGATTACCGTGGTATCAATAACATAACTATCAAGGATAATTATCCTCTGCCAAGAATAGACAAGTTACTAGATCAGTTAAGAGGCGCTAGTTATTTTTCCAAGATTGATATGGCGTCCGGATATCACCAAATCTCGATTTCAGAGACGGATGTGGAGAAGACTGCGTTTAGAATGAGATATGGGCAATATGAGTTTGTGGTAATGCCTTTTGGACTCACTAACGCACCAGCAGCTTTCATGAGATTGATGAAGGAGGTATTCCATGATTATCTTGATGATTTCGTCATAATATTTATCGACGACATTCTCATATATTCCCGGAGTGCCAAAGATCATAAAGTGCATTTGAAAAAGGTCTGGGAAAGACTAAGAGAACACTGATGATTTGCCAAATTCAGTAAGTGCAAGTTTTGGCAAAGAGAAATTGGTTTTCTTGGTCATCAAATTTCAGAACATGGAGTGTCTGCAGATCCCGAAAAGATTGCTGCAATAGGAGAGTGGCCCACAACCCACATCAGTCACGGAAGTTAGAAGTTTCCTCGGTCTTGCTGGTTATTACCAAAAAAATTTCAAACGGTTTTCATCCATTTCTAAACCACTGACAAAAATTACGGGCAAAGGAGTACCATTTCTATGGAGTGAAGAGGTAGAAAAGGCGTTTACTAAGCTCAAGGAATTACTAACCACATCAGGTAGAACAATACACTATGACTATGAATTGTAACTTCAATCTAAGCAAACAAGTTTAGATAATGATTTTTAACTCTAATTTCAAAGCAAACATGATCAAGGCTAATCTACCAAGCTTAACATCTATTAAGTAAGAATGTAACATAATCTATACCTAAGCTCCATAAATCATTCATCATTCATCATAATCTACTCAACCCATGAACTCTAATGGACCACTCAGAAATAGACATGAAACCACAAAGCAAAACTTGGTTAATCATGATAGGATTTGAATAGTATAAACATTTAAATAGATAACAAAAGATTAAAACTTAAAAGAGAAAGATTCATACAATGATCTCAAGAAAAAATCAAAGTTCCTACTAAGATCTTTTTCTCAAAATAAAACAAAAGATAATCATCTAATTAGGGATTTTTCCTTTTTATAGTCCACAAACTCAAACTGGTTTAATTTCCCTAAATTCTTGTTTAAATCCAGTTAAGGAAAATAGATTGAGTTTCTGGGTTCGTCATCGGTCATGCTTGGTCGGTGGGGTTGGTCGATGGGATGCCATCAGTCTGACTTGGTCGATGAAACTGTCCATGTAATCCTCCGGGTGTTGAGCTTGGGATCGCGATCGGTCATGCTAGACCGATGAGACTGGTCGATTAGCACGGTGACTTCCATCGGTCAGACTTGGCCGATGGGGTTGATCGATGTGCATGAGAGATTCGCCAAACTTCATATTTTGATCCTTTCGCTCTTGGTAGTGGCTTCTTAACTCCACTCCTTGCTAAAACCTACAAAAGAGATGTGCAAATGCAAACTATGCACCTAAAGTCTAAAATGCCTTGCAAATGCAAGGAAAAGTGAATCAAAACCATGCTTTAAAACCTAAGAAAACACAACATATCAATTCCCCTAAACTTGCTTCTTACTTATCCTCAAGCAAGTAACAAAACAATGGGAGAAAGGTTTGATGGCGGACATTCATATTCAAGAGAAAACTCAACAAGCTACCAACATCATACACCAAGATAATAATTTAAGCCAAAGCATCAAGCAACACAAGTTCGAATCTCTAATAAGTTATCCTCTTTACTCTTCTTGCAACTCCTCAATTTTTACTCTAAGATAGCACTCAAAGATCTCCACAAGCAATTTTGCAATCAACTCTTTAATATTTAATTAAGTATAAGCATGTAGTCTCGCCTAGGGATTGTCAATTGCTTTGAAACGGTTTAGGTTCAACCCATTTAGAGGTGGTTTTTCATCACAAGTGTAGGGTTTCTCTCATTAAAACAAGGAATGTTGACATTAGGCAAAAGCTATCTAAGAAAGGAAACAATTTATGCATACAAGTTCAACCTCTATTGTTTTACCCATCCTTAGACTTAACATTTTAACTTTAATCTCAACCTCTTTTTCTTCTCTCTTTTGAAAACATAACTCTACTTATTTTCTTTACTCTTCTTGAAAACCTAAAACTCTTTTTCAAAATCCTCTAAAGAAATCCCTTTTCTTATTACAACAATACTCTATCAATCTTCTTTTCATCATCCTTGGCTTCCTCATTCTTTTCTCTCTCTTTTTTTTTTTGTTTTTTTGTTTGAGGAAGCTTTCAAGGTTCATTACATTTCTTAGAGTCTAGACTATTTCTCAATCATTAGGATTCCTTTAGAGTTTTAATTCTTTCCTTAACTTTCACTTTTTTTTCATAACACCATTACCAAGCATGTAAAGCACTTAACACTCTACTCATTTTTCAATTCCGCACTTAGATGCTAGCCATTAATATTCTAGCTCCTAATAATAAAGGTTAAGCTTTGTCGTCCCCAATACTCTCAAAAAATTTCCCATGTAAACATTATCAATAAAAGGCCTCACACACACAAGAAAGTATCAATGGTTGGAATGAAGACTCGGGTTTTGGGTGTGTGATGTGTCGTATGTTTTCTTCAAGGAAACCACACAATGAATGAACTGCAAGTGCACAGAAAATCAGTAGTATTACCTAAGGTATCGATCCCACATAGAGTAACAAGTACGCAGATTGAATTCAAGCAAAGCTATCTAACTAAGACAATGCAATAAGGGGTTTGGTTATGGGTTTTCTAATGAGTGAATGCAAATGAATGAATGAAAGCAAAATGAATGATTGATTTGTAAGCTATATGATTAAGAGGTTGGGCGTCTAGGGTTTATCTAAGGTTTCCATGGTTTCTAACAAGTAGGGGATAGATCTAACTAATATGTTTTCATCACTGGTTCTCAACTAAGAACAAGGATACACACCCAAGCCATAGTTCATGACAGAGGCATCTTAAGTCACCACACCCTGGTACTCAACTTCCGCAGGTAACAACACGCTTAGACCAGCCGTATAAACAAATTCGATATGTTCACAAAGTCCTATAACTCAACTATCGCAGGTTATAACAGGAGGCTTCGGTAATACTAATTCTGAGAAATAGGTTTACGCGGATAGCGCTCCTAATCTCCTAAATCAGTGCTTGGTGATCAAGTCAAGCAACATGCATTAAGAAACTTCTCTAGATGTCACAGATGAGATCTCGTCTCCTCAATAGCTAGTACAAAGAGTAGAAAAGAGAAACTATGAAGAACACTAGATGAAACTTCAAGGAGATGGTCTTCTAGGTTGAGGCAACGTAGGAGGATGAAGCGGCGGTGGTAGAGGCGATATTAGGTCGTCGATCTCCTTGTCTAACTCCTAGGGACGTTCCTTGGTGTGGCTGTGCTCGCCTCTTAGTTTCCAAAACCTTAAGAATGGTTTATATAGGCTTCTCCACGAGATTAGGTCAAGAGGCATCCAAAACTACGTCATTTTGATAAGTGTGGAGGCAATGGGGCGATCCTGGTCATGGGCTGAGGTCCTTAGGTCGGAGTAAGTCGGTACCAGTCAGTAGGGGTAGTGCCCGAGGTCTTCAAGAGGGCTAACCTCGGTCACAGGCCTTGTGACTGAGGTGAACATGTCTTCACTCTTCGGGTTGCATCTTCCAAACAGCTGTATGGATTGCTTCAATTTTTGTTGGAGGTGAATATTGACTCTTCTAGCTTTCCATGGATATAGAGAACTCCAAAATTTTCTCATGGAAAGGTCTTCAAATGTTGCCCAACTTCTGATGCACCGAAATTTCCTTAAAACGTGTTTTGCTTGCCTTTGGGTCCTTTTTGCTCCAAAACTCCCAAATGTCTTTGGGAAGTGTAAATGGTGGAATGTGGTCATAAAGCTTCCATAATCTCTTGTTTCTTCATGATTTCCCTGCCAAAAACATATGAAATATTGGCGAAAATACGAGTATATCAATTCCCCCAGACTTAAGGTTTTGCTTGTCCTAGAGCAAATAGGATTTCAAGACTTGGTGGAGAGGTTTGAAAATCACGAAAACTCTCCTATGATAAGAGAAAATGTTCATAATAGATGACATGTTCTCAGACAAAACTTTCTCACTATAGACTCACAACATTCTCAATCTCTGATCCTTCCATCGCAAACAGTCCCGAGACTTTGGAATTCACTTCAGTAAACTCCTTAACATTCATTAAAGGTGGCGTGGATTTCTCAAGAGGGAGCATCATTCGGGGTAGACGGCGCTTGGTATAAAAAGGCTTTTGGTGTTTAAGTGGAGTTTAAAGTGTTTAGAGTGTACCGTGATTTTGGAGGGCAGCTACGTTGCAGACCCGCAAGAGAGTAGGAACCCATTGATGTGCACAGCTTCCAACCACTTCTCCATGTCAAAACCTTGTTCCTTTACTAGTTTCTTCTTGTGATTCCCCCAAACTTAGATGTTTATGTGGGGTTCTTTGCACCATCTTCATAACTTTTTTCTCGGGATTTCCTTTGCTTATGAGATTTTTTTCTAACTGTTTCCTTTCCATTCTTTTTTTTTTCTTTTCTTTTTTCTTTTTTTACAAATTTACAAAATTTTATGTGAAAGGGGAAACGGTACATAAATTTACAAATCTCAAGCACAAGATATGAGTACCTTTTCTTGTTGATTCTGAGTTGTATGGTTGTGTAGACCAAATCGTGACTCTCTCTCTATCTCTTTTTTGGTTCCTTCAAGCACTCCGTCTTAAAGTGGTTAGAAAACTCTGTCGGGAATTTCTCTCTCGCGTTTCTACTTATATCTTCCAACGAGATTGAAAAAGAGATTGGTGAGAGGTCTGAAAAGAAATATAAGGTGTAAGGGTAAACCACTAAAAATGAGTGGCCACTCAGGATCAGCAAAGAGTGGTAAAAGGGATAAGAAGTCCTGAATGTGCTGCTCGTTTCCCCAATCTAATGTGCTCATGAGAAATAATTGAAGTCAGGATTATGGTTCAAATAGAGTGGAGTTGATGTCCGTTCCAATCGCATTCTCTGTAGGATGAGATTTCGGGCAGAAAGGTCCAGCGGTGAGCTTCTAGGTGTTGTCAGTTTATTAGTGAATCCTGCAAAACGTGTCCTCAGGGAATGAATCAGAACATACTTTAAGTCAAAATCATCATATCACAGCGTCATAGTTTTCTACAAACTTGACTCAATAAAAACACATAAAATCAAATAAAAAGACATCAAAATGACTCAAGAGAAATAAAAAATGCGCAAGTAAACGATAAAATCCCCTAGACTTGAATCACACTGTCCCCAGTGTGAACAGTCGAAATAAAGGAGGGAATAAATGTAAAGATATAGATATAACGAGTGAACCTTCAACTTCTCAGGAGGTTTGGGTGCTCGGTGGTGGACTAATCATGGTGTCCGGGATCTGAGGTCATTCTCTCCGCAAGTGTAGTGGCTGCGAGCTACTCTGCGGTAATTCGTAATGCTCTCTCCTTCTCAAGAGAAGTGGTGTCACTCCCCGGAGGGTTGCGTGTGACGTGGTGAGAAGTAAAGGAAGCGATCGCCTTGGCCTTGGTGAACTTACCAAGAGTGACTGGTAGCGGTCTTCGGGAATAGATGAGTGATACTTACTCATAAAAGGGTACCAACTCGTGATGCCATCTCTAAGGCGTGGAACAGTAGGGCTAGGAAGTAGTGTGATGTTGGTGGCATATGGTGGAGAATGATACATGTATCCAATCTGGTTGGGGTTGATCTGTGCTCCTTCAAGTATTTTCATATTCTCAAGCTTTGCAAGGTCCAAATGGTTGTCCTTGATTATGTGAGGACGGTCCACGAGGTTGACTCTAGTGGTCTCAAGGATGGTAGTGATGACTCCTCCAAAGCTTATGCAAGCTTGCTTGTCTTTACTTGTGATAGCATCATGCTTGATCTTCACAAGTCTCTTGGCTAGGAGGGCAGCATAGTTGGCTCCCCGTAGATGCTCAACAAAAGGGATGCTCAAGATATTGAGCTCATCACTAATCACATTGTTTTGGGCTGTACGTGAGAAGAGAGTGTTGGCGAGAATCTTGTGTACATACCGGATCGATGGGTGTGGTAGTGAGGCAGCCTTGGTCTTTCCACTATCAAAACTTCCTTGTCCAAAGCTTGACCAATAAACATTGGTATCAACTTGTCCAAACTCAATAGCATCTTGGTTTTCAAATCCAAGTGCATTCCCAAGATCAAGAATGAAGACGTGGTGGTGCTCACTATTGATGATGAAGAAGATCTTCCCATCTCGCGCCAATGGTGCTTGTGTGCACGGATATGCTATTCTGACCGTGGCAAGAAATTGCCTTGTCTCTTCTTCATAGATGTCTTGGCGAGTAGATGCTAAGAAATTGCTGAGTCCTAGAGCATTCAACATCCATTCAACATCACTTGCCAATCCAAGAGCATGCAAGGATGTGTATTCAACTCTCAAGGTGGGTAAAAGCTTGAACCCATAGAGTGGTGTGAGATAATCAAGACTCTCATTCATCATCTTTCCAACAAAGATCAGAGGCAGCTCCTTTTTCTTACGTCGTTGGTGTAAGCGTTGAGCTACTTTAGCTCTTAGATGGCGTGGCACACATGAATTGATTGGTGCATCAAAATCACCATCATCTTGAATCTCATCACTCTTACCCTTAGAGTTGGCACCTTCATCAACAATTATTTTTCCTTTGTTCTCATGTGTTGCTTTGTCATGTACCATCTTAGTCCTCATCTCAGCACTAGTGATGGTCCGAAATGTCTTCTTAGAGGATCTAGTGTCCATAGTTTGGTACAGTGCATTCCGGGAATGATCCATTTTGTTGGTTGTGAAAGACGGTTCAATGGAAAGTCCATTGTTTCACGGGTTGTACAAACGGACCGGTAAACTCTGAAGACGGCTTGGGATCAAAGACTCAGAAAAATGGGAACTGGGTGGAACTTTTGCCGGGTTTGGTGAAAAACCTCAGTCACACGCTTCATGACCGGGGTGATGCCTCGAGCGGGCCTTGGTCACGGGACTTGTGACCGAGGTTTGCATCATGTTGCCTTGGTCATTTCCAACTTGACAAAAAGGCTAACCTTCTTCCTCTTTTTTGTTTTTCTATTTTCTTCTTTTGTATTTGGTTTTCTTGTTTATGTGAAATCTGAGATAAAACATACAAAGATTAAAAGAAAAATGAAATCTAATCTAAAAAGGGGAAAGAAAACTTACAAGTGGGTTGCATCCCATAAAGCGCACTTGTTTAAAGTCTTTGGCTAGACTTGGGAAGCTTATTAAGCTTGAGAAGGTGAAGCCTTGGAGATTGATATCTCCTTAGCTTCTTTGAGATCTTGATAGTCAGCTCCAGCTTCTATCACAAGTTGTCCTTTTGATGAATTTTCAAACACTTTGGCTTGAAGAAGAACTTCCTTGGTGTGCCTTATCATCTCTTCAATCCGATCTTTGCTCTCCTTGCTAAGTTCCGGAGGAACAATGAGAGTTGTTGACACCATCTATCCGACTATTCAACCCTTCTACTCTAAAAGTTACTCCATCAATCCTCTTACTTATCTCAGCATTTCCCTTGGTTTGACCCTCGAGGAGTTGCTTAAGTAGATCATCGGTAGAGGTTTGGGTTTGGGGTTGAAAGTTTTGGGTGGAGTTGTTGAATTGTGGTCTTGGCTGAAAATTCTGGCCTTGTGGTTGTTTTTGAAAGTTCACAAATGGTCTTGGATGGAATTGTTGAGCTTGTGCTTGTATAGGAGGATAGTTCTGGTCTTGGGGATTCTCAACATTGGTGCTTCGGTATGAAAGGTTAGGATGGTTACAGAAATTCAGGTTGAAGGTCTTTTGTTGAAATCCTTGGTTTCCCACATAGTTTACCTCTTCTTGTTTCTCTTTACTCCCCTCTACATACACACCATTGTCTTGAAAGACTTGTTGGCTACCATCAAACTCTCCAACAAAGTTTACCGGCTTTTGAGAAATGAGAAAAGCTTTACTCATCTTGTCTAGCTTCTCGGTAATCTCCTTGAGCTTGATATCTTGACTACCTGTGTCCTTAACCTCTCTATCATAGTCTCCTCCATAACAAGCATCACTTTGTGCCATTGCCTCAACTAGCTGCTCTCCTTGGTTCACATTCAAGTTGGCAAAGCTCCCATAACTAGGTGTCCAAATCTCTTCTATATCTCTTAACCACACCTCTATGAAATATTCCTAGTAGGTTCTCCTTGGAGATATTGTGATGAGGACAGCTCCTTGTGTAACCCTTTAGTCTCTCCTAAGCATCATAAAGACTCTCTTGACAACCTTGCTTGAAGGTTTGGATGTCATTCCTTATCTTTGCTGTCTTTTGCTTTGGGAAGAACTTGTTGAGAAACTCTTGCTTCACAAACTCCCAAGAAGATACAAGTTCCGAGGCTATGTTATTTTCCCAATGTGAAGCCTTGTTGCCTAAAGTGAAAGGAAAGAAGATCATCTTGATAGACTCCTCCGGTACTCCATTCATCGTCACCGTCCTACAAAGCCTCTCAAACTGATCTAGATGATCTAAAGGATCCTCCATTGACAAACCATTGTATCTATGATTCTGAATCTTGTTGATCAAGCTTGACTTCATCTCAAAATTGTTAGTCGCAATGGTCGGTGTCGGGATTCTCGTAGCAAATGGCCTAGCATTTGGCGTGTCAAAATCTCCAATAGGTCTAAGTTGTGGACCTACATTAGCTGCAGCGGCTAGAGGTGGTGGTACAAAACCGGGTGGATGTTCCTCAGCCATCTCAAACTCTCTTTTGTGACCTACTTTGTTTCTGGTTGCTCTTATCGTCTCTCTCTCTAACCGGCAAATGTCGTCGCTTTGCTCCATTAGGTGTTGTGTCCCGTGACTCTGCAAGTTCATGCACCTTCAAGAGAAAACAATCAAGATATCAAACCAAAGTTGTGTCCAAAAAAGTAAAAATAGTAACAATAAAATCTTAGTCTCAAAACACAAATGAATCGTAATGGCAATTGATTAATCTCCCCGGCAACGGCGCCAATTGAATAAAAGGATTTTTGCATCCTAAAGGTTATCAAATAACCTTAATGCTATAGGCATAAAAGGATATTGATCCACAAGGAGATTAGAACAACACACTATGACTATGAATTGTAACTTCAATCTAAGCAAACAAGTTTAGATAATTATTTGTAACTTTAATTTCAATGCAAACTAGTAACAAAAAGCTCAAAAACGTTTTTAGTAAATAAGATGATAAAAAGTGAACTCTAGGGTTGAGTAGGGATTCAAAACAAGTGATAAATGACTATGGAGTATTAGTTCTTTCATTGCCACATTGTCCTTAGGCTTAAGAACCTTAAATTAATGCTATCCACTATCATGGTATAGCATCTTCTTTAATCACTTGATAATCAGCAACTGTCATTGGCTTCAAGTGATCAAAGAGCATTAATAACAAGTCTAACAACCATTTAGCAACTTAATCAACTATTATCGTAGGTTAAGTGAGCTAAACACTTAATAAATATGATCCGGCATTTCATCAAACACTTGGTGGGCATTGATGAGCCTAAGTCTAAATCAACATGATCAAGGCTAATCTAGCAAGCTTAACATCTATTAAGTAAGGATGTAATATAATCTAAAACTAAACTCCATAAATCATTCATCATTCATCCAAATCTACTCAACCCATGAGCTCTAATGGACTACTCACAAATAGACATGAAACCACAAAGCAAAGCTTGGTTAATCATGATAGGATGTGAATAGTATAAAGATTTAAATAGATAACAAACGATTCAGACTTAAAAGAGAAAGATTCATACAACGATCTCAAGAAAAACTCAAAGTTCCTAATTAGGGTTTTTTCCTTTTCATAGTCCACAAACTTGGACTGGTTTAATTTCTCTAAATTCTGATTTAAACCCAGTTAAGGAAAATAGATTGAGTTTCTGGATTCGCCATCGGTCATGCTTGGTTGATATGATGCCATCGGTCTGACTTGGTCGATGAAACTGTCCATGTAATCCTCCGGGTGTTGAACTTTGGATCGCCATCGGTCATGCTAGACCGATGAGACTGGTCGATGAGCACGGTGACTTCCATCGGTCTGACTTGGCTGATGGGGTTGATCGATGTGCACGAGAGATTCGCCAAACTTCATATTTTGATCCTTTTGCTCTTGGTACTGGCTCCTTAACTCCAGTCCTTGCTAAAACCTACAAAAGAGATGTGCAAATGCAAACTATGCACCTAAAGTCTAAAATGCCATGCAAATGCAAGGAAAAGTGAATTAAAACCATGCTTTAAAACCTAAGAAAACACACAACAAATCACTGTGCAAGGTGCATGTACCTCCTCTCCTTCATAGGCCTCTTATAACCTTTGGTCTGTCCAAATAATTTGGATATGATTTTGTCTTCAGTTTGATTCATATTTCTTATTAATTTGTAGAATTTAGAAACTTAGTGTCTTTTCTCTTCTATAACGTGCATGGTTTGGTATTATATAAGTCACAAAAAACAGTAGGTTATTTTTTTGTTGCTTTGACATTTTTTCGGGTTTCATTCATCTTTTGGGAATTCTGTTGCTGGAATTTCAGAATATAACACTTACTACCCGAGACAAATCCAAGATTTTACTAAATCAAGAAAGAACCGGATAAGAGTTGTTAGGGATTATGGTAGTTCGGAGACCTATAAACAATATCAAAGGTAAGACAATGATTAAATAAAAATGCAAAAGAAATAATAAGACAACAACAAGCATATATACCTTGACTTAAGTAAAAGATTAGGCGAAGACTGAACTCGTGCTGGATAATGTGAGTTACAATATAACAAAAAAATAGAGGTTCAATCAAAATGAGGAGACAACAAAAATCATACAGAAACTGTCTAACAACGAAGTTTGGGATTAAAAAGAAGAAGAAGATGACAATAATGGAGACTATAGAGCATTCACTGGTGAAAAGGGTTTAGGGGGGGGGGAAAGAAAGAGAGTACACTTTGAGAAATAGTAATGCAACAATCTCAAAAATTATAGAATTGGGATAAGAACTCAATGATTCTATCTCCTAACAAGGAAAAACTACAGTTCCTTGCAAATGCTCAAATCTAACTGTTTATGTTTAAAAATAAAATTCCAAATATTTTTCTTTTGTTTTCCTCAATAGCCAGATTGCTATTGCGAGATGTCTTGAGTCACGTGATCAATTTATATAAACCTTCATAAATGTAATTTTAAAAAGGAATAATGGTTGCTAAAGACATAATATTTAGTATCCTAAGAAAATGTGAACATGAACACTCAACTTTTACATTGTTCTTGTGTAGTCTTATATTACTAATTGTGAGATATATATACCAAATATTCAATGATCTTAATTTTAATTTTAAAATATTTTACCCCTGCGCAGTGATGGAAGCCTAGATAATAATTAATGATGTGATGGTCAAAGAATGTTGGTCCACAAAATATAGGTTTCCCTGCTAGAAACTAAATTACATATATGGTGCACATGCACATGCAGTTTCCAGTGATAATTTCATTTACTATAACCATTAAAAAAAAGTAAAAATAAACATTATCAAAAGTTGGATTATTTCTTCATCAACATATCTTCTTTTGTTGGCATCTATATTTTTTCATGGTAAAATCAAGAGATGGGTTAATTTTTTTTAATACCAAAGTATATGGAAAATTTTTTATCAAAAAACATTTAATGAGATTTACAAGGGAATCCAAATCAATGTTTTGTTTTCATTTTCTTAGTTTTTATTTTATATTTTTCAATTATATAAAATTTGTTTGGTTTCAAGATTTTAGGTTTTTTTAATGCTCAACGCTCAATTAGATGCAAATTTTTGCATTTTTTTATTTTAAATTTATATCCTAACAATCAAGCTAAATTGTATACATGCAGTATTAAATGTTAAACAACAAAAAAGATTTAAGTAACTTGTGAGTCATGAAAGTACAAAGAATAGTTTTAATTATAAAAAAAATGAAATCACACACAAATTGCCTAACAATGAACTTCGATATTAAGAGATGTGAAAATATTTTGAGTCGAAAAGAGAGAGAGAGAGAGAGAGAGAGAGAGAAAGAAAAATAATGAGTTCCTGGTGATAAATATTAACAAACCATTCTCAAAATTTATTTAAAATACAATGAAATTTTAAAACGTTCTTATTAAGGATATTTTTTTATAGCCAACTTGCTTTTGCGAGATATCGGGATGGTTACATGTTCGGACTCTATGGACCTTGATATATACAAGTTTAGTAGCCAAGTTGCTTTTATGATATATCTTAATGGCCACATACTTGGACTCTCTATCAACCTTTATAGATGTATTTTGAAAAGAATAGTAAATGTTAAAGGAATAGTTTTTACTAACCTAATAAAATGTCAAGATAGAGCACACAAATTAGAGATTTGAGATATATTATTAGACTAACAATATTTATATTAAAAAAATAATGTATGATGAAAAACTATAACTAATCAACCAAATTTCTGAAAAGATAGCTATAGCAGAAAAAGCAAAATTAAGTCAAGAAGAAATTTATCATATGATATATGAGAAGATTTATGGATGTTAATATGGGTTTGCAAACCCATTTGTTAAATGAGTATGGTAGCTGAAAATGAACCATTTAAACACATTTACAGGATAAAATTATATGGGGTTAAATGGGTTTATCCATTTAGATCCATTTAGTAATGAGGTTTAACCCAAAAAAATGGGTACTCATTTATGTTTACCATGAAATAAATTATGCTTATAGTTAAAATTTAGTTTTGGCCGGAAAATATGAGTTGAGTGGTAAATATTAATTCCATAACATAACTGGCAATTGTAGTTCCACAATTGTCACGAAAAACTACGGAAAAATATAATTTTGACAGAGAACATGGGTTTAGCGGGAAAATGTGGAAAACAAGAAGAATATAATTTTGAGGGAAAACGTGTTTTTAGCCGAGAAATGCAGAAAATGTAGTGTGTTGGCGAAGATATATAAAACATGATTTTGGCAGGAAAAAATGGTTTTATCGGGAAACCCTGATTTGTTACAAGAAATCTAGAAAAACACAATTTTGGTGGGAAAACATGTTTTAGGAAAAAAAACATGATTTTGGTGAGAAATGTGGGAAAACATGATTTGTTATAGAAAAAATATAGGAAAACACAATTTTGGGAGACAAACATGGTTTTGAAGGAAAATATGATTTAGGCAAAAAATGCGGGAAAACATGATTTATTTTTAAAAATATAGAAAAACAAAATTATATCAAAAAATGCAGAAATCAAGAAAAACATAATTTTGAGGGAAAATGCGGTTTTTGCGGTTAAATACGTAAAACGTATTTGTTGGGAAAGATATGTAAAACATGATTTTGCCAGAAAACACAGTATTTGCGAAAAATGCGGAAACTGTAATTTGTTACAAAAAATACAGGAAAACAATATTTTGATAGAAAACAAATAATATAGGCAAGTAATGTGGGAAAGGACAATTTTTGCATGAATACACGGTTTTGAAGGAAAATACAATTTTGCTGGAAAATGTAGAAAAACATTATATATTTAAGAAAATATAGGAAAACATAATTTTGGCGGGAAAGCACGATTGTGCCGGGAAAATAAGACTTTTCAAGGGAAAAAGAATTTGGCAAGAAAACATGATTTTGCATAAATGTGGTTAATCGTGATTTGTTATAGAAAATATAGGAAAAGAAAAATTTGGAGGAAAAACACGGTTATGAAGGAAATATGGTTTTAGAGGGAAATGCGGGAAAATATTATTTATTATAGAAAATATAAGAAAACATAATTTTGGCGAGAAAATGTGAAAAAATGAGAAAAATATTATTTTGAGGGAAAGCACGGTTCTAGCGGTTAAATGCGGAAAATATAGTTTATTGGAGAAGATATATAAAATATGATTTTGCCAAAAAAATACTATTTTTGCGGGAAATGCGGGAAACCATGATTGTTACAAAAATATAGAAAACATAATTTTGGCAGAAATTATGGGAAAACGTGAGTTTGTTATTGAAAATATAGGAAACATAATTTTGGCGGAAATACACTAGTTTGAAGAAAAGTACAATTTTGATGGAAAATGCGGGAAACATTATTTATTTAAGAAAATATTGGAAAACATACTTTTGGCTAGAAAACATGATTATGGCGGGAAAATATAATTGTGAGGAAAAAGTGATTTTGCAGAAAATACGGGAAATAATGATTTGTTATAGACAATATAGAAAAATGCAGAAAACACAGTTTTAGCAGGAAATGCGGGAATACATGATTTGTTACATAGGAAAGACACAATTTTGGCAGAAAAAAAACACATGATGGGCTTAAATGGGTTTGAGTTTAAATGGGTATAAATGGATTTAAATGAGTTCATTTTATTCTGATGGGTTTAAACATGGTGGGCTTAAATGGGTTTGGTTTTAAATGGGATAAGTTTAATTGTGGTGGGTTTACCCATATTAACATCCCTAAGAAGATTAGTGATGTTTTTGATTTTGATATTTATTAAGAATTAATAAAAATTTTCCTATATCTTCAAGAACAAAAGACTTCTTCAGTTATGTCTAAAATCATCACTCTTGGATGGAGCATCAAGTTTATTTTTTCAATAAAAATTTTAAACTCAAATACCTTAGAAAAAAACACACACACATAAATATATATTAAGTTTGTTGACTATTGTGTATAGACATTTTATAAAATAAATTTTGCATATATGATAACAATAATTTATACAATACATTTGCCAATGCATTTGGCTTTTAGTTTAGTTCTCTTATGTGTTTTTCTTCTTCACAATAAATTTTATGGATGTGGATTACCTCCAATTCTTAAGAAACTCAATCTCTTAAAGGTTTTTAGGAAATCCCATGGGAACTTTTCAGAGATTCCAGGTGAGTTCATGCGACAAATAATTTGTTGGTTTCTGTTTCTCCAAAAGCGGATTTCAATTTGAGAATATTTTTGTACTTCTTGATTATGGTTAAATCTCAATGAAGCGATAAGGAGTGTAAACAAAAGATGAACGATAAATAGTCGTCATCACATTGGTTATATTAATTAAACGAGATAACTAAAAAGTTAAGCGTGTTTGGGCTTGAGTAGTACTAGGATGGGTGGCCTATCAGAAAATCATTTCTGGTACCGTGTGAGTGAGATCAGAACCTGGAAAAATATAATGTGGTAATTTATAGGGAAAGTAACATGTCTTCTGAGCCTCCCGCGAGGAGCGCACCAATCGTCGGACAAGGGTGAGACTCACGGGCTGAGAGAGGGCATGGGTGCTCATAGACAATGACGTTACAATTTGGTTTCATAGCTGAAGCCAGATGAGTGTGGAGAAAAGTGGGCTCACACCATCGGGGGTGGTAGTCTTGGTGCACAACAAGGATATTGCAGTATGTGAGTGGGGTGATTGTAACATCCCAATTTTGGGTATATGGTTATGCATGAGGAGTCCTTAAAAGATTTTACTTAGCTATTTATGTCACTAAAGTGCACTTATCTTTTCCAACACTTGTCCAAAGAGAATTACATAATTAAGCGTGCTTGGGTTGGAGTAGTAGTGTAACACCCGTGTTCCGGAAATGAAATTTAGAGTTATATGACGGAAGTTGGTTAGGGAAATAAAATCGAGGGTTGGTTTTATGCTGTCGGGATTAAGGAGTAGAGTGGGTTAATTCCAGTTTTTGGTTTAGGGATGGTGAATTTCTAAATTAATATTCAACAAAGGGGGTTTAATTAGTTACCAGTTTAATTCTAATTTTTCTGGTTTGATTTAAATAAACCAAAAATAAACCGTAAGCTTATTTAAATGCTGAAATAGCAAGAAAACCTAGCCTTTTTCTCTCTAATTTCGTGGCCATCTAGCTAGAGAAGAGAGGCTGGATGATTTTACTTGCTTATGAGAGAGGAGGAGGACGAAGTTTTGATGAAGGGAGATGGAGACAGAACTGACAGGCGGTGGTAGAAATTATGTTCGACATAGCAGATCGTTTCTAAAGGTAACGAAAATTTATGGAGTTGTAGCTAAGCCTTAAACCTAAATTTACCACTTTGCGGATTTGGATTTGAGTTTATATCTTAAAAGTTATTTGCATTTTCCTGAGGTGCTCTGTTTAAGAGGCGATTTAGACCAACGTGGATTGAAAGAGAGATCATGAGTTCATCTATAGTAAGATCATCACGAAAATTTGAGGTTAGCTTCAGGACATCTAGGGGTTGAGGATCAACGGTGCAGATTGGAATTGGACGGTTAGAGTTTGATTCGTGACTCAATCTTTGAGGTTGATTGTTTCTGTTATTTTCCAGATATTTCCAATTTAGTTAGAATGATGTTTTGTAGGTGTGATTGGCTGAAGGGTGAGAATGAGGAGTTGTGGTTGTGTTGTTATAACCTTTAAGAAACCGTAGAAGTTTCAGAAAATCTAGATCTTGTGAGATTGGTTGGTTGTGTTGTCATGGAACCTCGAAAAGACTAAGGTGAGTGCAGTACCGTAGCTTATCTGGGTTTTACGGATTATTCCTAGTCTAATAGATTTGTGGTAGGTTTTCTGTGATGTTTTGTTGATTGGTTGATTTGATGAGTTGTTGATTTGATGAGTTGTTGATTTGATTTTATGTTGAGTTAAATTAATTAATTAATTGTTGATTAATTAATTAATTGCTGTGAATTAAATTGTCAAGAAATGATGGAATAAATTTATGTTGAAATAAATTGCTGAAAAATTGTTGAAATTAAATATATGGAGTAATTGCTGAAAATTTGCTTAATTAAATTAATTAATTAATTGCTGATAATTAATTAATTAATTAAATTGTTGCTGTGTTGGTTGCTGAATCTTTTAAGCATATTTATTATGCTAGGAAAATATTTGTTGGCCTGTGTGTATAGCTGTTAGAGGGGTTGATCGCCTCACTCAGTATTTATTAAATACTGATGCATATCTTCGTAATGATGTAGAAAAAGTTTAGCTAGCCGGAACTCGTGGAACCAAGGCTGCGGAAAGAGGATGACATACCGGGGGGTTGTTGTTTATTTATTTTATTGCCGGTATTGTTTATGGTGATGAATTGTTGTGAACATGTAGGCTGTTAGTTGATATTTATTATATTGAGTTAATTAAATTAATGTGGTTTCGTGACTTGTTTAATCTAGTTCTGCTGAGGGATTTTAATATTTATGGAAATATTATTTTCTGAAAATAAAAATAAAATAAAATATGGGTTAGGTTGTTTCAAGTAGTAGGATGGAATACCAATCGGAAAGTAAGATACAAAATCTATTGTTCTCAAAAATTATTGAAGTGAGATACAAACTTGATAGTTTTATAAAATTCAAGGTAATAGCAACCACAATTCCTTTCAAATAGATATACCTAAGGATCTGCTAATGGATTGTGAAAAACCTCTTAAAGCTATAGTTCCAGCAATTTACGGGAAAGCCTATGATAGGGAAAAAGTTCATCTTTTCTTATGATAAAGAGCCATACTAAACCCAACTAATAAAGATGCTGGTATAATTAGTGATTTATGCTCGCCAATTTTGAAGGTAACACGATACATAAACATAGTATCGATTCTCCATTTTTAATGACGTTATGCTTTCAAATGTTTTTAACAACATGCATATGTATTTAGGTGAGGAAAACAGTTACTTAAGCTCGTATAGTATTGAACCCCATAAAGTACAAAAGCGGATATGATGATTTATTCTCAAGAGTTTTTGAATAGTGTTAAACTTTTTGGATTGCCTAATCATGATTTGCGGTTGAAGCTTTGGTGTTCCAATAATGCTTCTTAGGAATATTGATCCTAAGGAGGGTTTGTGCAATGGTACAAGACTTCATGTTACAAAATTAGCTAACCATGTGACTGAAACATAAATTCTAACGAACATAGGATGTGATTAAAAGTCAATTGATTCCCAGGATGTTTATTTCTCCACCATGAAGCGCAGACAATTTCCTGTTACAATTGTATTCATGATAACCATAAACAAAAGTCAGGGTCAAACTCTGTCAAGTGTTGGACTCTACCTTTCCCCTCAAGTTTTGTCACATGGTTAATTGTATGCTGCTATTTCTGGAGTTAATTCATGAGATGGTTTGAAGATTTTAATATTAGATGAGAAAAGTAAGCTTCAATTAACAACCCGAAATGTTGTTTACAAGGAAATCTTCCAAAACATAATGACATCTTAGATTACACATTACTTGCCAAATTTATTTTTGGTTCTGTTAATTTTCTTTACATTTATAAGATAACATTTTTTTGTTTTTTTATTTTAACTTTTTGTTGGTGGATTAATTAAAAAATATTGATTATATGTTCTCATATACATATATATATATATATAATTAATTAATTAAAAATAATAAAAACTAAGAATAACATTTTTTTGGGTTTGTTATTAAAATGTGTTTTAGGTGAACATTTTGCTAAAACTAACAAAATAAAAAAATGTTGATTAATTAATTTTTTTAACTATATATATAAAAATTTACAATTAATTAAAATTTTTCAAAAAATAATAAAATTTTGAAATTCCATTTAAATCCAAAAAATGAATATTTTGAAAGTTCATGCTTTAAATAAAAAAAAATTAATATGTCAATCCAAAATTGTACATATATATATATATATAGGCACTGTTGTTTTAATACCAGTATGTCATCATGGCTTAATGAAAATTATCGTGAAATAATATATTTCAATATATTTCTGAAGAAAAGATTCAGAATATTTCAAGAGCTTTGACAATTTTGATAAAAAAACAAAAACAAAAAACATGTGCAAAGAGTATAGTTTCATTACCCAAAAGAACCATCAGCTCTTTTGTCCTTCAAATTCACAACAAACTCTTTAGATTCAGAAGGAAGAGCACCAGCAGTATAGAGACTCTTCCTTCCATCATACGCACGTAACTTCTGATTCAAGTGAGATTCTCTGTAGGTATATTTGAAAAGAACTCATGGATTTGTTTTTATTTATAAGACATGAACTATCACAAACTATGATATTTGAAAAATATCTCGGACATAAAAGTTATCATTTGAGAGAGTCACTGGCCGTTGTGAGATACAAAATAACTAGAAATGATACCAGCTTCAACAATTAATATGATAATCTTTCAGAAACAATAAAAACAAAAAAAAGGTTACTGAAAAATCGGGTCTCAAAAACCCTAATTAAACATCATATCAATAAATTATGTATATTAGACATTGAATATGCTAAATATTTTAGAAAACCAAAGAAATGAAAGAAAATAAAAATGACTACTGTGTACTGAAACATCATGTATTAAAAGCCCTATTTTTTGGATCCCTATAGATCCAACACTTTCGCAGAATTGTGATACCAAATTTTGAAAACCATTTCAGATTCAACCAAATTAAAATAAAATAAAAGAGATAAAGTCCAGATTCTAATTAACTTAAAGGAACCTTTGATACACCTCATTTTTTATCGGAGATAATTGAGAGATAGAGACTCACCTTTTGTGTTTTCCTCTCTGCCCAGCAGTCATTTTTTTTTTGGTTGGCTACAGAAGATATCAAGGTAGGTTAAAATGTTACATGATAAGAGACATTTATAGTAGAATCCCCAGCGTAGAACTTAAATATTTGTAGGTAAAAACCCTTGGAAGAATTGGATATAATAATGCAAATTAACAAACCGGATAAGGCTCATTAGTGTCTTGTCATTTCAACTGTCTGAAAACAAAAAGTCATGTGTGATGACAAAGAAAAAACAAAAAAAAAAAGTCATGTGTTTTCTTTCTTTGATAAAGTTTCAGAATATTTTCAGACTTAGAAAAAAAATTGCAAACAAACTATTAATTTTGAAAAGGAATTAAACCATATAGATGATCATTTTTGAATAACTTTTTCTTTTCTAACCGCTTTAATATTTTGTATATATATTTTCAACGATCTTATGATTTTCTTTTGTTAGTTTCTCCAAATATCAATCAACAAGCATGGAAACTAGAGTCAATAACCGGAAACTATATCAAAACTATGGTATTAAAAACAATATCTCAAAGATTAAAGTTGGCATTTGGTCAGGGAGTCAGTGGCAGTTGTGAGATGCAACATATAACTAGAAATGATACCAGATTCAACAATTAATTAATATGTTATTCTTTCAGAAAAAGTACACATAAAGAAAACAATTACTGAAACATTGGGGTTTAAAAGCCCTAATTAAACATCATATCAATAAATTATATATTTTTAGATTCTACATTCAGTATGATAAATGTTTTAAAATACCATTTAAAACCCCAAACTCCACTGATTTCTCTATAGATCCCATCTATACTTTTGTGATACTAAAATTTGTAAAAAAATTCAGATTCAACTGAATTTAACAAAAGAGATAAACAATTCACTTAAAACAAACTTTGATACACCTAGTTGTTTATAAGAGATTATTGATAGATAGAGAGACTCACTGTATGCATTTTTCTCTCTGGTCAGCTGCCATTTTTTCTTTGTCTTTTTTTGTGACTTACCGAAAATATCAAGTTAGGTTAAAATGTTACATGATAAGTGACACCTATATGTATATGTATTTAAAATAGAATCCAGGGACAGAAGAACTTAAATAATAGGATAATGCAAATTAATAAACGGAATAAGACCCATTACTTGTCTTTTTGAAATATTTTGAGACACTTTTAAGAATAATTTTTCCAATTGAAATAAAATATATATAATATCCTTTTCAAATAAGTTTCAATTCTCTACCTTGGAGTTCCCTCTATTTTTAACCCTCCGATTTTCTTTTGTTGCTTTCTCCAATTATCAACAACCAGAGCTGATAATTTCCAATGCCACTCGCAAGTCGTGCATCACATCACTTTGAAGTTAATGCCATCAACAACCTGACAGATGGTTTTTTTTTTCAAATGACAAATCAAAATATTTTTCCCATTTTTTATGTCCTTTTGAGTCTATAAAAATAACATATTATATATCAGAGTGGCTCCGCCATCGCAAAATATAAAAAAAATGTGTCCAAAGATGACAACATTATACTATTGACGTCAGTCGCTTGGAAATTTTTCTTCCATGGAGTAGTTGTATGGAGGTCACACTACCACATTTAGCTAATGTTAAAAAAAGTATAGTTTTCAGAATGATATCACTGCTCTGTGTATTTCATATATGGGTTACGTGTATTATATTTAATAAACAAATTATAGCTCTGTAATTCTCTAACACATGAGATAGAAATACTCTTTATAATATATGGTACATATATTAGATTGAATACTAAGTTTATCTATTATACTGTTTAAAAAACTATTCCTATGATTAGTCGGCTTTTGGTTTGGATCACCCAATGTTGTATTAATATATAGGTTGATGTCTTTCTTCTTTCATTTATGAAGGTCATCGTTATCTTATTATATAAACTTGAGTTACACTCACCAAAAGCCAACACATGTCAAAATTATAAATCACAAGATCTTGCCACAGCGTCTCTAATCATTTAAATCTTGCCACATATCAAATTATACAAAAAACAATTTAACAAAAAATGAAATTTAGTAATTGTTAATACATCAAATCATCAACTAAAATTCATAAATCCCAGCAAAAAAATGAAAAAAGTGAAGTATTTTTAAAAAAGGAAAAAGGGAATAAAAAAATTGTTAAATTATCTAATCAATAACTAAATTTAGAAAATACATTTAAAACAAATATAAAACAAAATTGTTAAAATACATTTGTAAATAACTATTTTTCTAACAAAAAGTAATTTTTATTTTTCCTAAAAAAATTTCAGATATAGTATTAATAACAAGTATTTAATTGAATAAAAATATATGTTTTAGTTTATTTTAAATTTTAAAACCTGCCCATCGGGCGGATCCTAATCTAGTTTATTGATAAATTTGGGTGAATTTAGGCCAAAATCCGATTAATCTAAATTTTCAACTTTGACGTAGCTAAAAGGGGATTTTTAGTTATTTTTAGCTCCACACTCTTGTAAACAACTCAAGTTCCATTTTGGTAAAAGAATTTCAAACTTTTAAAAAAAAATGTGTCCGAAGATGACAACATTATATTATTGACCTCAGTGGCATTTGTATATTTTTGGCCATATTGATCGAAATGTAAGCGACATTCTGCTAGCTCGTTGATCTTGGAAAGCTTGTAGAAATCTTCTTTCAAACTGATTCACTTATATGTGTAAGTATCAATCTGATGCATTTACCCAAAAGGGGAGTTTTCAATTATTTTTGTAGCCCCTAAACTCCACGCTCTTGTAAACATCTCTAGTTCCATTTTGGTAAAAGTATTCAAACTTTATAAGAAACAAAAAATGTATCCGAAGATGACAACATTATATTCTTGACCTCAGTGGCATGGGACTTTTTTCTTCCATGGAGTAGTTGTATGGAGGCCACACTACCACATTTAGCTAATGTTAAAAAAAAAAGTATAGTTTTCAGAATGATATCACTGTTCTGTGTATTTGATATAAGGGTTACATGTATTATATTTAATAAAAACATTATAGCTCTGTAAATTCTCTAACACATGAGATAGCAATACTCTTTATAATATATGGTACATATATTAGATTTAATACTAAGTTTATATATTATACTGTTTAAAAACTGACTCCTACGATTAGTCGTATTTTGGTTTGGATCACCTAGTGTTGTATTAATATATAGGTTGATGTCTTTCTACTTTCGTTTATGAAGGCCGTCATTATTTATTGATAAATTTGGGTGAATTTAGGCCAAAATCCGATTAATCTCAAGGGGAAGTCATTCTCTCCCGAATTATTAAATTTTATATTACAATGTGTTTCTCGAATAATATCAATGACCTCTTTAATATCAGTTTTATGGCAATGTTGTAAAGAAATGTATCCCAAACAGTACATTGAATTTGAAAGAAGTAAACAAAAGTTCTAATTTTTAAGCTGGTCCAAAAAAAATAAAATCTGACATAGCCCAAAATCTCAAAGTTTCAAAGCGCAATGAAGTTACCTTGAATGACATCCCCTTCCTTAGCCTTGCACATAAAATCCAAGACGTTCTCAGACGGTGGCTCGATCCAAATATTCCTATGAGGGCATTGCAGCGAGCTACATGAGTTTTTTGGAATACAAAGCCGCTTACACGGATAGTACCTGCCTTTATCAATCGACTAGGATAAACTTCTCTCCGCACGTAAACTAAACATAGAGAAGTTCACACTGTTCCCCATCCTTGGGACATTCATTCTCGTCTCTGAAGAGTGGAGACTCGCAAAAATTGCCTAGCCATCAAGACTTGTACCACTCATCTCCTCCCATTTTGAAGAGACTATTTTATACACCAGTTGTGCGGCGGTACCACATGTATGCATGACAAAGAACTCTCCTCTATGCTTCATCAAAAAAATTACCCTTCGATGAGAAATCCCTTCATTGTTATGAAAATAAGGGCTCATGTATTCATCCCATATTTGAAAGTAACTGTGCGAGAAGATACGTCAAAGTCAAGTAAACCACCGATCTTGTAGAAGCAATAGAAGTGGCCATTCAAGTAGACAATGTTGCTATGCCCAACAGAGCAAAATTCATGAGAGAAATTAATATCCATATAACTCCAGTCAGTTGCTCCAGGATAGAAAATGCCGATATGACTTGTAAGAGACGTCAACGCTATAACCGTACAAGTACCCAATGTAGGGGCATAAGAGAAAGCTATTGCCAAGAACTTGAAACTTGAAACTTGGAACTTGAAACTTGGCAACCTTATGAGCTTCTGAGTAAAAGGGTTGAAGAAGAACATGTTCGAAAAACTAGATATCTACCGCATAAGAAACCATCCTTCTTTGGAGTACAGAGTTCGGTTCTAAAAAGCTGCCTAGGCAAAGTCACTGTATACAGCTTCCGCTGCAACCGATCAAAGAGATTAATCAAGTTACCATATTTAGGCATGAGATAACCCATGGATGCTTTTCCACAACCCAAAAAAATTCGGCAGCCTCATGCCATGCTTTGCATACAACAGATGCACGGATGTTATCTTTTAACGCAAGATATATCATTATTAGTTACAAAATGCTTGTTGGAAGGTCAGCAAAAGGGAAACTCTTCTTTTTCTCCCGACCATTCTTGTTGACATCTCCGTTCAACCTACATATATATATATTTAATTTGGATCAACAAATTAAAAGAAAAATAAAATTAAAAGATATAAACTCATGCATTTGCTTTTGTAGTCATAAGACATGAAATATCACAAACTATGGTATTTTAAAAAAATCTCAAACTGAAAGTTATCTTTTGAAGGATTCAGTGGTTATTGTGATATGCAACATAACTAGAAATTGCACATTACTGAAACATCGGGGCTCAAAAGCCCTAACTAAACATAGATCAATAAATGATATATATTACTGTAGATTTTAGATTTAATATGATAAGTTTTTTTTGAAAACCAAACAAAGGAAAACGATAGAAGATAAAACTCATTACTGAAACATCGAGTCCTACAATACCTAATCAAACATCATATCAATAAAATTATTATATATATCAGATTCTAGATTTGATATGATTACCTTTTACTTTTTAGCAAACCAAACAAACGAAAATGATAGAAGATAAAACCCATTTACTGAAACATTGGGTATTAAAAAACCTAACTAAAACATCGTATCAATAAAATTATCTATTCTATATATTAGATTCTACATTTCAATATGATAAATGGTTAAGAAAATCAAAGCCATGAAATTCATTACTGAAACATCGGGTCTTAAAAGCCCTAATTCTACTGATCCCACTATAGGTCCCATATATACTTGCTCAGAATTGTTATACTAAAATTTGAAAAATAATTCAGATTTAACCGAATTTAACGAAAGATATAAACATCAATCGAATAAAGTTAAAGGAAATTACCTTGGATTCCTCATTTTTGATCGGAGATTGTGTTTTCCTCTCTGATCAGCACTCATTTTCCTCTCTGGTCAGCAGCACTCAGTACTCAAGATAGGTTCAAATGATATATGATAAGTGAATCCAGCGACAGAAAATTCAGAGCTTTAAATCTTTGAAGATAACGTAACGCCCTTTTAAGAATTCTTTAAATCTTTGTAGATAACTCCCTTCTAAGTTGTAAGAGTAGACCGTGTTAAGGAAAATTAACAAACGGGATAAGGCCCATTAAGGTCTTGTCTTTTAATTGTCTAAACAGACTTGAGCCCTTTTTCTTCCTCAAATTGTATCTATTATCTATCTACTTCTATCTACTACACTATTATAAAGAGTCAATCTAAGAGGTGTTTCCAAACACTCCTATTAAAATAAGTAAATCAAGATTAATGTCATATATGTATCCAAACAAACTAAAACAATAATATTATGGAAACTAACATTAATTATAATTGATCCAAAATCTATCTACCTAATTTAGATCAATATATTAGAAAAATAATTATGATTCAAATTTTCACTTTGATTTGATCTTATTTTCAAATTATTTTGAATTATTAGATAATCCATTTAACTAATAAAAGTTTTTTTGGGAAAATTACATATCCATTTTTAAATAAGATAGGTTTTAAATAAGATAAGTTTTAAAAATAAACATATATTACTCAATCAATTGAAAAAAAACCAGTATTCAAAGTCCTATATCAATGGAAGTGTCAATCAGGCATGTAAAACCACAGACTATATATGTCTAGGTAGATCCGTAGTAGGAGAAATTTTGTTATGTCTATTAAAAACCGGATAATATTTTAGTTGATGAAATATAATATGTGATACATTTAAAATTTTAAAGAGTTTATATATATATAATTAAAATATTTACAAAAAGAGAATATTAAAAAAATTCTTTTAACGAATTGTTAATTTTATTTCTTTAAAATATTTAAATTAAATAAAATTATAAAATTAAAACCTTGGGCAGGTATGCTAACTTGTTGAATATAGCAGGGCCGATTTTGACATAAAATGATCATAAAATATTAAAATGAGTATATACGTTAACCAATTAACAACACTAACACTCAATAATTTAATAAAATTAAAATACATATAACAAAATGACATTAGTTACAAAAACTAAACGAAAAAAAATATAAATCTAAAACTTATCTACAAATCTGTATACAAAATATTAAACTGTAAAATATTAACATTTGTTACAATGTTTAAGAAAATATTGATATGCACAAGAGATTAAAATGGGTATCTACTACACAGTTATAGCGGTTAAATGCGGAAAATATCGTTTGTTGGAGAAGATATATAAAATATGATGTTGCCAAAAAAAACACTATTTTTGTGGGAAATGTGGGAAACCATGATTTGTTACAAAAAATATAGAAAACACCATTTTGGTGGGAAAACACCATTTTGACAGAATGTGTTTTTGTGTGGAAAAAGTGATTTTGCATAAAATAAGAGAAATCATGATTTGTTATAGAAAATATAGAAAAATGCAGAAAACACAGTTTTGGCAGGAAATGCGGGAATACATGATTTGTTACATAGGAAACACACAATTTTGGCCAAAAAACACATGATGGGCTTAAATGGGTTTACGTTTAAATGGGTCTAAATAGATTTAAATGAGCTAATTTTATTCTGGTGAGTTTAAACATGGTGGGCTTAAATGGGGTTGGTTTAAAATGAGATGAGTTTAATTGTGTTGGGTTCACCCATATTAGCATCCCTAAGAAGATTAATCATGTTTTAAATTTTGAGATTTATTAAGAATTAATATAAAATTTCCTATATCTTTAAGCACAAAAGACTTCTTCAGTTTTTTCTAAAATCATCACTCTCGGATGGAGCATCAAGTTTATTGTGTCAATAAAAATTTTAAACTCAAATACCTTAGAAAAATACACACACACATACATATATTGAGTTTGTTGAATATTGTGTATAGACATTTTATAAAATAAATGTTGCATATATGATAACAATAATTTATACAATTTGCCAATGCATTTGGCCTTTACTTTAGTTGTCTTATGTGTTTTTCTTTTTCACAATAAATTTGATGGATGCAGATTACCTCCAATTCTTAAGAAACTCAATCTCTTAAAGGTTTTTAGAGAATCACATGGGAACTTTTCAGAGATTCCAGGTGAATTCATGCGGCAAATAATTTGTTGGTTTCTGTTTCAATTTGAGAATATTGTTTTACCTCCTGATTATGGTTCGATCTCAATGAAGCGATAAGGAGTATAAATAGAAGATGAACGATAAATAGTCGTCATAACATTGGTTGTATTAATTAAATGGGAGAACTAAAAAGTTAAGCGTGTTTGGGCTGGAGTAGTACTAGGATAGGTGGTCTATCAGGAAATTATTTCTGGTACCGTTTGTGTGAGACCAAAACCTGTAAATATAATGTGGTAATTTATATGGAGAGTAACATGTCTTCTGAGCCTCTCGAGAGGAGCGCACTAATCGTCGGACAAGGGTGGGACTCACGGGCCGAGAGAGGGTGTGGGTGTTCATCGACAATGACGTTACAATTTGGTTTCATAGCTGAAGCCAGATGAGTGTGGAGAATAGTGGGCTCACACCATCAGGGGTGGTAGTCTTGGTGCGCAACAAGGATATTGCGCTTTGTGAGTTGGGTGATTGTAACATCCCAATTTTGGGTATATGGTGGTGCATGAGGAGCCCTTAAAAGATTTTATTTAGCTATTTAGGTCACTAAAGTGCACTTATCTTTTCCAACACTTGTCCAAAGAGAATTACATAGTTAAGCGTGCTTGGGGGAGAGTAGTAGTAGGATGGAATATCTATCAGAAAGTAAGATACAAAATCTATAGTTCTCAAAAATTATGGAAGTGAGATACGAACTCGATAGTTTTATAAAATTCAAGGTAATAGCAACCACAATTCCTTTCAAATAAATATACCTAAGGATCTGCTAACGGATTGTGAAAAATCTCTTAAAGCTATAGTTTCAGCAATTTACGGGTAAGCCTATGATAGGGAAAAAGGTCATCTTTGTTTATGATAAAGAGCCATACTGAACCCAACTAATAAAGATGTTGGTATAATTAGTGATTTTATGTTCGCCAATTTTGAAGGTAACACGATACATAAACATAGCATCAATTCTCCATTTTTAATGATGTTATGGTTTCAAATATTTTTAGCAACATGCATATGTATTTAGGTGAGGAAAAAAAGTTACTTAAGCTCATATAGTATTGAACCCACATAAAGTACAAAAGCAGATATGATGATTTATTCACAAGAGTTTTTGAATAGTGTTAAACTTTTTGGATTGCCTAATTATGATTTACGGTTGAAGCTTTGGTGTTCCAATAATGCTTCTTAGGAATATTGATCCTAAGGAGGGTTTGAGCAATGGTACAAGACTTCATGTTACCAAATTAGCTAACCATGTGACTGAAACATAAATTCTAACGAACATAGGATGTGATTAAAAGTCAATTGATTCCCAGGATGTTTATTTCTCCACCATGAGGCGCAGACAATTTCCTGTTACAATTGTATTCATGATAACCATAAACAAAAGTCACGGTTAAACTCTATCAAGTGTCGGACTCTATCTTTCCCCTCAAGTTTTATCATACGGTTAATTTTATGCTGCTATTTCTCGAGTTAATTCATGAGATGGTTTGAAGATTTTAGTATTAGATGAGAAAGGTAAGCTTTAAGTAACAACCCGAAATGTTGTGTACAAGGAAATCTTCCATAACATAATGACATCTTAGACTACACATTACTTGCCAAATTTATATTTGGTTGTGTAATTTTATTTTACAACTTTGTTTATATAATCATAATGCAATTTTGTTAGTGAAAACACAAAATTAATAATAATAACCTGCACCGGGCGTTCATTTATATCTTTTCTGAATTCAATCTTTGATTATTAACTCTAGTTTCCTCTTTCATTTATATCTTTCATTTCAACAATTATGTGAATACATATATTTATGCAAAGAAAATTCTGAGATGACCTCTCTGCCATTAGTAAAATTTTCCAAACCAACAACCACCGAGAAACGAAAAAAAAACATCAGACAGGTTGTTGATGTGTGTATGGCATTAACATCAAAAGTGACGTGTTGCAACTTGTGAGTGGCATTGAAAATTATCACCTACGGTTGTTGATAATTGGAGAAAGCAACAAAATAAAATGGAAAATTGTCACTAATACCACTATGGTCATACCACTTTCTACAAATACCACTCATTTTTGGTTATTTTCAAAAATACCTTTATGGAGTATGTCAAAAGCAATAATTTAATTTTTTTTGTTTGTGTTAAGTATTCTAAGATTTAGGATATAGTTTTTAGAGTTAATAAGTATGGTTTAGGATTTAGGGGTTTTAAACCCTAAATCCTAGATCCTAAAGCATAAAAATTATGAGGATATGAGATTTTATGCTATATAAAAGAATTGGTTTTAATAAAAATTTACTTTTTTGTTATTTTTGGAAATTTCATAATAATTAATTATGATTTTCATTAAATTCAATTCATCAAATACATACCTATAGTAATATAAATGAAAATTGAATCCTTCTAATGGTATTTTTGAAAATGGACACCCTTGTAGTGGTATTTTTGAAATTCTTCTAAAGAAAATAGGAGCGCTAAATATAGAGGGAATTATTCCAAGGTAGTTTAGAGAATTGAAATTTATTTGGAAAGTATTACAAAAGAAAAGAAAAGGAAGAGTACTGTATTCTTCTTTAGAACAATTTGGGATTCAAATATTAACATTTTTAGATTTAAAGCATGAACTTTCAAAATATTTATATTATTTTAATAAAGAATATTTATTTTGGATTAAAATATTTACATTTATAAGATAACTTTTTTTTATTTTTTTATTTTAATTTTTTGTTGGTGGACTAATTAAAAACTTTTAATTCTATGTTCTCATATATATATATATATATATAATTAAATAAAAGTAACAAAACTAATAATAACCTTTTTTGGGTTTGTTATTAAAAAAACTTTTGGTGGAGATTTTGCTAAAAATAACAAAACAAAAAAAGTGTTGATTAATTAAAAATATGTTAACTATATATATAAATATCCACAATTAATTAAAAAAATTCAAAATATAATAAAATTTTGAAATGCCATTTAAATCCAAAAATATGAATATTTCGAAATTTCATGCTTTAAATCCAAAATTTTTAATATGTCAATCCAAAATTGTAGATATATAGGAAATGTTGTTTTAATACCGCGGGTCAATAATTTTTTAATCAATATAATAAATATTTATATTTAACTGTGTAATATTTACTTGTCAGTTTTCCATATAATTTATAGTTTTAAAAAATTTTGTTCGTTTAGTTTATATATTTATTTTCTTTTACTTATATGTATATTTAACTTCACTAAATTATAAAATATTAGTCTTGTTGGTTAGTTTACCTATATTTTCATTTAAAATTTTTGTAAGTAGCTCTTATGTCCAAATGTGCCTTATGTAGGATTTACTTGCATCTATCTTGTGGGTAACAATCTATTTGGCATCTCTACTGATGTGGAACATTGAATATACACTATTTTATTGATTGAGTAATATATGTCCTTCTATAAAAATTTGAATCACAATATATGCAAAAAAATCTAAAATTTTATAAATTGTATTGATATAATAATTCAAAATAATGTAAAAATATAATCAAACAAAGATTATAAGAGAATAAGAACTCATACTATTAAAATAGTAATATTAGATAAGAAAATGATTGTAGAGAACTAATTTAATATTTGTTTAGAAAGAAGAAAAACATAGAAACTAAATATTGAAATGATTGGATACATTAATAACTATTTGGTGTTTGGATGTAAGAATATATTTTAGGGTGTGTGGAAATATGAATAACCCAAATTTGTACTTCAATTTTAATAGTATAAGATATGTCATCGTGGCTCAATGAAAATTATCATGAATAATATATTTCAATATATTTGTGAAGAAGATACACAATATTTCAAGAGTTTCTACAATATTGAAAAGAAAAAAAACACATGTGCAAAGAGTATAGTTTCATTCCCCAAAAAAACCATCAGCTCTTTCGTCCTTCAAATTCACAACAAACTCTTTAGATTCAGAAGGAAGAGCACCAGCAGTATAGAGACTCTTCCTTCCATCATAAGCTGGTAACTTCTGATTCAAGTGAGATTCTCTGTAGGTTTTAACCAAAATTTTCATCACTTCTCTGTTAAGTTTCTTCTATGTAACCTCAGGACTGATTAAAACCTGTGTGATTCAAACATATTTTTATCCACTCCATTCATGAAACAACATCACTAATGAAAATAAATGACTTAAAGCAAGTCAAATATGTAAATGGAGTGGCTAAAACTAGGTTTGGATCAGTCCTGAGGTTACATCGAAGAAACTGAACAGAGCAGTGATGAAAATTTTGGTTAAAACCTACAGAGAATCTCACTTGAATCAGAAGTTACCTGCGTATGATGGAAGGATCTCTATACTGCTGGTGCTCTTCGTTTTGAATCTAAAGAGTTTGTTGTGAATTTGAAGGACGAAAGAGCTGATGGTTCTTTTGGGTAATGTTTACTACACTCTTTTTCTTTTCAAAATTGTAGAAACATCTTGAAATATTGTGAATCTTTTCTTCAGAGCTCATCACTGTTTGTGGATCACAGACTATGGTGTTAAAAAGTATATTTCAGTGGCCGTTGTGAGATGCAACATATAACTAGAATAATACCAGCTTCAACAATTAGTTAATATGATAATCTTTCAGAATAAAAAAACAAAACAAACCATTACCAAAATATAGGGTTTTAAAAGCCCTAATTAAATATCATATCAATAAATTATACATATTAAATTCTATATTTAATATGATAAATGTATTACAATACCAAAGAGATGAAAGCGGTAGAAGATTGGAAAAAAAAAACCATTACTGACACATCATGTCTTAGAAGTCCTAATTTTACTGATTCTACTATAGATTCCTATTTACTGTATACTTCCCAAGAACTGTGATACTAAATTTTGAAAACAAATTTAGCTTCAACTGAATTTAAGAAAAGAGATAAATATCAATCTAATTAACTTTAAGGAACCTTTGAAACATCACTTTTGATCAGAGATTATTGAGAGATATAGACTCACCGTATGCGTTTTCCTCTCTAGTTAGCTGTCATTTTGTTTTTTGACTCAAGAGTGAGATTATTTTTTTTTTCTCCAGCCCATTGTTGTTGACATCTCTGTTCAACCTACAGGTATATTTGAAAAGAACTCATGGATTTTTTGTAGTTATAAGACATGAACTATCACAAACTATGATATTTGAAAAATATCTCAAACATAAAAGTTATCATTTGAGAGAGTCACTGGCCATTGTGAGATACAAAATGACTAGATATGATACCAGCTTCAACAATTAATATGATAATCTTTCAGAAAATATAAAAACAAAACAAAGCGTTACTGAAATGTCGGGTCATAAAAACCCTAATTAAACATCATATCAATTAACTACGTATATTAGACATTTAGTATGCTAAATATTTTAGAGAACCAAAGAAATGAAAGCGATAGAAAATAAAAACGACTACTGAGTACTGAAACATTATTTATTAAAAAAATTTCGGACCCCTATAGATCCCACACTTTCACAGAATTGTGATATGAAAACCATTTCAGATTCAACCGAATTAAAAAAAAAAGAGATAAACTCCATATTCTAATTAACTTAAAGGAACCTTTGATACACCTCGTTTTTGAGCGGAGACAATTGAAAGATAGAGACTCAGCATTTGCGTTTTTCTCTCTGCCCAGCAGTCATTTTGTTTTTTTTTTTGTTGGCTACATAAGATATCAAGCTAGGTTAAAATGTTACATCATAAGTGACCCCTATATATTTATAGTAGAATCCCTAGTGTAGAACTTAAATATTTGTAGATAAAAACCCTTGGAAGAATCGGACATAATAATGCAAATTAACAAACCGGATACGGCCCATTAGTGTCTTGTCATTTTAACTGTCTATAAACAAAAAAGTCATGTGTGGTGACAAAAAAAAACAAACAAAAAAAGTCATGTATTTTCTTTCTTTGATAAAGTTTCAAAATATTTTCAGACTTAGAAAAAAAGAATTGCAAACAAACTATAACTTTTGAAAAGGAATTAAACCATATAGATGATCCTTTTTGAATAACTTTTTCTTATCTAACCGCTTTAATATTCCGTATATATATTTCAATGATCTTATGATTATGATTTTCTTTTGTTAGTTTCTCCAAATATCAATCAACAAGCATGAAAACTAGAGTCAATAACCGGAAACTATATCAAAACTATGGTATTAAAAGCAATATCTCAAAGATAAAAGCTATCAGTTGATCAGGGAGTCAGTGGCAGTTGTGAGATGCAACATATGACTAGAAATTATACCAGCTTCAAAAATTAATTACTATGTTATTCTTTCAGAAAAATACAAATAAAGCAAACCATTACCGAAACATTGGGGTTTAAAAGCCCTAATTAAACATCATATCAATAAATTAAACATTTTTAGATTCTACATTCAGTATGATAAATGTTTTAGAATACCATTACTGAAACATCGTGTCTTAAAAACCCTAATTCTACTGATTTCCCTATAGATGCCATATATAATTTTGTGATATTAAAATATGAAAACAAATTCAGATTCAACTGAATTTAGCAAAAGAGATAAACAATTAACTTAAAAGAAACTTTGATACACCTAGTTGTTTATAAGAGATTACTAGGTTAAAATGTTACATGATAAGTGAAACTAATCTTTTCCTCCTGACCATTGTTGTTGACATCTCCGTTCAACCTATATATATATATATATATTTAATTTGGATCAACAAATTAAAAGAAAAATAAAATCGAAAGATATAAACTCATGCATTTGCTTTTTTAGTCACAAGACATGAATTATCACAAACTATGGTATTTAAAATCCCCAACTGAAAGTTATCATTTGAAGGAGTCAGTGGCTATTGTGATATGCAACATAACTAAAAATTGCACATTACTGAAACATCGGGGCTCAAAAGCCCTAACTAAACACAGATCAATAAATGATATATATTACTGTAGATTTTACATTTAATATGATAAGTGTTTTTAGAAAACCAAACAAAGGAAAGCGATAGAAGATAAAACTCATTACTGAAACATTGAGTCCTAAAAGACCTAATTAAACATCATATCAATAAAACTATTATAAATATCAGATTCTACATTTGATATGATTACCTTTTACTTTTTAGAAAACCAAACAAACGAAAAGGATAGAAGATAAAACCCATTTACTGAAACATCGGGTATTAAAAGACCTAACTAAAACATCATATTAATAAAATTATATATTATATATATTAGATTCTACATTTCAATATGATAAATGGTTAAGAAAATCAAAGCCATGAAAGCGATAGAAGATGAAAACCATTACTGAAACATCGGGTCTTAAAAGCCCTAATTGTACTGATCCCACTATATGTCCCATATATACTTGCTCAGAATTTTAATACTAAATTTTGAAAAATAATTCAGATTCCACCAAATTTAATGAAAGAGATAAACATCAAACAAATTAAGTTAATGGAAATTACCTTGGATTCATCATTCTTGATCAGAGATTGTGTTTTCCTCTCTGATCAGCACTCATTTTCTTTTGCTAATTCGAATTGAAGGGTGATATAAAATAGGTCTATTTCCCCCTCTGGTCAGCACTCAGAAGTCAAGATAGGTTCAAATAATATATGATAAGTGAATCCAGCGTCAGAAAATTCAGAGCTTTAAATCTTTGAAGATAACGTAACGCCCTTCTAAGTTGTAAGAGTAGACCGTATTAAGGCAAATTAACAAACGGGATAAGGCCCATTAAGGTCTTGTCTTTTAATTGTCTAAACAGACTTAAGTACTTTTTCTTGCTCAAATTATATTCATACTTTGAAAAGAATAACTATTAAGTGTGCAATTTGGAGTTTAAACTAAGATATTTACCCACAAACACAAGTCCAATTAGAGTAAGAACGAATCAATATAGAAAAGGAAAATAATAGATTAGTTAATTTGTGTTAACGAGAAAGGGTTTACTACAAAAAAAACATAGTTATATTCACTTATTTTGTTGTATCTTACTCAAAATATAGCACATATTTATATGGGTTTTGTGCAAATAAATCATCAAACCTTATTTGTTTTGCAAGATTAATCCTCACCCAAAAGTTGTGCAAGTCAATCCTATGAACTCAAAAGTCACACACAATATTGCCATTGCGTATATTGCCTACGTGGCACCGTAATTTTCTGTTATGAAACTAATGATTGTGTCAAACGACGTCGTTTTAGATAAACTACACGATGTTTTTTCTTAGGCAAAACAACATATTTTTTTGTGGTTTCATTAAAACAACATGATTTTTGGTTATACACAACAAAACAACATGATTTTTTGTGATTTGCTGTTTTCAACTACTTTAATTTTGCCAAATAAACTAGAGCTGTTTATTATAATCACGTTAAAATATATATAAAAATTTTTTAGCTAGTCACGTTAAAATAAACAAAGATCTATTTGAACAAATAACAGGAGTTCAGAATCTTTGAGTTTTATCAAGATTTAAGAATTGCAACTTTGCCCCGAGAGTTTTAATTAATTACAATACAAGTTCTTTTTCGTGTTTTATGTTATATTTATTTTTTAGAAGTCTTTTGAAGACTAAGTTTTGTTTTTATCAAGTTCATTGAGAGATATTGTATTTAGAGAGTTTGGAGAGAAGAATCAGAACTCACCTTTGTAGAGAGAAGACTCTGAACTCCTGTTATTCTTTTGATTTATTTATGAGTATTATTCAGACTATGATTTGTGTTTCATTGATTATGTCTGAGTAATCCCACTGTTAGATCTAGGGTTTTCAAGGACGATGAATTGTTGAATTCGACATAAACATATTAAGATATTCATAATGTTCTTCATCTAGATTTGAATCTATACTAGAACTGGATTGATCACCTAGTATCTAGCATCATAGGATAATTAATATACATGAGAGTGTTATTAATATCTTGAACTAATCTTAGATGAACAAATAGTCTACTCGCAAAGAGATTTGGTGTAGGGATTTTGTGAACATATCATACTTGACATTAATGCATACTTCATTCATTAGGATTCACAAAAAGATTTAGTCTTCTATGTTTAAAGTATATTAATCATGACAACGAGAGTTGGATGACCTTATAGTTGTGTTATGAGTTTAAGAACCGGTCATACATTGAATCCTATATATCGAACCGTCCAGTTTGCAATTCAGAGTATTCCCTAACTGATATCCCTAAGTCTAGCTCATTCTCTTATTGAATTTACACCTTACACTCATCTTAGTTATTACTTTGCATTGATATATTTTCATTACTTTTATTGGTTTAGCTTATTTCAAATATGTCATATCTACTGTGTGAACTTCAGAGTTTTTGTGGATTTCAAACCCTAAGTTCTGCAGTGATCTCTTAATTTGAGAGAGTAGCTCTAATGGTTATGATTTGAGCATATCATAATTAGAAACAGAGAAGATAACGATGATAGCAGATTGATTCCTAGTTTCACTCAAGCTGTACCCGAATCATTCCCAGTTTTACAGATCTTATAATACATATCAAAAATTTGTAAATGTGAGCCATTCTACAGAGCAAAGATTTAAGAAGCTTACTGTTTGAATCACAAGAAGATCTTGGTTTTTTTCCTTCAATTGATTTTCTCCTTTGGTGTTAAATTCTCAGTCACTACATATCGAATTTGAAGAGAAGAAGTCCTGCCTGAGACCCATATCTGTTTTGGAATAAAAAGTTTCCAATGACTCTAGATTTTTTTTCGGGATGTGATATGACAAGTGCGATTCATAACAATTGTTTCCATGGATTTCATTGTTTTTGTTTATTATTGAAAACAATTTGTTAATTAAGTACCTTCACTATCTCATAATCAAGAACAACATCACCAATATTTTTTTTTAAACACTTAATTTTTTTTTATATCTAAGACAACGTCGTTTTGAGACATCCATTAGTTTTGTAACAGGATATGACGGTGCCACGTTGGCAATATATGCAATGGCTATATTGCAGGTGACTTTTGAGTTCATAGGATTGACTTGCACAATTTTTGGGTGAGGGTTAATCTTGCCACACAAAAAGCTCGATGGTTTATTTGCACAAAACCCTACATATATTTGTTAAAGCAATAATTATATCCCAAAATTTTTGCATACGGACCTTTTAATTTCTAAATTAAAATCATTAACTCATTTGCCACAATAGTTAATAATTTCTTTAGCACGAATTGAATAATGAGATAGTAAATAATCTATATAATAATAATAATCTCAAAGATATCTTATGCACCTGCAAAAAACCATCAAAAGAGAAAGTACATCTTCCGTTGCATGCATTTAGAACCGCCGAAACTTGTCGGCGGTTCCGGCTGCTTCTATGTTGTTTGTTTTGTTTTCTCTTCTCTTTTAACTTTAATAAAATGCTCACTTTTCTAGTATTAGATATGTGCCTCCTCTTTCATTTATCTAGATATGTGTTTTTTGTCAATCAAATTCTGTTTTCTACAATGAAAATCTTCTATGCAAACAAACACCATATGTGGAGATCAGCCGTTTTGAGAGAAAAAATGTCAGAGCTAGCATAAAGCTTAATGATATTGAGAGAGTCTGTCAGAAATCGTAGGTTTTAGATTAAGAAGGGTAGTACTTAAGTCTTGTAAAACCAATGAGAGTGTGTGAACATCTTGAGAGATTTCTAATAAAAGTGAAACATAAGCTTGTTTGTTTCGACAAGTGTTTCTTGCGTGTTATTGAGATCTGTCTAGGAATTTCAGGTGGTATCAGAGCAGATATTTGAACCGAGTTGTTACTCAACAACATGTGAGGATCCTGTCATGAAGGATGGACTCAACACGTGGACTAATGAAACAGATCATGCTGGAAGACACAAAATATAGACACTGGAAGGTGAAGATGAGATACGCCATTTGAAGTATCAATGAGGATGCTTGGACTGCAGTTGAGGAAGGATGGGATGAACAAACTGCAAAAGGAGATGGTGGAAAAATGGTTCCTAAGAAGAAGAACATGTGGACAGACAACGAGAAGAGGATGTCCAAGATTAATTCTAGGGCAATCTCTGCAATACATGACTCTCTAAATGGTGATCAGATCAAGCAGATCCAGGATTGAGCAAATGAAAAATAATTGTGGAGCACCTTGCAATTGTATTATGAAGGAACCACCAATGTTCGTAGAAGTAGGCTTGATGCACTGGCTACCAATTTCGAGAACATTCGAATGGAAGAGGATGAACATGTAGCTGCTTTCAGCTCTAAACTGAGTGCAATTGCTAGTGAGGCTAATTTTCTTGGTAAGAAGTACAAGGAAAAAAAGTTTATTAAGAAATTTCTGAGGTGTCTTCCAAAGAAATATGAAGCTCATATGTCTACTATGAATGTTGCACTTGACACTGAAAATATGACATTTGGAGAAGTGATTGGAATGATCAAGGCTCATGAACTGGATTTAGAAAAAAAGACACATGGAGTAAGTAGTCAGAGGGGTATTGCCTTAACATTTTCAGATGACAAACTCAAAATCAAGGAGTTGGAAAACTCAATGAGCTTGATGGTGGAGAAATTCAACAGAACCATGAAAATTTTTGATCGTGGTGGTCGAAAATCCTTCGATAAACCTACATCTGGTGAACAAGAGAGAGGATCATGAAGATCTGAGGAAAAGTGTCATGAATGTCAAAGGACTGATCACTTCAAAGAGGACTGTCCTACTCTTAAGAAGAAAGGGACTCAGTGTTATGGCTGCAAGGGGTATGGAGATTCCAAGGATGAATGCACAGGAACCAAGGGATCACAGCATAAATCTTATATCGGAATGAGTGAAAGTGAGTCTGACAGTGACTCTGAAGAGGATCTTGCAGATTCTTCAGAAAGTGAATTGGAAGATGAGGAAGTAGTCAAAGCAGTCAATTCTCAAGAAAATCTTGAAGTCAAAGCTGATGAAATTGAATATGAAGATGAAGAAGTTGTTGATATTCAGGAAGAGTACAAGTTGCTGTATGAAAACTGGAAAAAGACAAGAGTGAAGAGAATGTTCGGCTCATCAAGGAAAAGTTACAGCTCAAAGAGATGAATGATAAGAATTATATTTTCCATTAAATTAAAAAACCCGTTTAAAATATTATATTTGGTTTAAGTATAGGAATATGCTCTTAAAAATCTGTTTAGAGTATTAAATGAATAATGCACCAATTTTTTGTGATATTTATTAAATATGAAATTATATTATGCTTATTAGTTGGATCTGAAAAATTAAAAAAAATTATTCAGTGGCATTTAATGTAATATTGCACATAAATACAAGGTTATTTTGTTTGTTAACGTTGCTTAAATAATTATATAGTGATTAGTATAATTTTTAATAAACTTTATAAAATAATTAGACATTTATTTATGTATGAGCAAAATCAGACAGGTAGAAATTAAAAGTGATAAAAATTTCTCTGAACAAAAAAATTTGCAATTTTTGACAAAAAGAAAAAAAAAACGAAATTTTTAATAAAAACTCAAATTTACCAATAGTAATTATAAAACAATAACGTTCAATGTAAAGGGTCAAACCTGAAATAGTAAAACCACAACATTCAATGTAAATGGCAAAATTCAATTTTAAGATCGAAAACAACACCATTTCATTTACTTTGGAAAACAATATCGTTTCATTGATCGTCTTCTTGCTTTGATAAGACGTTGTTTTTTACGATCAAAGATCCAACGACCTTTTTTCTCTTGGTTTCTGAAATTAGCGACATAAACCATTTTCGGATTCTTTTCATATTTTTCCTGAATACTTTTCGTGAGACAAAAAGTAAGCAACAAAATTAAACGATTATAGCTTTTTCAGTAACTTGGGAAACAAGTAATCATTGTCTTTTCTTTAGATTGTTCATACAGTTTCCGATTTTGTTGTATTTTCAGATGGATAACAGGAATTACTAGCAAAAAGATTTTGGATCTGTTTAACTTGGTACACAAATGGATCATGCTTTCTTTAAAAAGTAAACTAAACTTTATGATTTAAATAACATTTTAAAAATTCACGCTTTTTTGGTTCACAATTTGAAAGTTCATGCATTTTTTTTGATATTTTTCCCTTTTTAGAATATTGTCTTTTTTTGTTCATGGATGTGTACCTTTCTTTTGGATAATGTTGCTGTGTGGTGTGTTGTAGTTACAACTTAAGCTGTTTTTTATTTTTTTATTTTTATAATAAAACTTTCCTAATACTTCTTCGATGTAATAATGGCTCTGTTTGATAACCAATGCATAATTGATTATTAGCATAATTGCATAATGAAAAATTGCATAATGAAAAATTGCATAATGAAAAATTGCATAATGAAAACCTGCATAATGAAAATTTGGAGAATAAATTTTTTTGTGATTGGATACATTTTTCAAAATGACAGAATATAATATTAAATCACAAATATACACATATACTTGTTAAATTAATAATTTAATACATTAAATTTAAATATATTTTATACTTTTTATATTATAGATAATTACTTTTTAATTAGATAAATTTTAGCATGTTAAAAAAGGTGGTTCCAAAATTATTTGAAAAATGTTATCAGATAATATAACTTTGAAATATCAACGAAGTAATATAATTATTTATTGTAAATAATTGCAAATTTAATTTATTTTCAATAGTTAATTTTTAGCATATGATATATATATATATATATATATATATAATATAATATCAGATCCTAAATGATTGTTCGGGGGTAAGTTCATAGGGAACATGATTTGAATGTTTGTATAAGAGTAATAATAATAAACTAATAATTATGTTGTTTTAGTGGAGCAAGTAACATTTTATATTGCATATAATCGATATGAGATCCTAAATGAAAAAGGTAAAAAAAAATTAAAATTAAAGTATGTATGTTATGGCACCCCTAATGATCCCATCTAATAGTCATCTCAGTCGGTCCATGCATACACTTAACTAATCCATGAAGATCAAACCGACTCAAAACCGGGAAAAAGTCAGAGATGATTTTTCACAACGTTTTTTCTTTCTTTTGATTGGACAGTTGGTGAATGAGAACAAGTGGCGGCCAAGGAGAAGTTTGGGATTATGTTGAAGTTGAGGAACTCACTTGTTGCTGCACCCGTGCTAAGTTTGTCTGATCCAAATCTTTGTCTTTAAGTTTATAACAATTTAAATTATAAAGAGATACCAACATGCTTCTTTTTTCTTTCATGGGGAATTTTTGTCTTTGTTCAGCTCAGTTTGAAGATTCAGTGCTCGAGATTTCCGCGTGCAAGCTCTTGAAGCTTTGATGAAGACTAATGTCAAGATTGATTCTTATGGATGGGAAACGTGTCATACGCACCTTGTCTTCATAAGAATCAAAAAGCGGAACCAATGGCTCACTCACACACCTTGTAGAGACTGGGATGGCGGAGATTACATTGCAATAAACTTTTGGATTCTCCTCGGGCTTTCCCAGAAGTACACCAACTTGTCTTGGGGCTTGATTCGCGGTTTCAGGAACCTGAGTTTCTAGCTTCTTCACAAATGTGGAAAGGCCTTCAAACTTACCATTCAACTCGCCATAGATGTTATCCACCTTGACGTTGATATCCCTTGTTGCTTGTTGATGAGAAACAAGTAGTTCCCACATCATAGTTTCAAGTCTATCACCTTGTGGTATTGGAGCTTGACCTTGTGCGGCTGGAAAGGGCACCTTGTTGTTAGTGTTGAATGGAGGTTGCGGCTGAAAGTTGCCACCAAAGTTGTTGTTGTTGTTCTGAAACCGGTTTTGAAATGGTCTCGGCTGCTGCTGTGGATAGGTCTGATCTTGAGGGTTCTCTACCTTAAGATTCCTATAAGATAGGTTAGAATTATACCAGAAGTTGTTGTTGTAGTTATTGTAACCACGGTTCGGGAATGAACCTTGAGTACCAACATAGTTAACATCTTCTTTTTGATCCAATGAATCATCAAACTCATGAAAACCTTCATTGTTTCCATCATCAATCGTACCACAAGCATTGATAGCACGGTTTTGATTCCTTAGAAGCTGGCTCATCATATTCTTAAGCTCGGTGATCTGCTTAGCATCAGAGTCACTAGAATGTGTGGTTCTATAAAACTCAGTGCAAGAGTTGCTACTTCTTGCAGCAAGGTTCTCAATAAGAGCACTTCCTTCTAGGACAGTCTTAGTGGTAAAATCTCCATTGCTGGCCGTGTCGAGTGACAACTGAAACTTTGGATTAATCCTCTATATAATATTACCTCCACTGAAGCCATGGTGAGGACAATCTCGTTCATATTCCTTAAAGCGCTCCCATGCTTCATAGAATGTCTCGACAGGTCCTTGTTGAAAACTTTGAAGTTTGTTCCTAAGAGAGTTGGATCTCGACATCGTGTAGAAGTGACTGAGAAAGGTTGACTTGCATCCTTCCCAAGTAGTAATTGATCCAGGGGGTAAAGACTTCAACCATCTATGAGCTTTGTCGGCTAAAGAGAGAGGAAAAAGCTTCACTTCAAATAGTCTTCGGGCACTCCGTTGGTTCTCGTAGTGCTGCAGATTTCTTCAAAAAGATCAATGTGACCTATAGGACATTCCATGGAACTGGTTTTGCTTCACCAAACCAATGATTTGAGGTTTAATCTCATAGTCACGCCTTGTTGGATTGAGAACTCGTATGGCAGCTCGGTCTTGCGGATACTGATTTGGTATGTCAAAGTCGGCAATGGGATGGTTCTGATTGGCTCGCTTCAGAGGGTGCACATAACCAGCTTGTCTAACACCAACATTCACATGTTGAGGTGTATGGACAACATCAGGAGGCTGGTGAGGAGCATTGAGGTTATCTCCCATGCCTACATGGTTAGGTTCTTGTGAAGCTTTGTTGTGAATCTCCAGAGGATTCACGGGTGCTTCTTCAGGTCCATAGGTGGGGTTATCATCGTCATCTTGCATCTTTCGCCTCTCAGCATCATTGGCAACAGAGTGGTGATCATCAAGGTCACCTTTATCTTGATTTCGTAATTCGGCCATGAGTTGTTGTCTCTGGAGTTTTCTGAGTTCGCGTTCAAGTCGGTCTATGTCTTGGATTGGAGTGACGGCTTCAGAGTTTTGGATCCTTGTCATGCACCACAAATCCTGAGATAGAAACAAGAACGGAACACAAATGTAAAAGAGTAAAAGAGAATAAAATTGAAAGATTCAAATGAAAAATTCAAAGTATCTTAGACGAGAGATCTTATCGAATTCAAAGGTAGCTTGTAGACTCCCCGGCAACGGCGCCAAAAACTTGATGTGTCGTAAGTTTTCCTCAAGGAAACCACACAATGAATGAACTGCAAGTGCACAACAAATAAGTAGTAGGTATCGATTGCACAGAGAGTAACAAGTACGCAGATTGAATTCAAGGAAAGATATCTAACTAAGAAAATGCAATAAGGGGTTTGGTTTTGGGTTTTCTAATGAATGAGTGCAAATGAATGAATGAAAACAAAGTGAATGATTGATTTGTAAGCTATATGATTAAGAAGTTGGGCGTCTAGGGTTTATCTAAAGTTTCCATGGTTTCTAATAAGTAGGGGATAGATCTAACTAATAGGTTTTCATCAATGGTTCTCAACTACAAACACGGATACACACCCAAGCCATAGTTCATGACAGAGGCGTCTTAAGTCACCACACCCTGGTACTCAACTTCCGCAGGTAACAACACGCTTAGACCAGCCGTATAAACAAGTTCAATATTTTCACAAAGTTCTATAACTCAACTATCACAGGTTATAACACGAGGCTTTGGTAATACTAGTTCCGAGAAATAGGTTTACGCGGGTAGCGCTCCTAATCTCCTAAATCAGTGTTTGGTGATGAAGTCAAGCAACATGCATTAAGTAAAAGATATCCCAAGAGAACTCATAATCTAGATGAAAATTGGATCTAACAACCTAAATGAATGCAACCATGCTTTCCTAAGATATTACCACATCAAACCCAACAAAAGAACTACTCGCTCATGGTGTAAAACGCAATAGACATTATGGAAAACATCAAATAATCGATTCAATATATCAAAGGGGGTTCAAAGGAAACTTCTCTAGATGTCACAGATGATATCTCTGCTCCCCAATAGTGAGTACAAAGAGTAGAAAAGAGAAACAATGAAGAACAATAGATGAAACTTCAAGGAGATGGTCTTCTAGGTTGAAGCGACTAAGGAGGATGAAGCGGCGGTGGTAGAGGCGAAATTAGGTTTTGGATCTCCTTGTCTAACTCCTAGGGACGTTCCTTGTGGGTGGCTGTACTCGCTTAGGGTTTCCAAAACCCTAAGAATGGTTTATATAGGCTCCTCCACGAGATTAGGTCAAGAGGCATCCAAAACTACATCATTTTGATAAGTGTGGAGGAAATGTGCCGATCCTGGTCATGGGATGAGGTCCTTAGGTCGGAGTAAGTTGGCACCGGTTACTAGGGGTAGTGCCCGAGGTCTTCAAGAGGGCTAACCTCGGTCACGGGTCTTGTGACTGAGGTGGACGTATGTTCACTCTTCGGAGTGCATTTTCCAATTGGCTGAATGGATTTCTTCGATTCTTGTCCGAGGTGAATTTTGACTCTTCTAGCTTTCCATGGATATATAGAACTCTAAAATTGGCTAATGGGAAGGTCTTCAAATGTTGCCCAACTTCTGATGCTTCGAAACTGCCTTAAAACATGTTTTGCTTGACTTTGGGTCCTTTTTGCTCAAAAGCTCCCAAATGTCTTTGGGAAGTGGAAATGGTGGAATGCAGCCATAAAGCTTCCATAATCTCTTGTTTCTTCATGATTTCCCTGCCAAAAACATATGAAATATAGGCGAAAATACGAGTATATCAATCACAGCATAAATCTTCTATGGGAATGAGTAAAAGTAAGTCTGACAGTGACTCTGAAGATGAGGAAGTAGTCAAAGCAGTCAAATCTCAAGAAAATCTTAAAGTCAAAGCTGATGAAACTGAATAAGAAGATGAAGAAATTGTTGATCTTCAGGAAGAGAACAAGTTGCTGTATGAAAACTGGAAAAAGACAAGAGTGAAGAGAATGTTCGGCTCATCAAGGAAAAGTTAGAGCTCAAAGAGATGAATGATAAGAATTATATTTTCCGTTAAATTAAATAAACTTTTTAAAATCTTATATTTGGTTTAACTATAGGAATATGCTCTTAAAAATCTGTTTAGGATATAAGATGAATAATGCACTGGTTTTTTGTGCTTACTAGTAGGATCTGAAAAAAAATAAAAATATTATTCAGTGGCATTTAATGTAATATTGCACATGAATACAAGGTTATTTTGTTTTTAACATTGCTTAAATAATTATATAGTGATTAATATGATTTTTAGTAAACTTTATAAAATAATTAGACATTTACATATGTATGAGAAAAATCAGACAGGTAAAAGTTAAAAGTGATAAAAATGTCTCTGAACAAAAAAAATTTGGCAATTTTTGACAAAAGAAAAAAATGAAATTTGTAATAAAAACTCAATTTACCAATTATAATTATAAAACGATAACATTCAATGTAAAGGATCAAAACTTAAATAGTAAAACTACAACGTTTAATGTAAATGGCAAACCTCAATTTTAAATCGAAAACAACACCATTTCATTTACTTTGGAAAACGATATCATTTCATTGATCGTCTTCTTGCTTTGATAAGACGTTGTTTTTGACGATCGACGATCCAACGGCTTTTTTTCTCTTGGTTTCTGATTGTTTTCATATTTTCCTGAAAACTTTTCGTAAGACAAAAAGTAAGCAACGAAATTAAACGATTATAGCTTTTTCAGTTACTTGGGAAACAAGTAATCATTGTCTTTTCTTTAGATTGTTCATATAGTTTCCGATTTTGTTGTATTTTCAGATGGATAACAGGAAGTATTTACTGGCAAAAAGGTTTTGGATCTGTTTAACTTGGTACACAGTTGGATCATGCTTTCTTCAATAAGTTAAACCAAGCTTTATAATTTAAATGATATTTTGAAAACTCATTCTTTTTTCGTACAAAATTTGAAAGTTCATGCATTTTTTTTGACATTTTTCCCTTTTTAGAATATTGTTTTTTTGTCTTTTGGATGTGTACCTTTCTTTTGGATAATGTTGCTATGTGGTGTGTTGCAGTTAAAACTTAAGCTGTTTTTTATTCTTTTATTTTTATTATAAAACTTGCCTAATACTTCTTCAATGTAATAATGGCTCTGATTGGTAACCAATAAAAAATTGATTAATAGCATAATTGCATAATGAAAAATTGTATAATGAAAACCTGCATAATGAAAAATTGGAGAATAAAATTTTGTGTGATTGGATATATTTTGCAAAATGACAGTAAATCACAAATATACACATATACTTATTAAATCAATAATTAAATACATTAAATTTTAATATATTTTATACTTTTGATATTATAAATAGTATTTTATTATAGATAATTATTTTTTAATTAGATAAATTTTAGCATCGTTAAAAAGGTGGTTTCAAAATTATCTGAAAAATGTTATAAGATAATATAACTTTGAAATATCAAAGAAGTAATATAATTTTTTATTGTAAATAATTGCAAATTTAATTTATTTTCAATAGTTAACTTTTAGCATATGATATATATATATAATATATATAATATCCGATCCTAAATGATTGTTTGGGGGTAAGTTCATAGGGAACCGGATTTGAATGTTTGTATAACAGTAATAATAATAAACTAATAATTATGTTGCTTTAGTGGAGCAAGTAACATTTTTATATTGCATATAATCGATATGAGATCCTAAATGAAAAAGGTAAAAAAAATTAAAAATAAAAGTATGTATGTTATGGCACCCCTAAGGACCCCATCTAATAGTCATCTCAGTCGGTCCATGCATACGCTTAACCAATCCATGAAGATCAAACCGACTCAAAACCGGGAAAAAGTCAGAGATACTTTTTCACAACGTTTTTTCTTTCTTGTGATTGGAAAGTTGGTGAATGAGAACAAGTGGCAGCCAAGGAGAAGTTTGGGATTATGTTGAAGTTGAGGAACTCACTTGTTGCTGCACTCGTGCTAAGTTTGTCTTATCCAAATCATTAAAAGAGAAATTCCCTCAAATAGCACTAAATGAAGTTTTTGTTTCATAAATAGCACTCTCTTTTTTTTGGACAAAAATAGCATTTTTATAAAAGACAAAATTTAAAATTTTTTGTTTGGGTTAAGTAATTTACAATTTAGGGTATGGTTTGCTTGGGGTGGAAGGTATAATTTAGGGTTTAGGGCTTAGAGTTTAAAGTTTTTAAACCCTAAACCCTAAACCCTAAATCCTACACCCTAAATCCTACACCCTAAAAATATGAGGTTAGGAGATTTTGTGCTATATAAGGAAAATAATGCTTAGTAAAAATGTTATTGTCCAAAAAAAAAGAGTGCTTTTGGTGGAACAAAAACTTCATTTAGTGCTATTTATGAGAATGGCCCTTATCTTTAAGTTTATAACAATTTAAACTATAAGAAGATAACAAAATGCTTCTTTTTTGTCTTTCATGGGGAATTTTGGTTTGTGGTCAGCTCAATTTGAAGATTCAGTGCTCGGAATTTCCGCTTGCAAGCTCTTGAAGCTTTGATGAAAACTAATGTCAAGATTGATTCTTATGGATGGGAAAGGTAACATAAAAAATTTTAAACTAGACATTGGAAGATCAATGAGCTGTCTCTTTGATGTGATTTGCTGTTTTTATTGAATTCATATAGTTGACAAGGTTGAAGCTCTTAAGCAATGCAAATTCAGTTTGGCTTTAGAGAATACTAACTAGGAGGATTATGTCACCGAGAAATTATTTCAATCCCTTGTTGCTGGTATGTTTTTAGATTCTATCTCTCTGTTTGTGAGCATATCTTACAAATTCTTGTTGCTGATGTCATTAGAGAAAGAAGTATTTATTTCCATTAGTGTTTGATTAGAATGTTAAATATAAACTTAAGCAATTTCTTCTCAGGATCCGTCCCTGTGGTTGTTGGTGCTCCAAATATATAAGAATTTGCACATTAAGAAAACTGAAGTTGCTAAGAGATTTTTTTCCATAAATGATTGTAAAATGTGTATAGTTATAACTTCTTCTCGAAAGCTTCATGCTTCTGTTTTGTACGAGGGCCCTTCAGATTCTATCAAGGCATTTGTTGATATGGCTGCTCTACACTATTCTTGGGCATTTGCAACTTTGCCGTCCCTATGCAGCAAAATCTCAGTATTTGCCTGAAGCTCATAGAACCTTAGTTTTTCCTGAAGCTCCTAGAATCTCAGTATTTGCCTGAAGCTCATAGATATGGAATAAAAGTGCATCTCTGCTCTATTTGTGAAGAATAAACACTCGATAACCCTCCTGCAGAACAACTCTTCCATTTGTTAAGAAGAAGACACCTAGATAGATAGTACTTAAATCTTTGTAGATAAAACCCTTGGAAAAATCAGACATAAAATGATTATGCAAATTAACAAACCGGATGAGGCTCATTAGTGTCTCGTCTTTTCAGTCTAAAACAAAAAGTCATAGGAGTATTTCTTTTTTCTTTGATAAAGTTTCAAAATACTTTTCAAAAAAAAACAAAAAAATTGCAAACAAACAATAACGTTTGAAACGAATTAAACCATACTCCATCCGTTTCACTTTATTTGTAGTTTAAGGATTTTTTTTATTACAAAATAAGTGTTGTTTAAGATTTCCAATGTAGCTTTTTGATAAAAAAATTTATACTTTATCCTTAGTATTTAATGCAATAACCAATGAAAAAAATTGTTTAGTATATTATTGAGGGATAAAATACAGAATTTGATTTTTTTCTTAATTTGTGTGTAAAAACCTTAAATTACATATATATAAAAAAAGAAAAATGATTCTCAGATACACGAAGTATTGACCACGGCATAGCTACACATACGAACTACTTTAATGGTTTCAAAACTACACGAACTATTGAATTTGCATAGTGACATGCGCAAACTATTATGTGACATGTGCACAACTACACAAAGTATTATGACATACATGAAGTATCATATATTATATGCACAACCCCATAATCATTTATTTTAGGTTTTTCTTTAAAATCATCAGATATCTTTTTACATATATATATATATATATGTATATATATATTTATAGATAATATTTTTATATTTATATTATATATAGAATAATTGATCAAAATATCAACAGAAATAATATATTTTTTTGTGTGTGTATTATTTTAGAAATCACACAAGAAATATGTTTTAAATCTCTAGAGTGGACACATATTTGATATTATGGTATTTTAGAATACCTAATTCCATTCGTCCAATCCAAAAAATAATTAACCAGATCTTCTAAAATAGTTCAAAATTAAATAGTAATATGAATTTTGTTTTCTACTCTTGAGTTAAAGAACAGACTCTGGAGTAGTAAATATTCTTTATGTGAGGAGAATAATTTATGTGTTCCCCGAATAACATAGATGACATATTTAATATCAGTTTTACGGCAATGTTGTAAAAATTCTTTTCGCAAAAAAACAAAAATGTTGTAAAATCAAAGTGTTGTAAAATCAAAGTGTTGTAACATAGATGACATCCATTTGCTTAGACTTTCATATAAAATCAAAGTCGTTCTCAGACGGTGGCTCGATCCAAATACTCCTACGAGGGCATTGCAGTGACTTCCATGGTTTTTCTGGAACAGGAAGCCGCTTACGCGGATAGTACCTACCTTTATCAAGCGAGTAGGATAAACATCTCTTTGCATGTAACCTACACTTAGAGAAGTATACGCTGTTTCCCATCCCTGCAAAGATTACCAAGCCATTAAGAGTTGTACCAGTCATCTCCTCCCATTTTGAAGAGACTAGTTTATACATTAATGGTGCCTCGGTACGAAATGTGTACATGAAAAGGAGCTCGCCTTTTTGCTCCATCAAATAAATAACATTTCGATGAGACCTCCATTCATTGGTAAGAACAAAAGGACACACCTGTTCCTCCCATAGTTGAAAGGTAACTGTCCGAAAAGCTAGGTCAAAATCAAGTAAAGCACCTCTCGAGTCCAAGCAATAGAAGTGACCATTGACGTATAGAATGTTGCTATGCACACAAGGGCCAAATCCATGAGGGCAAGAAATATCCTTATGACTCCACTCAGTTGCTCCAGGATATAAGAGGCTGATATGTGATGTAAAAGGAAATAACGCTATAACAGTACAAGTACCGGATATAGGTGCAGAAGAGAATGCAATGGCCTGAAAGAATAACTCATACTTTGGCAAGCTTATGAGCTCCCAAGTAAATGGGTTGAAGAAGAACTGGATATGCCCATAACTCAATAAGCAACCCTCCATCTTTGGAGTAACAAACTTTGGCTCCAACAAGTTCGGGTAAATTTAGTGTGTACATTATCAGCTGCAATGGATCAATGATATTAATCAAGTCACTATGTTTAGGAAATGAGAAAACCCATGGAAGCTTTCCCACAATCCGAACAAAATTTCGCAGACTCATGCCATGCTTTGCAGACAGCGGATGCACAGATGTTATCTTTTAACATAAGACATCACATTATCAGTTCCAAAAGGCTTGATGGAAGGTCAGCAAAAGTGAGACTCTTTTTTTTTTCTCCAGATCATTGTTGTTGACATCTGTGTTCAACATTTGGAGCAAAAATCATATTAAAAGAAATGAATGGATTTTCTTTTGTAGTCATAGGACATGATGTAACACCCGTGTTCTGGAAATGAAATTTAGAGTTATATGATGGAAGTTGGTTAAGTAAATAAAATCAAGGGTTGGTTTTATGCTGTCAGAATTAAGGAGTAGAGTGGGTTAATTCCAGTTTTGGTTTAGGGAAGGTGAATTTCTAGATTAATATTAAACAAAGGGGGTTTAATTAATTACCAGTTTAATTCTAATTTTTCTGGTTTGATTTAAATAAACCGGAAATAAACCGGAAATAAACCGTAAGTCTATTTAAATGCTGAAATGTCAAGAAACCCTAGCCTTTTTCTCTCTAATTTCGTGGCCACCTTGCTAGAGAAGAGAGGCTGGACGATTTTACTCGCTTATGACAGAGGAGGAGGATGAAGTTTTGATGAAGGGAGATGGAGACAGAACTGACAGGCGGTGGTAGAAACTATGTTCGACATAGCAGATCGTTTCTAAAGGTAACGAAAATTTATGGAGTTGTAGCTAAGTCTTAAACCTAAATTTACCACTTTGCGGATTTGGATTTGAGTTGATATATTAAAAGTTATTTGTATTTTCCTGAGGTGCTCTGTTTAAGACGCGATTTAGACCAACGTAGATTGAAAGAGAGATCGTGAGTTCATCTATTGTCAGATCATCATGAAACTTTGAGGTTCGCTTCAGGACATCTAGGGGTTGAGGTTCAACGGTGCAGATTGGAATTAGACGGTGTGATTGGCTGAAGGGTGAGAATGAGGAGTTGTGGTTGTGTTATTATAAGCTTTAAGAAACCATAGAAGTTCCAGGAAGTCTAGATCTTGTGAAATTTGTTGGTTGTGTTGTCATGGAACCGCGAAAAGGCTAAGGTGAGTACAGTACCGTAGCTTATCTGGGTTTTACGGGTTATTCCTAGTATAATAGAATTGTGATAGGGGTTTATGTGATGTTTTCTTAATTGGCTGATTTGATGTATTTGTTGAGTTTATTGTTGTGATGAATTATTTTAATTAATTAATTGCTGAGAATTAATTAATTGATGTGAATTAAATTGCCGAATATTTCTGGAATTAATTTATGTTGAAATAAATTGCTGAAAAATTGTTGAAATTAAATATATGGAGTAATTGCTGAAAATTTGCTTAATTAAATTAATTAATTAATTGCTGATAATTAATTAATTAATTAAATTGTTGCTGTGTTGGTTGCTGAATCTTTTAAGCATATTTATTATGCTAGGAAAATATTTGTTGGCATGTGTGTATAGCTGTGAGACGGGTTGATCGCCTCATTCAGTATTTATTAAATATTGATGCATCTCTTTGTAATGATGCAGAAAAAGTTTAGCTAGCTGTAGCTCGTGGAAACAAGGCTGCGCAAAGGGGATGACATACCGGGGGTTGTTGTTTATTTATTTTATTGCCGGTATTGTTTGATGGTGATGAATTGTTTGTGAACATGTAGACTGTTAGTTGATATCTATTATATTGAGTTAATTAAATTAATGTGGTTTTGTGACTTGTTTAATCTAGTCGTGCTGAGGGATTTTAATATTTATGGGAATATTATTTTCTGAAAAAAATAAAATAAAAATGGGTTAGGTTGTTTCACATGAAATATTACAAACTATGGTGTTAAAAATATATTTCAAAGATAAAATTTATCATTTGAGGGAGTTAGTGGCCGTTGTGAGATGCAACATATAACTAGAATAATATCAGCTTCAACAATTAATTAATATGATAATCTTTCAGAAAAATAAAACAAAACAAACCATTACCGAAATATAGGGTTTTAAAAGCCCTAATTAAACATCATATGAATAAATTTTTATTATACATATTTGATTCTACATTTAATATGATAAATATTTTAGAATAACAAAGAGATGAAAGCCATAGAAAACAAAAAAAACCATTACTGACACATCGTGCCTTAAAAACCATAATTTGATTGATTCTCCTATAGATTCCCATTTATTGTATACTTCCCCAGAACTGTGATACTAAATTTTGAAAACAAATTCAGATTCCACCGAATTTAAGAAAAGAGATAAATATCAATCTAATAAACTTTAAGGAACCTTTGGAACATCGCTTTTGATCAGAGATTACTGAGAGATATAGACTCACCGTATGTGTTTCCTCTTTAGTCAGCTGTCATTTTTTGTTTTTTGACCTATGGAAGATATCAAGCTAGGTTAAAATGTTACATGATAAGTGACACCTATCTTATATATACTATTAAAAAGGAAGTACAAAATTGGGAACTCGTGTTACCAAACACTTTCTATCTTATACTTACATCCAAACAAGTTTAAAGTAATTATTATGTAATTATTAATTATTAATATTAAGTATCTTCTTTCTAAATAAATAATCAATTAATTCTCTACAAAACCTTTCTTATCTAATATTTCTCTTTAAAATTTTCCTTATCTAATACTGTGATTTTAATAATATGAATTATGATTCTCCTATCATTTTTGTTTGATATTATTTTCAAATTTTTTAAAATTTTTATATAATACATAGAATTAATAAAATTATAATTTTTTTAGTGCATATGTTGTGATTTGAATTTTTATAAACGGACATATATTAACTCAATCAATAAGGAAAAAGTGAGTGTTCAATATCGCACATGGTTGATATTTCAATAGGATCGGTGACATGCAAAATAGGTAAAAGTAAATTTAACATAAGGCGGGTGTAGAAATAAATTTTTATGCACACTAAAAAGCAGGTCTCATGAACACGGGCATAGTGGACCGCATATATATTAGATTTTATCCGTAAATTGATGAATAGGCCGCAAACTACATAATTTTAATAAAATAAATAAATTATATATAAAAATTAATAATTATATATAGGTGATGACATATAATATATAATATTTGAAAATATAAAGAATTTTACGTATAAAATTATAACATTTACTAAAAAAATAGAATATTAAAATATTTTAACTTAAAATATTATTTATTTTATTTTAAAAATATTTAAATTATTTTTATTAAAAAATTAAATATTTGGACCTTGCTAACATGTTGGACTATGGGGAAGAGTTGGACATAACAGCTATTTACACAATTTTACACCAACTAACCAACAACACTAACATTTTATAATTTAATGAAGTTAAAGTTATATATAAAAGCTAAACAAACAAAATCTAAAAATTTATGATATATGTGGAAAACTAACCACAAAATATAAACATTCGTTATAATGATCAAGAAAACATTGATCCGCGGTGTACTGCAGGTTCGACTCTAGTATGTATTAATAATGGAATCCCGCGTCAGAAGCTAGATAACAATATATAATGCAAATTAACAAAAGGGATAAGGCCCATTAATAATGTCCTGTCTTTTTAGTAGTCTTAAAAACAAAGTCTTGTCTTTTAAATTATTATTTTTATATATAAACTTTCAAAATATTTTCAGACACTTTTTAAAATACTTTCACAAACAGAAAATAACTTTTGAATAAACTATATAAATTATCCTTTCCAAATAAGTTTCAGTTCTCTAAATTAACCATCTTGGAATCTCTATAAAATAATTTGAGCAATGTTAAAGCAAAATAACATAGTATTTATATGGGATATTACGATAAATGTCATTGGACAATCATTTTAATTTTTTCAAATCTTATTAACAAAATCATAATAACTTTCTGCTTAGTTAGTCAATTCCCTAGTAAATACGACAAATATTTGTATATAGATATTTTAAATTTTAATTCTTAATATTTTAAAATTAAATATGTTTATTTTTACTTAGTATCTCCTAAATAAATATAAAATTTTAAACAACATAGTATTTATGTATTTAAAATAAAGTCATTAAGGATACAATCATAAACACAAAATTAATATAAAAATTAAATATTATTTTAAACAATTATTATTTTGCACCAAAAAAAAAATTTAAACTCACTTTCTCTTTCTTATTAATTATGGAAAAAACTAAAATTGATTTTTACCATCTAAGTTTTACTTCTTGATTATGGTTAGATCTCAATGAGGCGATAATGAGTGTAAATAAAAGATGAACAATAAATAGTCGTCATAACATTGGTTGTATTCATGAAACGAGAGAACTCAAAAGTTAAGCATGTTTGGGCTGGAGTAGTACTAGGATGGGTGGCCTATCAGAAAATCATTTCTGGTACCGTGTGAGTGAGACCAAAACCTGGAAATATATAATGTGGTAATATATAAGGAGAGTAACATGTCTTTTGAGCCTCTCGGGAGGAGCGCGGTAATCGTCGGACAAGGGTGAGACTCACGGGCCAAGAGAGGGCGTGGGTGCTCATAGACAATGATGTTACAATTTGGTTTCATAGCTGAAGCCAGATGAGTGTGGAGAAAAGTGGGCTCACACCATCGGGGGTGGTAGTCTTGGTGGGCAACAAGGATGTTGCGCTTTGTGAGTGGAGTGATTGTAACATCCCAATTTCTGGTATATGGTGGTGCATGAGGAGCACTTAAGAGATTTTATTTAGTTATATATGTCACTAAAGTACCCTTCTCTTTTCCAACACTTGTCCAAACAGAATTCCATAGTTAAGTGTGCTTGGGTTGGAGTAGTAGTAGGATGGAATACCTATCAGAAAGTAAGATACAAAATCTACAGTCCAAAAAAATTATGGATGTGAGATATGAACTCGATAGTTTTATAAAATTCAAGGTAATAGCAACCACAATTCCTTTCAAATAGATATACCTAAGGATCTGCTAGCGGATTGTGAAAAACCTTTTAAAGCTATAGTTTCAGCAATTTACGTGAAAGCCTATGATAGGGAAAAATATAATATTTTCTTATGATAAAGAGCCAATTGAACCTAACTAATAAAGATATTGGTAAAAACTATTAATTTTATGCTCGCCAATTTTGAAGGTAACACGATACATAAACATAGCATCGATTCTCTATTTTTAATGACGTTATGCTTTCATATGTTTTGAACAACATGTATATGTATTTAGGGGAGGAAAAAAGTTACTTCAGCTCATAGTATTGAACCCACATAGTATAAAAGCGAATATGATGATTTATTCTCAAGAGTTTTTGAATAGTGTTAAACTTTTTGGATTGCCTAATCATGATTTGCGGTTGAATCTTTGGTGTTCCAATAATGCTTCTTAGAAATATTGATCCTAAGGGGGGTTTGTGCAATGGTACAAGACTTCATGTTACCAAAATTAGTTAACCATGTGACTGAAACAGAAATTCTAACGAACATAGGATGTGACTAAAAGTCAATTGATTCCCAGGATGTTTATTTCTCCACCATGAAGCGCAGGCAATTTCCTGTTACAATTGTATTCATGATAACCATAAACAAAAGTCAGGGTCAAACTCTATCAAGTGTCGGACTCTATCTTTCATCTCAAGTTTTGTCACATGGTTAATTGTATGCTGCTATTTCTCGAGTTAATTCATGAGATGGTTTGAAGATTTTAATATTAGATGAGAAAGGTAAGCTTCAAGTAACAACCCAAAATGTTGTCTACAAGAAAATCTTCCAAAACATAATGACATCTTAGATTACACATTACTTGCCAAATTTATTTTCGATTGTGTTAATTTTATTTTACAACTTTGGTTATATAATCATAATGCAATTTTGTTAGTTAAAACACAAACTTAATAATAATAACCCGCACCGGGTGTTCATTTTTATATTTTCTGAATTTAACCTTTGATTACTAACTCTAGTTTCCTCTTTCATTTATATATTTCCTTTCAACAATTATGTGAATCCATATATTTATACAAAGAAAATTCCGACTAAAATCAATATATTCATCACTAATGAAAATCAATGACTAAAATTAAGTCAAATACGTAAATGTTTCAATCAGTCCTGAGGTTACATCGAAGAAACTGAACAGAGAAGTGAAGAAAATTTTGGTTAAAACCTACAGAGAATCTCACTTGAATCAGAAGTTACCTGCGTATGATGGAAGGAAGAGTCTCTATACTGCTGGGTGCTCTTCCTTTTGAATCTAAAGAGTTTGTTATGAATAAGAACGAAAGAGCTGATGGTTCTTTTGGGTAATGTTCACTATACTCTTTGCACATGGTTTTTTTTTCTTTTTCTTTTCAAAATTTGTAAAAACATCTTGAAATGTATATTGTGAATCTTTTCTTCAGAGCTCATCACTGTTTGTGGATCACAAACTATGGTGTTAAAAATATATTTTAAAGATAAAAATTATCATTTGAGGGAGTCAGTGGCCGTTGTGAGATGCAACATATAACTAGAATAATACCAGCTTCAACATTTAACTAATGTGATAATCTTTCAGAAAAATAAAAACAAAACAAACCATTACCGAAATATAGGGTTTTAAAAGCGCTAATTAAAAATCATATCAATCAATTATACATATTAGATTCTTCGTTTAATATGATAAATGTTTTAGAATACCAAAGAGATGAAAGCGATAGAAGAAGAAGAAAAAACCATTATCGACACATCGTGTCTTAAAAGACCTAATTTTACTGATTCTCCTTTAGATTTCATTTACTCTATACTTCCCCAGAACTGTGATACTAAATTTTGAAAACAAATTCAGATTCAACAGAATTTAAGAAAAGAGATAAATATCAATCTAATTAACTTTAAGGAACCTTTGAAACATCACTTTTGATCAGAGATTATTGAGATATATCGACTCACTGTATGCGATTTCCTCTCTGGTCAGCTGTCATTTTTTGCTTTTTTGACTTATGGAAGATATTTTATAATGAATATGAGCAAGATAACAATAATTTAAGGAACATGATACAGATTTACGTGGTTCATCAACGATCTTGTTGGCTACGTCCACGAGAAAAGAGGCAGAGTTTATTATATTCAGAATAGATTGAAGACTAGGGTTAGGAGAGTATTTATAAGAAACCGTAATTAACAGAGCCCTAATTAATCCTCAGCAGATTGGACATAATATGGGCCTAACAGACCCCTGATTAACCTCAATGGATTGGGCCAAAGTTTATGGGCCCAATCTATTCATGTCATATCTAACAAATCTCCACATTGACTTGAATCCTCCAAACAGATGTACAAGACTTCTCCATCAGACAGATGTACCAGACTTTGCCAACATACTATTGTAGACTTCTGTTGCAAACAAACGTACTAGATTTTTATCCTTTTTTCCTCAGATGTCTTATTAGGGGACCAGATGCTCCTCAAGTCAACTAGTTAGCCAAGCAAGATACTTTGATAGAAGATAAAAAATAAAGACTATTACTGACACATCGTGTCTTAAAAGCCCTAATTTTACTGATTCTCCAATAGATTTCTTATTTACTGTATACTTCCCCAGAACTGTGACACTAAATTTTGAAAACAAATTCAGATTCAACCGAATTTAAGAAAAGAGATAAATATCAATCTAATTCACTTTAAGGAACCTTTGAAATATCACTTTTGATCAGAGATTATAGAGAGATATAGACTTACGTATGCATTTTACTATCTAGTCAGCTGTCATTTTTTGTTTTCTTACTTATGGAATATATTAAGCTAGGTTAAAATGTTATATGATAAGTGACCCCAATATTTGTATTGATAACAGAATCCAGCGTCAGACACTAGATAACGAGATATAATGCAAACCAACAAATGGGTTAAGGCCCATTAATAATGCCATGTCTTTTTAATGTCTTAAAAACAAAGTCTTGTCTTTTAAATTAATTTTTTATATATATAAACTTTCAAAATATTTTCAGACACTTTTAAAAGTACTTCTACAGACAGAAAATAACTTTTGAAATAAACAATATAAATTATCCTTTCCAAATAAGTTTCAGTTCTCTAAATTAACCACCTTGGAATCTCTATATAACTATTTGAGCAATGTTAAAAGAAAAATAACATTGTATTTATGTGGGATATTACAACAAATGTCATTGGACAATAATTTTTTTTTAAATCTTATTAATAAATTCATAATAATTTTCTGCTTAGTAGGCAATTCCCTAATAAATACCACAAATATTTGTATATAGATATTTCAAATTTTAATTTACTAATATTGAAAATTAAATCTGTTTATTTTTATTTAGTATCTGCTAAATAAATTTTAAATTTTAAACAATATAGTATTTAAGTATTTAAAATAAAGTCATTAAGGATACAATAATAATCACAAAATTAATTTTAATAATTAAATAATGTTTTTTTTAACTCACTTTCTCTTTCTTATAATTATGGAAAAAGTTAAAATTGATTTTTACCATCAAATTTTATGTCATAAAGATCTTCAAATATCTTTAATTAAAAATTCATGGGCTTACAACGAAAAGGCTTAAAGCCTCTTTAGCAGAATAGTCCGCTACACCATTTTGCAATTCTGGGAATTAACTTGAAAATAATAAAGTCAAACGATGAAGAGTAAAGCTCGATGTCTGAACAAACACCATGCAACTCCGCGATCGGTGATCTGGTGGTAATTGCTCGGATCAATTGAGAACAATCAGATTCGAGGATTACCAGGTTGAAACCATCATCTTTGGCTGAGTTCAGTGCAGATCTTATGGCAAGTGCTTCCGCCATTAAAGAGGGAAGATCACTGTGGATGGAGATTAGGGTCCCTTGAGTTGTGAAATTCCAGCCTAATCATGCTTATTTAACATCAGCTTTCCAAGCCGCGTCGGATCTGCAGGTAATTGCATCTTTTGGCTCGGCAGCAGCTTCTTGTCTAATTGAATTTGCAGTTTGCTCTTTGACTGGTTGGGCGTTGCTCCATTCTTTTGCATTTTTGATTGCATGGAGGAGAGTTTCTTCAGGCGATAAGACTGTACTGTTGAAGATATTTTTGTTTTCTTGCTGTCCAGATAGCCCACAGGATCAATGGAGCTAATTGGTTTGATCGTATGCCTGTTGGAGGAAGGCATCTTGTTGTTTTCAGAATCTTCCAGCCCTCCCCAAAGCTGGTTAAGTTTGATACATCGATTGTTGTTTCTAATGGTGCTTCTCTCCAAGCATGTTTAGCAAATTCACAATAAAACAGCAAATGGGGTATCGATTCAATTTCTCCACATCTCACACATGTGGGTTCGGATGTGATATTTCTGGAAGCAAGTCTGTCGCCCACTGGAATAGCTCCTTGTGCAGCCTTCTAGATGAACATCTTTAGCTTAGGTGATGTTTGTAGTGACAATACATCTGCTATCCACTGTAAGTTCTCATCTCTGTTTTGGGTTTTACCTTCTTTAGCTTTGTCTAGGGCTGCATAGTAACCCGACTTTGTAGTATAATCTCCCGAGCTTTGCTTCAACCAAATCCTCTTATCCGGTGCTTTTTCTTTGCTTGGTTTTAAGCTCAAATTGGTATCTTTTTAGCTTGGTAGACCTTCAAATACCTTAACTAGGTCCCAATCGGTTGTGTTTGCTTGAAACAGGTCAGAAACTCGAAGAGTGCAGTCTGCTTCTGTGACTGGTCCTTGGGAAGCTGCTTGCTTGTGTGTTAAAAGCCAGAACTCGTTCCATATTCTTATGGACTCTCCATTTCCAATTCCCCATCCGAGATTCTCTGCAAGTAGGTCTCGTCCAATCATAATCCCTCTCCAACCGTGGGAGGCAGATGCAGGTACGCCACAAGACATAAAGTCCTTGTTTCTACATTACTTTCCTAGCAATACTTTTGCTAGTAAGCTCTCTGGTTTTTCCAATATTCTCCAACTGAGCTTAGCTACCAATGCATCATTGAAACATTGGATATCACAGAGACCTAGTCCTCCATCCTGTCTAGATCTGGTTAGCTTATCCCATGATACCCATGCCATTTTCTTCTTGTCAGGCTTCGAATCCCACCAAAAGCGAGTTAGAGCTGATTGTATCCTTTTGCTTAACGATCCCGAAATCTTGAAGCAGGACATGGCATACGCTGGCATAGATGACAATACACTTTTTAGCATAGTCAATTTTCCAGCAGTTGATAGGAATTTGGATGACCAAGTAATAGCTTTAGTTGACCGGAGGCTTGTTTGTAGTTGTGCAGGATCTACTTGAGAGCTGTAATGCTTTGGGAATTGGTTTTGCAGAAAAACATCGTGTCATCTGCAAATAGTAAGTGATTAGTTCTTTGACTTCTTTCAGCCACTCTGATGCCTTGTAACTGACCAGCCTGTTGTGCATTTTTGCAGAGTCCAGGTAACACTTCAATGCATAAAATGAAGATATATGGAGACAAAATATCTCTTTGATGGGTTCCGCGGTATGGTCTCACATTGCCTCTCTCTGCTCCATTAATAAGAAAGGTATAAGTAACTGTACTTACACATTGCATTATCCAGTTTGCCCATTTGTCGTGGAATCCAAGTCTTTGTAGAACAAGTCGAATAAAATCCCATTCCAATCGATCATATGCCTTACTCATGTCTGTCTTCATTGCCACTGAACAATGTTTTTTGGCTGCAGATTTTTCCAGGCAATGGAGAACCTCATGAGTGATTAAGACATTGTCTGAGATTAGGTTGGAGAGGATTGGCTGCAGTCTTCTGATGAGTATTTTTGAAATGATCTTGTAATATACATTGCAAAGGGCAATAGTTCTATACTCACTCACTTTCTTTGGACTATGGACTTTAGCGATTAACCGGACATGAGTTTCATTTATTTTCCTTGGCAGCTGACCAGATGTAAAGAAGTCTTGGATCTCTTAGACTATTTTTAGGGCCAGTTGTACTCCAGTTGGCTTGAAAAAGGTAGCAGAAAAACCGTTTAGTCCTGGTGCCTTTTCAGCATGAATAGAGAAAATCGCATTTCTGATTTCCAGGGAGGTGGGGTCCCTGATCAGCTTGATGTTATTAGCAGTTGATTTCATTGGCTTCAGCGCTTGATTCACAATGTCGGCTCTTTCTCTCTCATGAGAGGTAAATATCTTTTTGAAGTAGGCTACAATAACTTTTGATATCTCCTCTTCTTTGAAAACAGTGTTTCCTTCCTCATCATTGATGACTGAGAATCTATTTATAGATGTTTTGCCTCTAGTTAAAGCATGAAAATAACTTTATTTTTTGTTCCCAAGGCTTAGCTAGAGCAATTTACTTCTTTGTTTCCAGTATTCTTCTTCCTTCTTATAAGCTGCTTGCAGATTTAGTTTAATAGGGCTAATCAAAGCTTCATTATTGGTAGGACTTACCATTGCCTCCTCTAATGATATCTTAAAAGCTTAATTATTGGTAGGACTTACCAATGCCTCCTCTAATGCTATCTTCAATCCTTCAGTCTGCTTCTTACTCTTGTTGTTTTGCTCTTTGTTCCAGTCAATAATGCAACTTCAAGTTTTACTAATCCTTTGCTCTACAGAGAGGGTTAGATCTTCATTCCAGGCTTGATTAATCAGATTTTTGACCTAAGGGTTGTCTTTTAATCTTCTGTCAAATCTGAAAACACCTTTCTTTCTTTTTCTTTCAGGCTTAAAGAAAGATATAATAGGCTTATCGTCTGAGCCTTCATATCTGAGGTACTCACATCTACCAGTTTGGAACAACTCTGCCTATTTACTATTTGTGACTGTTCTATCAATTCTGCACCTTACTACGTGTGTATGGCCTACGCCTCTCCAGGAAAGGGGGTCTCCAGAATGATGTAGGTCATAAAAGTTCCCTTATGATAGGAAGCTTTGGAAGTCTGAGAATGAGCCTTCTGGTCTCATGGGTCCTCCTTATTTCTCCTCATTACTGATAATATCATTGAAGTCCCCTGTAAGAAACCAGGTTGAGTCTCTAAGGAGGACAGACTCAATCAAATAGCTCCACATCAATCTTCTTTTTACTCTGTCTTTATCTCTATACAGGAAAGTGGTATAGAATAACTTCTTTTCAAATCTGATGTCAGCATCTATATAGTTTGCACAAGAAGAAATGATGACATATATATATCCTTTTTCCAGAAAATTGCTAATCCACCAGCTCCTGGACTGTGTGGTGGGATCAACAATTTTTTTTCAAAGCCCATCCAATCTAAAGTCTTCAGAACAGAGGCATCGGGATTTTGTTTTTCCCAGAGAGAAAGATTATAGCACGTAAGTTTCGAAGTCGTATCTCTCTTAACCTCTGGACTTTCTCAGGGTTCCACAACCCTTGACAGTTCCAGCTTACAATTTTTAAGGAGAAGAGAAGATGGATTTTGAAAACCCATTGATGATTTGGTGATGCCTGGGACTAATTTTCATTGTGGGGTTGTCTATCAGAGGCAAGACGCCCCTCCATATCTCTCCTTGCTGCCTTGCTACTTCCTGGTTGTGCTCTAGGCTTTCTAGTATCGGATCCTTGTCGTTGGTCTAGATTTAAATTTCTTTTTGGTGAATCACTTGCTTGAATAGATTTTATTTTCTAGAGCTTATTCCAGGGAAAATCTTTGGACTAATTTGTACATTCCTCTTCCTAGCAGGTCTACCAATCTTTCCCTTAACTATCGGGGCATCCTGGATAAGGATTCCTTGCACATTTTAATAGGATGAGTTTAACTGGGCTAAGTTTACCCATATTAACATCCCTAAGAAGATTAATCATGTTTTCGATTTTGAGATTTAATATAATATTTCCTATATCTTTAAGCACAAAAAACATCTTCAGTTGTCTAAAATCAGCACTCTTGGATGGAGCATCAATTTTATTGTGTCAATAAAATGTTTAAACTAAAATACCTTAGAAAAACACACACACACACACATATATGTTGAGTTAGTTGACTATTGTGAATAGACATTTTATAAAATAAATGTTGCATATATGATAACAATAATTTACACAATACATTTGCCAATGCACTTGGCTTTTAGTTTAGTTGTCTTATGTGTTTTTCTTTTTCACAATAAATTTGATGGATGTGGATTACCTCCAATTCTTAAGAAACTCAATCTCTTAAAAGTTATTAGGGAATCCTATGGGAACTTTTCAGAGATTCCAGGTGAGATCATGCGGCAAATAATTTGTTGGTTTCTGTTTCTCCAAAAGCGGATTTAAATTTGAGATTATTTATTATTTCTAGATAATGGTAAGATCTCAACGAAGTGATAAAGAGTATAAATAGAAGATGAACGATAAATAGTCGTCATAACATTGGCTGTATTAATTAAACGGGAGAACTCAAAAGTTAAGCGTGTTTGGGCTGGAGTAGTACTAGGATGGGTGGCCTATTAGAAAATCATTTATGGTACCGTGTGTATAATGACCCGTATCCTAACCTAAGGACCAGGACACGGATCAAAGGATCATGTACCAGATCAATCAACCTGAGGTTAAACGATCAAAGAATCCGGAGAAAACTTGATGACCAAGCCAAGTACGAAACTTGGTGACCAAGTTTCCCATCAGGAAATTTTACGAGTAAAATCGAGCCATTTCGGAAAAAGGAAAAAGGGGGAAATTCATATGGCATATAACAAGATGGAGAGGCATTTGATGCAAGATAAAAGTTAATAGAAGCTTGCCGTATACGATGAAACCGAAGCTTACGGTGTACGACGGAAGAGAAAAATTGCCAAGCAAGCTATCGTCAAATTTTGACATGTGCTCCAAGTGAAAACATGGAGAAGAAGAATTTGAGGCACGTTTAACATGTGTGTAAAGGAGAATGGCATGAGAAGGAAGCTGGGGAGTCTTCCAACTTGGCCACAAAGTTTGTCCCAACCATGGTGAGCAAGTGTGTGCAACATGTGGCGGCCATGCAGCTAGCTTGCCCACCAAGCCAGCGCCACCACAATCTCTATATAAACAACACTCCACCCTTTTTTCTCTCATTCAAAAAAAATAGAGAGATTTAAGAGAGAGAAACCAGAGAGTTTTAGAGAGAGAAGAAGAGGAAAATCGGAGGAGAAGGAAAAGAATTCCGGAGAAGAAAAAGGATATTCTCACCGTGTTCTTGAGGTTATTTTTCCATGTTTGTAAGAAGCTCCAGCAGTGTTCTTACCGTGTCCTTGAGAGTTCCAGCCAAGATCCTGCCGTGTTCGAGAAGTTATTCTTCGAAGTTCAAGCATCATCGATCAAAGTTCTTGTTCAAGTCTGAATCTTTCCATCTATGCCACTTCAAAGAGATTGTTGATTTTGTGAATGTTCGAAGCATGTGAGATAGCACATGAGATTATGGCATGCATCTTACTGTGAGGCATAATATCGCTTGTCGTCATTTTATTCATTTACTGCATATTTATTTATTTATGGGGTTTTCGTGAGGAGTTTATTTTGGGTTTTAGGAGATCGGTGGATAACTAACTATTAAAGTCAGTTATCCAAGACGATTGTAGTGAGTCTAGAGGTTAGGTGGGTAGAATAGGATTAGGAGCCGGGTGTGGATCCTCTTGTGATCTTCGGATTTCTTGAGAGGTGGATGAAGTATGTCGAAGATATGGAGGTATAACAATATGGGGGTTATCACGTATAGCTGCTGGGTTTTGCAACCCCTTGGAACCGTAGTGTGTCCTAGTGGAAGACATTCGCCGAAGGACAGGGGATCAACTAGTGAGTTGACACGTAAGATGCCGACACCGACTGTAGTGCATAGGTTGACATGTGAGTCTCTGTCTGAAAAGGTAGATCAAGGAGGAGGTGTGGGAGCTGATGGTCTGTGTGATATCAGTAGTCGTAGTGAAGTGTGGAGTTCGAGTGAGTGTGGTGTTGTGGTTTCCCAAGTGTCGTTTGGGAAACCTGAGAGTGCTGTTGTGAGAGGTGTAGTTGTGTGTGTAATTTCCCGGCTATGTTCGGGAAGCCTGTTGTGTGTTGTGTGTAGTAGTGGTGTTTCCCGATTGTAGTTCGGGAAACCTTTGTGTGCTGATTGTTTGTCGTTTCTTCTGGTAGTAGTCTGGAAGATTCTTGTGTGTAGTTGTCAAGTCTTCCGCTTGTGTGTTGGGTGTGTTGATTGTGTGTTTGATGTGGTTATTAAGTACTGGTGATACTAACGTTAAATGCAGGTATCCCCGATACCACTAAGTAAACCTGGATTTACTTATGATTCTATCTTTTTGTTCAGGTAACCCTAGGAGGCAGTAGTTGTGCGTGTGGAATGTTAGGCAACTGGAAAGTAGATTCGGCGCCTCTTTGCATAAGATGTACGTTATGTTTAATAAGTTTAAGTACTATTTTATTTCGGCCTTAGGCCCAGGCCTGTGTTGGTTTTGATGTTTTAAAGATATATTTTGTATTTATTAATGAAAGTATTGTTTTACAAACTAAATTAAAAACCAAAGTCATTGCTGTGAGAGATCTGGTCCGGGTCCTCCCTAACGCCTAGGTTGCATATATGGGTTTCAAAGCCTAATCTATGTGTCAAAACGGGTATGAAGGGCTTGGGTGCCTTGGTTCAGGCAAGATTTGTTCTTGGCTTCGGGTCAGGTAACCTTGTTCTTCATTGTAGCCAGCCCTCTCAGAACGCTCTGTGGCTTGTCCGGCTATAGAGTGGTCCGGGGGCGCTACCAGAACAAATTCGGCCATATTTGGTGTATACGGATGCTTCCCGAGTAGGTCTTGGTTGTGTTTTGATGCAGAAGGATCGAGTGATTGCCTATGCTTCGAGGCAACTACGTAAGCATGAGGAAAATTATCTTACACATGATTTGGAGATGGCAGCAGTTGTTTATACGGAGATCTTACTTATACAGAGAAGAAGTGCAAGTGTTTACAGATCATTAAAGTCTGAAATATTTGTTCACTCAGCCAGATCTCAACTTACGGCAGAGAAGGTGGATGGAGTTCATAGCCGATTACAACTTGAAGATTCAATACCATTCAGGCAAGGCGAATGTGGTAGCAGATGCATTGAGTAGGAGGAGAGCTCATGTTAGTGCAGAGAAGGAGATGGAATCGCTATCAGAAGAATTCAAGAAAGTGCAGTTGTTAGCATTAGAAGGAGAGGAGGATAGGCCATTGGGAGTACAAGCTGTCAACCAGGCTAATCACTTGCAACGAATTCGCAAAGCTCAGAAACAAGACGAGAATCTGCAGAAGATCATAGAGGAGTTGAAGGCGAGAATAGTAGTGGTTATCATCTAGCCGATAATAAAACCTTACTGTTGCACGGGAGGATTACTGTGCCCGATAGAGACGAGCTACATAAGGAAAATTTGAAGATGGCACATCATACTTTACTAAGTATTCACCCAGGAAGCACCAAGATGTATCGAGACATTAAAATATACTATCATTGGCCAGGCATGAAGAAGTCAGTGGCGAGATGGGTAGCGAAGTGTGATTCATGTCAGAGAGTGAAGACGGAGCATCAAGTTCCAGCCGGTTTACTGCACAACCTTCCTATTCCAATCTAAAAGTGGGAATCAATATCAATGGACTTCATTACAAGAATGCCTACGACACCAGGTCGTAGTAATGATGTTATTTGGGTAATAGTTGACAGATTGACTAAGGTCACGTATTAGAGGATTTGATTTGTTTATGTGCATTGGATTGGTCTTCAGATTGGGAGTCCTACCTACCTTTGGTAGAATTCTTGTACAACAACAATTACCATGCAAGTATAGAGATGTCCCCATTCGAAGCTCTTTACAGGAGACCTTGGCGATCACCATTTTGTTGGACGGAAGTGGGATTGCGATCACAGTATGATAATGAGTTGATCGACAATATGACTGAGAAGATCAAAACCAATCAGGCAAATATGAAGAAGGTACAAGACATGCAGAAGAGTTATGCTGATCAACATCGCAGAGAAATCGAGTTTGAAGAAGGAGATTGGGTCTATCTCAAAGTCACCGCGACTAAGGGAAAGGATTGTTTTGGTAAAGTTGGGAAGCTCGGAGTAAGATATATTGGTCCATACCAGATAGAGAAGAGGATCAAAAAAGTTGCTTACCAATTAAATATGTCCGAGATCATGCGATTACATAAGGTATTTTAAGTATATATGTTGAGGAAGCATGTGTCAGACCCCGATTTGATGGAGCCGGAGAAGATTGAAGAACTCAGGACAAACCTTACTTATCAGGAAGGAATCCTTGGAGTTGGAGAAAGAAGAATTCGAGAGTTGAAAAATATGAGGATCCCACATATCCAAGTATTTTGGGGAAAGCAGAATCGCATGGTGGTTACATGGGACGATGAGGAGAATATTCGTGCCAAGGACCCGCAGTTATTTATCAGCCGAGAAGGAGAAGAAGACGAGGCAGGACCATTCGAGCCTCATGAGAGTTCGTCGAATTCGGGACGAATTCTTATAAGGGGAGGAGAATGTAATGACCTGTATCCTAACCTAAGGACCGGGACACAGATCAAAGGATCATGTACCAGATCAATCAACCTGAGGTTAAAAGATCAAATAATCCGGAGAAAATTTGGTGACCAAGCCAAGTACGAAACTTGGTGACCAATTTTCTGAGTAAAACCAAGCTATTTCGGACAAAGGAAAAAGGGGAAAATTCATATGGCGTATAATGAGATGGAGAGGCATTTGATGCAAGATAAAAATTAATAAAAGCTTGCCGTATACGACGAAACCGAAGCTTACGGTGTACGACGGAAGAGAAAAATTGCTAAGCAAGTTATCATCAAATTTTGATGTGTGCTGTAACTGAAAACATGGAGAAGAAGAAGCTGAGGCACATTTATAATGTCTAAAAGAGAATGACGTGAGAAGGAAGCTGGGGAAGCTTCTAACTTGGCCACCAAGTTTACCCAAAACTTGGTGAGCAAGTGTGCGCGACATGTGGCGGCCATGCGCTTGCCCACCAAGCCAGCGCCACCACAATCTCTATATAAACAACAATCCATCCTTTGTTCTCTCATTAACGAAAAATAAGAGAGATTTTAGAGAGAGAAACTGGAGAGTTTTAGAGAGAGGAGTAGAGGAAAATCGGTGGAGAAGGAGAAGAATTCCGGTGAAGAAAAAGGAAATTCTCACCGTGTTCTTGAGGTTATTTTTCCATGTTCGTAAGAAGCTCCAGCAGTGGTCTTACCGTGTCGTTGAGAGTTCTTGCCAAGATCCAGCCGTCTTCGAGAAGTTGTTCTTTGGAGTTCAAGCATCATTGATCAAAGTTCTTGTTCAAATCTGAATCTTTCCATCCACGCCACTTCAGAGAGATTGTTGATTTTGTGAGTGTTCGAAGCATGTGAGATAGCACATGAGGTTATGTCATGCATCTTACCATGATGCATGATATCACTTGTCATCATTTTACTTATTTATTTATGGGGTTTTTGTGTGGGGTTTATTTTGGGTTTTAGGAGATCGGTGGATAACTAACTGTTAAAGTCATTATCCATGTCGATTGTAGTGAGTCTAGAGGTTAGTGGGTAGAATAGGATTAGGGGGCCGGGCTTGGATCCTCTTGTGGTCTTTTAATTTCTTGAGAGGTGGATGAAGCATGCCGAAGATACGGAGGTATAACCATGTGGGGGTTATCACGTATAGCTGCCGGGTTTGCAACACCTTGGAACCGTAGCGTGTCCTTGTGGAAGTACATTCGCCGAAGGATGGGGAATCAACCTGTGAGTTGACACGTGAGATGTCGACAACGACTGTAGAGCCTAGGTCGACCTGTTTCTCTGGCTGAAAGGTGGATCGAGGAGGAGGTGTGCTAGCTGAGTGTCTGTTGGATATCAGTGGTCGTAGTGAAGTGTGGAGTTAGAGTGAGTGTGGTGTTATTGTTTCCCGAGTGTCGTTCGAGAAACCTGAGAGTGTTGTTGTGAGAGGTGTTATTGTGTGTCTAGTTTCCCGGCTGTGTTCGGGAAGCCTGTTGTGTGTTGTGTGTAATAGTGGTGTTTCCCGATTGTAGTGCGGGAAACCTATGTGTGCTGATTATTTTTCGTGTCTTCTGGGAGTAGCCCGGAAGATTCTTGTGTGAAGTTGTCAAGTCTTCTACTTGGGTGTTGTGTGTGTTGATTGTGTGTTTGATGTGGTTATTGAGTAGTGGTGATACTAACGTTGAATGCAGGTATCCCCGATGCCACTAAGTAACTGGATTTATTTATGACTCTATCTTTTTGTTCAGGTAACCTTAGGAGGCAGTAGTTGTGCGTGTGGAACGTTAGGCCACTGGAAAGTAGATTTGGCACCTCTTTGCATAATATGTATGTTATGTTTAATAAGTTTAAGTACTGTTTTATTTTGGCCTTAGGCCCAGGCATGTGTTTGTTTTGATGTGTTAAAGACATATTTCGTATTTATTAATGAAAGTATCATTTTACAAAGTACTCCAAAGACGGCTGGTTACCTAGCTTTACGCATAAGTAACCAGCCGTTTTTGGAGTAACACAAAGTGGATTCAGCTAACTCTGGCAGATTCAAAGTGTACAACTTCCATTGCAATGGATCCCGTAGTTCAATCATGTTGCCACGTTTTGGAAAACACATAAGCCACAGATGCTTTTCCACTACCCGAACCGCTACAGAAGCGGTACGCCATGACTTACAAGCTGTGGATGCACGGATGTTGTATTCTAAGACAAGAAGTGACATTATTATTTCGATGAGAGTTGATGGAAGATCAGCGAAACTCGGGTTCCATGCCTTTTTGCCTGACTTTCTGGATCTACAAAACAAAAAGCAATGGGAAGGCAAAGTTGTTACATTCAAATTCGCCAGCTCTAATATTTCAAGGTATCATTGGTCAATAACTTCAACGGGTCGGGACAAGATATATATGTATAAATTTAAATTCAATCACATACAGAAATGTAATAAGAAACTAAGAAAATAAATCTAAAATTATTTATGACAGAGATTGTGCGTGCAGATGTTTTAACAACCCAAAATTCTCCGATCATACAAAATCTGGAAACTCAATGAAACTTCTTAAATCCCTATTAATTACAATTGAATATTATAATTTGAAAACACCGAATTGAGGGTAACATACTCTCTATATTTTATGGTGGTTGGAAATGGAAAAGGTGACGCCATTTCTGGAGACGCCGGTGGTCTTTGACGGGGCAACGCTAGTGATAGCATTTTTAAGATTTTAGGGTTTATTGTGTTTCATTAGTTTCAAGTTTTCAACAATATCAATATTGTTGTTTTGGACTTGGGCTATTTAAGTTATTAGGCTTTTTTATAGAAGATATTAAAAGCCCAAGAGAACATAAGTACACTTCAAAACAAACGTTAGAATCATCTGTATCTATTTTTATAAAATAAAATTTTCATATCCTACAATATTATTTGGAAAATACATTTAAACAAATTTCTTAAATATAATTTACTAAGAATAAAAAATAAAAATTCATTACAGGCATAAACTTCTTAATCTTTATATCTTAACAAATCTAATAATTTTTCTAGTATCAATGCTATTGCTACCAAACAGAATTATAGTGTTTAGCTTAATTATAATGAGTTTAAGTGTTTAACTAATAAAAATTAGTTATTCAAAAAAATATCTTTAGTCAAGTGTTATGGATGGGTCTTGTGATTCAAATGATGACAAGAAAATAATATATATATAAAGATTAGTTTTTCAAATTCCTACTAAAAATCTGCTAAAAACATGGTAGTAGTTTGTTAACTTGTTACATCATTTTGGTGAGCAACGAGTATTTTTTTTTTTTTGGCTAGAATGTAAAATGTAAATATTAAGAAATGAACTTGTTTAGGTTTACAATTATAGATTTTAAACCTATAAAATTGGTTTCATGACTTAAAAAGATAAAAACACGGAAGCAAAAAGAATCAGTCCATCGACTCAGCGTAAGCCGTGAAGCAAACGGTGTCAGAGCTACGAGTATTTAAAGCCAAAAAATAAAATAAAAAGCCTTACTAAAACAGGAGATATGAGATTCACTTATAGAGATTACTCATATTATATGAGATCCAAAAATATTCTTTAGCAAGCGAGGATGATGTCCTTGAGACATCTCTTGGGATGATGAAAAGAGAAACAAAGAAATTTAAGATTTCTCAAACGAGCCATAAATGAAAATTTGTTACAAGGAGAATAGCCTGGAGAATAATGGCCAAGTCCACTCGTAAATTCGTAACTCTTATATTACTTCAAAAATCCTAATTATTTTCGAGTCGTTCAACTAAACAAGCAGAATCGTTGGCCAAAAATTACGTCCGTTTTTGGCTTAATAGAAGTTCAGAGAAAGTAGCATTCTCTGTTTCTTTGTGCTGACTTTTTTTTCTCAGTCCCACCATTTCTTCTACATCCCTAGACAGAGAATATAATCAATAACAAACCTTAAAATTATGCAATTTAAAAACTTGACGTATTGTGGACTATGATTCATATACGGACACATGGATCTGTTTGTAGTCGTATAAACATAACTCCATTTACAGGAAGATGGCTCAATGTTAAATAAAGTTCATCTCCTGCGTTAAAGCAATAGAACCGATCATACGGGCAATTCAAAAATTAAAAACACAAACAACGCGTAGCACTGCCTAACCCTAGTTTATAATATATATATATATATATAAAAGGTATGATAATCTCTATTAAGAATTTATCACTAACTTCAAGGTTTTATGATTTTTGTTTCAAGTTAAACCTAACCAATTATTTAAAAAAAAAAACTTCAATAAACAACAATAATAAATTTTTTGGGAAAAAAAATACATCACAACTATATAAACTTTTATTTCCTTCTTATTGTTAATAACTTGAAATATATATAGACAAACCACCCACCAAGTACGAACCAGAAAAGAATAAAGAAAACACAAAACTTAATAAACCTATCAATTAAGTAAAAAACAAATGAACAAGTAGTCGGACCACGTCCTCTTATATGGTCCAAGTATATAAACTTCGGTTTTAGAGAAGTTGATTCCTACTCGTATTGGTCTATGATGTTTCCTCGAAACGGTAGCTAATGTTGGCAAGCCATGAGCAAAGAGATGATGTGAACTCGAGCATGATGACAAGCTTAATTTTGGGAATGAACCAAAATTGGAGAAACACTCTGTTGTTGGTTTCAATTGTCTCTTTAGATATGCTCTCATTCCTACAAGAATATACAGATCCATATGTATAAATAAAAGGTATGATTCAATTATAAGTTATAGCTAAAATCAGATTCTATTTGTATGTGTTAGATATGACTTGAATAGATTAGGCTCATATTATTAGGCTCAATCCATTGAAATTAATTAAGGTTCTGTTGGGTCCATAATAGACCCAACCCGCTGAGGATTAATTAGGGCTCTGTTAATTAGGGTTTCTTATTAATATTTTTTTAACCCTAACCTCTAATGTATTCCAAAAATATGTATTATCTCCAGTAATAAACTATGTCTCTTTTCCCGTGGACGTAGCCAACAAGATCGTTGGTGAATCACGTAAATATGTGGCTCGTTCTTTATGTTTTATGTTATCTTGCTCACATCCGTTATAACAAACTGGTATCAGAGCCAGGTTCTGGGAATTTCCGCATCTGTAATCTGGTGAGAAAATGTATGCGATGAACGTGAAGATTGACAAGTTTTCTGGGAGGAACAGTTTTGGTCTGTGGCAAATGAAGATGAAAGCTTTGTTAAAACAACAAAGTTTATGGGCGCCGCTGTCGAAAGACAAGGGAGGCGACGCTGCTGAGATGGCTACTCTTGAAGAGTAGGCACACGCAACAATCTTGTTGTGTCTTGAAGATGAAGTCATCATTGAAGTTTCTGATCAGACGTCTGTTGCCGGTCTGTGAAAGAAGTTAGAGAGTTTGTAAATGACATAATCTCTACAGGAAAAGTTACTTCTAAAATGGCGCATGTTTGCATTAAGGATTCAGCCAGATACACGACTCAAAGATCATTTAGATCAGTTAAACTCAGTATTACTAGATCTGCGTAATATTGATGTTAAGGTTGAAGATGAAGATGCTGCTTTACTTCTATTGGTATCTCTACCACAATCATATGAGAATTTTGTGGAGTCATTCATTGTCAATAAAGATAAAGGTACTTTGGAAGAAGTTAGATCTCCTCTTCACAGCAGGGAGTTGGGTTGTCAGGCGGCTGATTCAGCTACCGATAGTCAAGCCGCTGGGCTAGTAGCCTGTGGCAGTAACGGGCTGAGACATAGTAATAGCAGAAACAAAAGGCTGTTTTCTAAGGATCCTAAGCCAGATGATATCTGTAATTACTGTAAGGAGAAAGGGTATTGGAAGTTTGAATGCCCCTAAAAAGAAATAACCTAGTTCTGCTGCTGTAACAGAAGATGTAGGAGCTAAAATAAGCAACATTACATAAAGGAAACTGAAACTAGATAATCATAAACTCTAATGAAAGAATCGAGTGGAGGCAAGATAATAGTCTCTTTCCTTAACTCTGTGAATCTCCCACAGTGCGACGAGAATCAATGATCCAAGAGTCCCAGGATACAACCACTATCAACCATTTTGACAAGCACTACAAACTCGGTTCTAAACGAACTTTTACTCTACTATACTTTCAAAATCAGACTTACTTTTAGAGAGAGATTGCTGGAGAATTTGTGTGGAATTGTCTCACTCAAACCAAGAGAAGACTTTTTCGTTTTATAGAAGTTTTCTGGAGTCCATTGATTTGAATCAAGTCCAACTGAAATCTAGGAGAGTTGGGCGATAAGAGTTATGCAACGATCTCCACGATGCTAATTCTCAGGGATCGTTCTTTGACTTCTCATCCAACCCGACCCATTCTCCTCCAGAGTTCGAACATGAACCAACCACTATGGCCCATTTCATATTCAGACACACTGATTATATTAGGCCCACATGGCTTAAATAAAATCTGGTCCAACAAAAGATGACATCAAATCTGAACAGGACGTTGCTCTGGTTGGTTGTGGAGACACACAAGCCTTTGATGTGTGGGTTCTTGATACAGGAGCTTTGTATCATATGTGTCCAAGGAGAGAATGGTTTGTAACCTATACATTTGAAGATGGTGGCAATATTAAGATGGCCAACAGCTCGGTGAGCAAGGTTACAGGAATCGGCTCAATCAAGATAAGGACACATGATGGTAGATTTGTTACATTGAATGATGTAGACATGTTCCATCAATGGAGAAGAATTTGATATATGTGAGCCTGCTTGATAGTAGAGGGTTTGAATATTCTGGTGGAGACAGAGTTTTGAAAGTCTGTCAAGGCCCTGATGTGATTCTGAAGGGTGTCATGCGTGGTACATTGTATATTCTACAAGGGTCCACATTTTCAAGTTCAGTGAATGTTGCATCTCCAGAGATTCAAAAGGAGGATATAACTAAGTTATGACAAATGAGACTTGGACAAATGAGTGAGAAGGGGATGAAAATTCTATCAAAGGAAAATCTTCTATGTGGCCATAAGGTCAAGAGTCTGGAATTTTATGAACATTGCGTGTTTGGGAAGCTTCATCGTAGTAATTTTACTAAGGTTGTTCATATAACCAAAAATACATTATATTATATCCACTCTGATTGTTAGGGTCCAGCTCAGGTTGATTCTTTGGGAAGTCACATATATTTTGTGTCTTTTATTGATGATTATTCAAGAAAGACGTGGGTAATCATGTTAAAGCAGAAAAGTGAAGCTTTCAAAAACTTTAGGGAGTGGAAAATATTGGTGGAAAATCAAACATAAAAGAAGATCAAGAGGCTGCGGACAGACAATGGTCTGGAATTTTGTTCATCAGAGTTCATTCAGTTGTGTAAGGATCAAGGAATACACCACAGCAGAATGGTGTAGCTGAAAGGATGAATCATACACTAATGGAGAGAGCAAGGTGTATGCTCTCAAATGCTGGGTTGGAAAGAAGGTTTTGGGCTGAAGCAGTAAGTACAACTTGCAACTTGATCAATCATGGACCGCACACTAGTATCAAGTGCAAGATACTTTCAGAGGTGTGGTCAGACAAATCTGGTGATTACTTTCATCTTAAGGTTATTGGTTGCACAGTTTACTATCATGTCAGTGAAGGAAAATTATAACCAAGAGAAAGAAAGAGAGTATTTGTGGGCTATGGAGATGGAGTAATGGGATACATGATCTGGTTTCCATCACAGAATTTAGTGATTCTGAGCAGGAACGTGGTCTTTGATGAAATTTCTATGCTCGGATACTATACAAGGTCAGAAGAAGAGAACTGTAGTTTTGACAAACAGGTGGAGCTGCAGAACAATCATCAAGGAGGTGATCAGCCAGGACACAATAAGAATCAAGACCCACAGGCTGCTGATGGTCTGACAGAAAATCAACAGCCTGATGTTACACCATCAGAAACACTAGTACCCCGTAGTATTGCTCAAGACAGAGTAAGAAGAGTTGGAATAGGACCACCTCAAAGATATGGTTATGAGGATATGACAGGGTATGTAGTGCAGGTTGCTGAAGAGATGGACAAACATAAGCCATCCACTTATAGAGAAGCTATCTCAGGATCTGAGACTGAGAAATGGTTTACTGCAATAGGAGATGAGATAAAATCTCATTAAAAGAATAATACTTGGAATCTAGTCACACAACCACAAGGGAGAAAGATTGTTACTAGTAAATGGATTTTCAAGAAAAATGAAGAGATATCAATGGCAGAAGGAGTTAAGTATAAGGCTCGAGTTGTTACTAGAGGTTTTAGTCAGAGAAAAGGCATGGACTACAATGAGATTTTCTCACTTGTGGTCAGACACACGTCCATCAGAGCGCTGTTACCAATAGTGGCACATCAGGATCTGGAACTTGAGCAGTCTCCCAGACAGTGGTATAAGAGGTTTGACAGCTATATGATGAAGCTAGACTACATCAGATGTCTGTCTGATTGCTGTGTTTAATACAATAAGTTGAAAGATGAATCATACGTTTATCTGGTGTTGTATGTGGATGACATGCTGATAGCTGCCAAATAGATATGTGATGCTCAGAAATTAAAAGATTTGCTAAGTGCTGAGTTTGAGATGAAGGATTTGGGTGCAGCGAAAAAGATTCTGGGAATAAAAATTCTTAGAGACAGAACTCATCAGAAGCTTTTCTTATCACACAGAGGTTACATTCACAAGGTTTTGGATAGGTTTGAAATGTCGTCCTCAAAGCCGATTGATACATCAAGTGCTGCAAATCTTCATCTATTTTTGTGTATCACTCATTCTGAAGATGAAAAGGAGTATATGTCTCGAGTTTCTTATGCAAGCGCTGTAGGAAGTTTGATGTATGCAATGGTCTATACAAGGTCAGACATTGCCCACGCAGTTAGTGTTGTTAGCAGGTTTATGGGATAATCAGGAAAATAACATTGGCTTGCGGTGATGAGAATCTTCAGGTACCTGAGAGGTACGTCTGATGTTGGTTTCATTTGTGGAGGTGAGGTTTTGTGCCTGGTAACATGCTATTCTGATTCTGACTATGCGGGTGATGTAGACAACAGAAGGTCGATGACTGGTTATGTATTCACTTTGGGTAACTCTGTGATTAGCTGGAAAGAAACTCTGCAGCCAACTGTGACATTGTCAACTACTGAAGCAGAGTACATGGCTATGACAAAAGCTACTAAGGAGGGTATCTGGTTAAAAGGATTGATCAGCGATCTGGGTTTGCATCATGATCAGGCTACAGTGTATTATGACAGTTTGAGTGCGATCTGTTTAGCCAAGGATCAGGTTCATCATGAAAGAACCAAGCATATTGATGCGAGATATCATTTCCTGAGAAATGAAAAGAGGATTCAAGTGAAGAAGGTAGGGACTGCTGATAACCCTGCATATATGTTCACTAAGTCGGTTCCTCATAGCAAGTTTAAACATTGTTTGGACTTGCTGAATATCTTAAGCTGTTAGTCGCCCTGAAGGACTTGCTGAATATCTGCAGTAATAAACTATGTCTTTTTTCCCGTGGATGTAGCCAACAAGATCGTTGGTAAACTACATAAATCTGTGTCATGTTCTTTACGTTTTCTGTTATCTTGCTCATATCCGTTATAACAGTATGTATGTAAAAAAAAAAAAAAAAAGTTTGAGAGCTAAACTATAAATTTTAATTCGATTTCTCCACCAGGAATTAAGAAAAACCTCTCAGGGATTCCTAGCCAATATGTGAAAATTGACGATTCATAGCTTTCTCTTTTAAAACTTTATACCAACAAAGTATATAGCAAATCGATGAATCCGATGATAAAAAACCTGGGAACATGGAATGAATGAGAGACACGATCGATGGTTATCACCAAAGACTGCATTAGTTTGTCTTCGGTGAGGCTTTAGGGTTTCGAAAACAAAATAAAATTGAAGAGAATTATTTTTTAAACCTTAGAAACGACTAGTGACTTTACCAGTTTTTATGGCAAAAATTAAAAGTATGGGACTTTCTTATTTAATTAAGCCCAAATGTCATTAAATTAAGCCGATTTACATTAACAACAACGACATATTTAAACCATAAGATAACCTTATAAGGAAAATTTCTAGAAACTTCTCCTCTTCAGAGATATGTGCAGTTACATTTTGTTCATTATTAAAGTAGAAAAAAGTAATTGTAGGGATTAGGGACTTTCTTCTTGTTTATTGCATGCCTTGTGGAAATATAGTGAATTAATATGATAAACTGAGTTTTGTTCATTTTTACTTATACAGTAAAGGTAAACTAAGATGGTGTCATTTCAACGAGATGGCAAGTTCAAGTGCTTGGGATAATGGTGTTTTCGTTTTATGCCAAGGTCCAAAGATACATGGAATTGATTTGTATTTGAGCAGTTTAATTCTTTAATCCATTTCTAGTGAGTGCTTCTGGGCTTGGTAGTTATAACCTCCACGAGTCTATGACCTTAAAAATTCAATACAATCCCCATAACTTTTCTACTCCAAAGTAATGTATATATTTTATTGAGTCGACTTACTAAAAGTATATAACTCCAACCCCAATCTAATTTTTTCTTATAACTATTATAGTTTTGCAGTTTTTAACAATAACAAAAACAAAAAGTATACAAATATCAACTTAGTCTAAGAGCATTTTTAGTGGGAGTATCTCAATGAATCTCTCACCATTAAAAATAATGAAAGTAATACAAAAATAGGAAAGATATAGAAATGAGTCTCTCAAATGAGAACCCCATGAGTGTCTCACACATATATTAATATAATTAAATTTTATAAGGCTTTATCATTTAAAATTGAAATAAATAATTATATTAAAATCAAATTATGTAAATATAATATTTGAGAGACTATGTAAGGTTCTCACCAATATTGTTGCTCTAAGCCCACTTGTTTCTTGAAACATGTAATTGCCATTTGCCACTAACCTAATAAAACTTCCAAACATTTTAGATGAATCTGTTAATGTTCAAATGCTCTTTGTTTAGATTCTGAAAACTTGTGCTTTATTCAATAGAAAGTCATGGCTTATATAGTCTTTTACAACACCAGAATCCGAAACTTAAGCCACAAGGATAGACTAACAAACTTGACTCCAACTAAACCGTAATACTCGGTCTTATTATTGACTACTACCAAAGACAAGACTCGATCAAACTTTTGCTTCTTTATTCAAAATATCTTTTGCTCCAACAGAATCATCAACAGACCAATTGTTTGATCAATGACCTACAAAAACAATTAGAATGCAACTCAAAACGAACCAATCAAACTCATTTTTTTGCGGCGCCTCGATCCATATGGTTGTAGAAGGGCATAACTCTTCCCAATCAAACCACTCTTTATGCTGATAATACCTCTCTTCATCAAATGAGTAATACCTATAAAATTTTCCATCAAACAAACATTAAAGAAATGCACATTGTTTCTTATCGTCGTTAATGTAAGAGTATAGAGACTTAACAACACATTGAATTACACTTGGAACGCGCCAAGCAAACGCTTAAACTGTTTTATTCACAATATAGTCTTTCGATACAAAGGCTTATATGTTTGGTGTTACACAATCTATTCTACTAAATAGACTTGACCCCAACTAAAACAATTCTAAGTTATGACTATCCTCCTAATCAATCCTCTCAAAGATTTCAGAGTATAGTCACAATACCACTTATCTTAACTTTGAATCTACCCGCCCGAAGATGTCAAAGACAAGATACAACGCTCACCTTCTTAGTTTTATTCTTTAGCCTTGAAGTTTACAATCTCACAATATAGCTTAAGAGTGATGCCGACTGCTACGACACCTCTAATCTATATATACTAAACCCTAAAACCCTAGGGACATACATCTCCACGAAATTCCCTAAAGGATACAAACTTCATCCTTTCCTAAAATGGCTCCAAAGTATATTCTCCAATGAATCTTCAAGTATCCTTTGAGTCCATCCTAAATCTTCAGCTCCAAGCAAGTTCACGCCTTTCTTGAGCTCATCCGCTTCAAGTATGTCATGTCAGCATGTGCTTCCACGTCAGCTTTACAGCATCCTGATGTGATCTAATGCAGCCTCATGATCCAGACAGCCAGCTGATCCAGAATCTACATCTTCAATCTCCCCCTTTTTGACTGAGTTTGATACTCAAGCAACCATCGTCAATGTCTTGCAAGAAAAACAGAGAGAGATACCCAAACACAGCAGCAACATATACCAACAACAACGATTCGCAACTCAGAAAAATCACTTGACAAATCAGAATAACCATGCGAATAGAAATATGCAAATAACCAAATGTTGTGTTCAAATATTACAGACTAATGCCTCGAAGGGCTAATAAAACCAAGTCTTAAAATCAACAAAAAGTGGTATGAAATAAAATAGAGCTGGATCATAACTAAAACAAATTAAAAACACAAGATCACAGCTCCCCCACAAGTCAATCTCCCCCAGCATCCTTGCCTGAATCAGACTTGGACTCATCTCCCCCTGCTTGAGCGCATAACTCAGTCAAATTCAAAACCGATATGCATGTGAGAGAGTATGGGACGAAACACTTAACTGCAGCTAAGGCCTGTTGAAGAATCTTGGTTGCAAGTTTCACGTCTTTACGATCGCTGGCTGTCTTGATCTCAAACCCAAACGCTGATGAAGCAACTCCTTTGGTGCCTGCCTTTTTCTTCTTAGCAACAGTAGGCTGTTTCTGATCAATCACCTCAGGGTGCTGAGCCATCAGCAGCTTGTAAACCAGACTTGGAAATGGCAGATGAAACTTGGACTGAGGGTTCAATGCGAGTTGGAGAATGTGCTCGTACACCAATTTTCCAAAGTTGAACTGTAGGTTGTTTGCCATCAGATATATCAGCTTGGCTCTATCCGCTTGAGGGTAAGCGTTATTACTGGTTGGTGACCAATTCAAGCAGCATATCTTGTACAAAAACTTATTCTCCTCAGCAAACTGAGCATACTGAATACTAGTCCAGCTCTTCACTTTGCCTTCACTCATGAACTCTGCAAGATCATCTTCTAAGATCCCAGCCCATTCTCTCTTGTGGGTCCTCTCCCCCACTTGAGGAAGCCCAAACAACTCATTGCTCTTAGCTGCTGAGAACACATAGACCCGGTCTAGAACCAATACATCCACAGACGTCGTCTCGACCTTGACACTTGGCAGATTTGCCCAGAAATCTCTTAGCACCTGAACATCAAATTCTGCTAAACCATGGACAGTCCCTGCCATCCTAGCATTCGTAATCAGTGGATCAATACCATCTTCATCACCAAAAGTGTACTCCTTCTCCTTGATGAATTTGCTATTCTTCAGAATTTCAAACCTCTTTTTAGTAACCACCAAGATGAACCTCTTGCTATCAAACCTTTAAGCTTTTGCTTCAACCAAAACCCCTTTACCTTTGTCAGCTTTTGATCTTTTCACCTTTTGAGACCCAGAAGTTGAATGTTCTTTCCTCTTTCTTAACCTGGAAGCCACCGTGGGTGCTTCAACCTTGACCTCTGATTCAGAGCCCCGAGAACCTGACAGATCAACCATCTGAGCGGTCGAGGTTCTTCGAGATTTTACCTCTTTAGTACTGGACCGAGCATGAGATTTTCTTGCTGGCTTCTTCTTCAGCAGCTTGGATCCCACATCTGAGATTTCCTTGATTTCCTCGATGATTGGTGGATCAGGCGAGCGAGTGATGGTTCTTCGGAAATCACCTTTGGAGATAGAGGGTCGTGAACGTAAACCCTAGGTGGCAGTGGAGCCACAACGTCTTGCTCTTCTTGATTCACTAGATTCACAGGCGGAACTACAGTTTCTTGCTCTTATATCAGTGCCTCAATTTCAGATCGATGCTTGATCACCGGTGACTGTTCTGCTTCTGAAGACGTTTCACCTGAACCCGATGGAGGCGTAGTTGCTTGTGTTGAGATCATCTTGGAGATTCCACTCAAGATCGATTTCATTCTTCACAATGATTTTTGCAGATGTTTGAGAGAGTAAGAACGTTTGATCTTCCGGAATTTTGCTTTGTGGGATAAAACCCTAGCCTCTCCTCTTTTGAACTCCCACCGATTCACTTCTTCAGATTCAATGGGCCTGAAATCAGTTGGGCTTTAGCCTGCGTTTTTATGACTAAAAAAAACCTGATACACTCAATGTAAACATTAGTGCACATATGCCATCAAACCCCTGTGCTAAAAACAATCTTTTGATTCACATCAATTTTATATGAACAGATTAGCAACTTACTAAAATATAGACATCTTCTTATCCTTGAAATCAGTGAGTGACCCAGATATATAGTGTATATGTAAACTTAACTAAATCTCAACCTTTTCATTTACCTTTGTGGTTTTGGTTTGTGTCCTTGGAATCAGTTACTTGTTCATAACAGCTACCAGAATCTCCCACAACCTCTTGAATCGTCAAAAATTAGAGCTGGGTTCAGTAGATAGTTTTCATGCTGGCATGCCTTAAGCCCGAGTGTGTTCATTATCAACATGAAGTAGGCAGCTGGAAATCATTGGAGAGAGCGATCAGATCTGTGCGTACCTTGTTTTGTATTTATTTCTTGTTTCTTCTTTTGTATACACCATTCTTTGATATGTTGATGGCAAGGACTTTCACTTCAGATATATGTAGAGTTCATCTTGATTTTTGTTTTTTTTCTTTGTTTTTTTTATTCTTCTTTTGCACACATCACTCATCTGTAACTTGTCGTATCAATGATATCACTTGGCTTCTCAACCATTGATACGTGTGTATGTCTTCTGTATGAATACCAAGCCCCTTTTTTTATTTTTTATCTTTTACTCTTGGTATCCACACCTATTGACATGCACTAGACCTTCTACCCTCAGGTCTTTGACCTCCTCCTTCAAGACACTGTTTTACGCAATGACCACTTAGACCGGCATGACAGACATCTCTTTTTCACACACCATTACAGAGCACAGACTACTGATTTTCTATACATTTGTAGGATTTCCATGGCCTGTCCCAGCATTAGTCCTTGTCTTAGACTGACACCACTTACAAAGAAAACATTAGACCTCACAAACACCAATAGCTTTTCTTAGACCAACAAATCTGTGAAAGTCCAAAGGCTTGGTGAATAAATCAGCAAGTTGAAATTCAGTGCTTACATGGTCTACTACTATCAGTTTCTCCTCAACCAATTCATGAATAAAGTGATGCCTAATATCAATGTGCTTAGTGCGTGAATGTTGAACATGATTCTTTGCTATGTTAATTGCACTCTCATTATCGCAATTGATCAACAGAGAGTTAGAAATCATACCATAGTCAGCAGCCATCTATTTCATCCACATGAGTTGTGTGCAGCAACTTCCCAGTGTAATGTATTCCTCCTGAGCAGTTAACAGAGATACAATGTTCTGGTTCTTACTATGCCAAGATATCAGATTATTACCCATGAAGAAACAACCACCACTTGTACTTCTACGATCATCCAAAGAACCAGCCCAATTGGCATCACAGAATCCCATCAGCTCCTTGGCCGTATCCTTGGTATAGTAGATACCCATATTTGGTGTCCCCTTAACATACTTGATGATCCTCTTCACTGCTAGAAGATGTGACAGTTTTGGATTAGCTTGGTATCTTGCACAAACTCCCACAGCTAGACAGATACCTGGTCTGCTCGATGTTAGGTACAACAGACTTCCGATCATTCCTCTGTAAAGCTTCTCATCAACACTTTCACCAGACTCATCCTTAGATAACTTCTCATTTACGCCCATGGCATCCCTATTTTTCTTCATTCCAAACCTTGTAACCAGATTCCTTGCATATGTACTTTGTGTTACAAATACTTCATCATCTGTCTGTTTAATATTCAACCCCATAAAATAAGTGAGTTCACCACACATACTCATCTCAAATTCTTGGGTCATAGTTTTCACAAACTGATACACCAGTACCTGACATGTAGATCCAAATACTATGTCATCCACATAGATTTGTACGATGATCAAACCCCTGTTGTTTGCCAGCATAAACAATGTATTGTCTACACTTCCACGTGTATATCCCTGCTTAATCAGAAATATCATCAATCGCTCATACCATGCTCTTGGTGCTTGTTTCAAGCCATACAGAGCCTTCTTCAGTTTGTAGACATGACTTTCTTTACTTGATACTTCGAACCCTTTGGGTTGTTCCACATACATTTATTCCTGTAGATTGCCATTTAGAAAAGCACTCTTAATGATGTGATGGTGCATGAGTACCCCAGAAACATCCCTTCATCAATCTTAGCATCAAACTTCCCAAATTGATCTTTATCATTCAGAATATAGCAGGTACAACCAAAAATATGAAAATAACTCATTGTTGGTGTTTTACCTTTCCATAGTTCATATGGTGTCATGTTTGTACCTTTTCTCACATATACCATGTTAATGATATAACATGCAGTGTTAACAGCCTTTGCCCAGATCTTGGTGTGACCATAACCATTACACTCAAAGCATCGTAGTGAATATTTCCTCTTGATGGTTGACACTCTGCACTCTGTTTCTCCGATTTGTGAGATACTTTCTCAACACTATCTATCAGTTAGAAAGAGCTTCCACCACCTCGCCGTCCTTTCTCAAACTTCTTAAGATACTTCTTAACAATCAGACTGACTTTTTCTTCAATTTCTTTACTCTGATCAGCCATCAGAGCTAATCCTTTACCAACTGTATGTCCCTTCTTCTTGAGTTGTATCTCGTAAGCTTGCATCATTCCAACAAAATGGTCAAACTTGAGGTCATCAGAGTTTAAAGCAACCTCGATGGTGGACTTATGAGACTGAAACTTGTCCGGCAGAATTCTGAGGAATTTCTTGACAAGTTTTTTGTCTTTGCAGTTCTTCCCTATCTCAACAGCTTCCTGACTGAATGAGCTGTGTTTGCTGCTAATCTCTTCAACAGATTCTTCATTACCCATTGTCAACCTCTCAAACTCAGACGCAAGCATATCAATTTGAGTTTTTTTTACATTGCTTGTTCCCTCAAACGAGACATTCAGAACATCCCAAGCCTCTTTGGCTGACTTGCACCCTTGAACCGTGGTGAACTGATTTTTGGGAACGGAGGAAAAAATCGTAGACAGCGCCTTGGAGTTAAACTTGGCTTCAAGTTTTTCTTTAGCACTCCATTGCTTCTTTGGTTTTGGTACTAGCTTCCCTTCTTCATTGGTCATTGTTGGATGAGTCCATCCTTCTTCAACAGTTATCCAAGCCTCAAGATCGATACCTTGGATCAGCTGTTGCATGTTCACCTTCCAGTGCACATAGTGTGCTGCTTCCAGCTTCAGTGGCTTGTTAATCGCAATGAATTGTTGTGTGTTCTCCATATTCTTGTCACAAGATCTCACCTGTTTTTAAAGATAACAATTCTTTGGTCAGGTGTCTGCTCTGATACCAATTGTAAGAGTATAGAGACTTAACAACACAATGAATAACACTTGGAACGCGCCAAGCAAACGCTTAAACTGTTTTATTCACAATATAGTCTTTCGATACAAAGACTTATATGTTTGGTGTTACACAATATATTCTACAAAATAGACTTGACCCCAACTAAAACAATTCTAAGCTATGACTATCCTCCTAGTCAATCCTCTCAAAGATTTCAGAGTCTAGTCACAACGCCACCTATCTTAACTTTGAATCTACCCGCCTGAAGATGTCAAAGACAAGATACAACACTCACCTTCTTAGCTTTATTCTTTAGCCTTGAAGTTTACAATCTCACAATATAGTTAAGGAGTGATGTCGACTTCCACGACACCTCTAATCTATATATACTAAACCTTAAAACCCTAGGGACGGAAATCACCACAAAATTCCCTAAAGGATACAAACTTCATCTTTTCATAAAATGGCTTCAAAGTATATTCTCCAATGAATCTTCAAGTATCCTTTGAGTCCATCCTAAATCTTCAGCTCCAAGCAAGTCCACGCCTTTCTTGAACTCGCCACATAATCCGCTTCAAGTATGGCATGTCAGCATTTGCTTCTACGTCAGCTTTACAGCGTCCTGATGTGATCTGATGCAGCCTTCTGATCCAGACAGCCAGCTGATCTGGAATCTGCATCTTCAGTTGAAATTTGTAACGGACCCATGAATGTTTTTTACCGGGGTCAAAACATTATAAGATAAATATTAAGATAAAAATGATCTCAAATAAAGAAAAGGTTATACAAAACTACCCTACGATCTTTCAAATCTTGAAATCCTTTTATCACAATCTCATTTGTAATAGTTTTGAATAGATCATTCTCAATAAAATAAACTAAGCAGTCATTCAAAAATTGATCTCCAATCAGATTGCGTTGATGTGTCTTCATGATCTTCTTGCTGAAAAAAATCTCTCAGGTCTCAACAGTTGCAGTAACAACATGTAGAATCAAAACCAACTTCAGAAGCCTATAAACAAAAGGATGTGATATATGATTTCTTGTTCCCACCAACATCTTAGAAGTTCTCCCAGATTATTTAAGTGAGTAAATCTTTCATCATTTTGAACACTATCAATGTAGATATCTAATTGCTGCTCAAGATATATGCATTCTCCATGACTAAAATCGTCTGGGTAGAACTTAGATAATCTCATCAACTTTGAGTGGTCAAACTGGGAGAACGAATCGATGGGAGATAAAGAACCAGTGCAAGTAAGAAATTTTGTGTTTACCGCATTAAAATGATCATTAAACTCCATGAAGCTGCAAATCCAAAACAGAATATAAGCAATTGATTCTGAAGTGATGCATATTTGTTACTTCTGTTTATTTTCTCAGCCTCCTTGAGTCAACAAACTCCTCTTCCATGTCAAGCTTTTCAATTCAATACTTCTCACAAAAGGAAAATACTTTAATCATCATAGCATTCCATCCATCATCCCTAAATTATTGCAGCGGTCTCTTAGTTGGTTTCACTAGTGGCATGGCATTTAATTAAAATATCTTGATCTCTTCTTTGCAAAGCCATTGACAAGTTATTTGTGAGTCCCAAAAGATGTATCATCATTTGCAAAGAAAATGCAAATCGAAAGCTTTGGAAATAATTGAAAATACCATGTGCTTGACATATTTTTGAGTCTTCTAAGCCTTCATTCTAAATATATACTCAAGCACACTCACTATTGAAAAAAATAACTCAACTAAATGCAAAGGAGTTCTATAATGAGAATTCCAACAAGTATTTAATTTCCTAGTCTTTGAAAAGAAACCTTTTGATTTAAACCTGTTCCAGTAATGAATTCACCATCATTAATTCCTTACTCGATCATTTTTCTATAAGCTCCTGAATCTTTTCTTTCTTTTTGAATGAACCTCCCACCACATTCAACAACAAGGAAACAATATAAAAAAATCTCCAACATCAAAATACCTTTTGTAACAATTACAACAAAAAGTTGAAGTTGATGAGCAAAGTAATGGACATAATAAGCTGATGTACTTTCCTTTGAAATCAATGATAGTGTTCTTAGTAGCTCTCTCTCATCGCCCGTCATTATAGGTCGAAGACGTTACATAGCGGATTTTCTTTCTGCTATTGTACTACTAGTTATTATAGATCAATCTTTTGTGCAACATTATATACTCCTACAATAGCAAACATATATTTTGATATTAATAGGTGTATTCACAGCATTTTCTAATTGTTAAGAGCATATTTTTTTTTTTTGCATTTTTTAACATTTATTTTTGGTCTCTAAACTATATTGAATGAAAAAAATGTCACATTTTATTTTATTATATAAAATTATGATACAAAATACCTAAAGTGAAAGTACACAATTAAAGGATCAGTTAATACAAAATAGTCTAAAAAACCCCCCTTCGTCCTTCTGAGCTTATCTTTTTCTTCTTGTTCCTCTTTGAAGATAACTTGTCCAATCCTCTTTGAAGATAACTTGTCCAATCCTCTTTGAAGATAACTTGTCGAATCCAGCCATGGCAAGTGAATGAGCAGGTTTTTCTCAAAAAATATAAAGAAGTATGTAGTCCTCTGCAAGCAAAGAACACATCAACTGAAAAAAAAAAAACAGGTTCTCTTAGGTGATGTTATCTTGAAATAGTAAGAACAAAAACTTAATTGAGGTTTTACAACAACAAATACAGTCGCAACATCAGATGCCAATTCATTTAAAGCACCTTCTCCACTTCACAGCTTCGCAAGGTCACATTGCTTACGCCCACAAGAAGAATTATGACATTGGTAAGATCAGAGGTTGAAGACATGCTGAATAATACCATTTTTGGTTCCCAAATCGAACTGAGAAAATGAAAAGTGAGTTAAGAATGAAAGGTTTTTAGTTAATGTTATAACGGATGTGAACAAGATAACAGAAACGTAAAGAACAAGACACAGATTTACGTGGTTCACCAACAATCACGTTGGCTACATCCACGGGAAAATAACAGAGTTTATTACTGGAGATCATACACGTTTCATGATACATTGGAGGCTAGAGTTAAGAGTATTAATAGTAAAACCCTAATTAACAGAGTCCTAATTAATTCTCAGCAGACTGGGCTTAATATGGGCCCAACAGAACCCTGATTAACCTCAACGGATTGGGCCTAATGTTATGTGCCCAATTTATTTAAGTCACATCTAACAAATCTCCACCTTGACTTGAATCCTCCAAACAGATTTACCAGATGCACTGTTCACAGTGCTCGATGTATCAGACTTGTCCATCAGACAGTTGTACCAGACTGCACTAACAGCCTGTTGTACCATCAGACAGTTGTGCAATGTCAGATGTACCAGACTTCTCTAGGTGACAAACGTACCAGAATCCTTTTTTTCCTCAGATGTCCCATCAGGGACTTGTTTCTTCTTTAGAAACATGTTGCCTCTTCAAAGACCAGATATCATGTCTTGCCAGTTGCTCCATCAAGGACCTGCTTGCCTCAATGCTGCATGATGTCTCATCAAAGGAATCTCTATCCCGCTATAGAACGTTGTGCCTTACCTGAATCTTGATGCTTCACCAGAGACATGATGTTTCACCAAAAGCTTGATGCTTCACCAGAAGCCAAATGCTTCGTCAAGCCAGAATGTCCCACTGGAATCAGAAGTTCCATCAGGAACTTGCTTCTTCGTCAGAAGCCTGATGTCCCTTTAAAGGTCAGATGTCCCATCAAGGACCAAAACACTTTATCAGAAATCAGAATACCTTTCCTTGGGCCAGATCCTCGTCTTGAGCCAGATGCTTCATTAGAAGCCAGAATAACTTTCCTTGGGCCAGATTCTCCGTCGAGCCAGAATAACTTTCTTTGGGCGATGCTCGTCTCGAGCCAGATGTTTCATCAGAGGCCAGACACAAAAAAACTGCTGATTATTCTGAAACCAGAATGCCTCTCTGAGGCCAGATACTTGGTCACAAGCCAGAATGCCCTACCTTTGGCTATATACTCTTTCAAGAGACTGATGCCTCTTCAGAGTCCTGATGCTTTGTCAAATTACCACACTGCCCTTTCTTGAACTAGATGCTCATTCACGAGCCTGATCCCTCTTCAGAGGCATGATGTCTATTCAAGGACCCAATGCTGCACCAGGAAAACTGCTGCTCCACCTTGAGCCTGATGTCCCTTCACGGACCTGATGTCGCTTCACGGACATGATGCTCTGCCTGCAGCATGATGCTCCACCTGGAGCCTGATGTCCCTTCACAGACCTGATGCCCTGTCAGGAGCCTGATGCTCCACCTGGAGCCAGATGCCTCTACAGAGGCCTGATGCCCTATCAAGCGCATGCTCACCCTTTAGGGCGACTAACAGCTTGAGATATTCAGCAAATTCAAACAATGTTTAAAATTGCTTCGATGAACCAGCTGTGTGAACATATATGTAGGGTTACCATCATTCCCTACCTTCTTCACTTGAAACTCTGGTGAATAAAACTCCAGATCGTTGTTCATCCGCAGCCTCCTGATCTTCTGACAGCACGGAAGATCTTCCTCAGACATTTGCATTTCTCCTTCACTTATATGAATAACTGGAGATGCATCAACAGAAACTGAAAATGTGGACCCTTGTAGCATAGACAATGTACCACGCATGACACCCTTCAGAATCACATCAGAACCTTGACAGACATTCAGAACTCTGTCTCCACCAGAATATTTGAAACCTCTACTATCAAGTAGACTTACAGATATCAAATTCTTCTCCATTGACGGAACATGTCTGACACCCTTCAATGTGACAAGTCTACCATCATGTGCCCTGATCTTGATTGAGCCGATTCCTGTAACCTTGCTCACCGAGCTGTTGGCCATCTTAATGTTACCACCATCTACAACTGTATAGGTTGCAAACCACTCTCTCCTTGGACACATATGATACGAAGCTCCTGTATCAAGATTCCACACATCAAAAGCATGTGTGTTTCTACCAGCAACCAGAAAAATGTCCTGTTCAAACTTGATGTCATCTTCTGCTACAACAACATAACCAAATTGTTTCTTCTTAGGGCATTCAAACTTCCAATGCCCTTTCTTCTTACAGTAGTTACAAATATCATCTAGCTTAGGACCTCTAGAAAACAGCTTTTTGTTTCTGTTATTAATATGTCTCAGCCCGCTGCTCCCACTGGCTACTAGCCTAGCGTCTTGATTATCTGTAGCTGCATCAGCCACCTGACAACGCAACTCCCTGCTGTGAAGAGCAGACCTGACTTCTTCCAAAGTAATTGTATCTTTATTGACTATAAATGATTCCACTAAGTTCTCATATAATAGTGGTAAAGATACCAACAGAAGCAAAGCAGCATCTACATCTTCAACCTTAACATCAATATTACGCAGATCTAGTAATACTGAGTTTAACTGATCTAGATGATCTTTGAGTTGCGTATCTGACTGCATCATTAATGCAAACAGGCGCCGTTTCAGAAACATTTTTTCCTGTAGAGATTTTGTCATTTACAAACTCTCTAACTTCTTCCACAGACCGGCAGCAGTCGTCTGATCAGAGACTTCAATGATGATTTCATCTTCAAGACACAACAAAATCATCGAGTGTGCCTTCTCATTTAGAGTAGCCATCTCAGCAGCGTTGCCTCCCTTGTCTTTCCACAGTGGCGCCCATACACCTTGTCTCTTTAAGAAAGCTTTCATCTTGATCTGCCAGAGACTGAAACTGTTTCTCCCATAAAACTTGTCCATCTTCACGTTCATCGCAGACATCTTCTCACCAGACTACAGATGCAGAAATTCCCAGAACCTTGAGCTCTGATACCAGTTTGTTATAACGGATGTGAACAAGATAACAGAAACGTAAAGAACAAGACACAGATTTACGTGGTTCACCAACAATCACGTTGGTTACGTCCACGGGAAAAAAACAGAGTTTATTACTGGAGATAATACGTGTTTCAAGATACATTGGAGGCTAGGGTTAAGAGAGTATTAATAGTAAAACCATAACCTAACAGAGCCCTAATTAATTCTCAGCAGACTGGGCCTAATATGGGCCCAACTGAACCCAGATTAACCTCAACGGATTGGGCCTAATGTTATGAGCCCAATTTATTCAAGTCACATCTAACAGTTAATGTAATGGAGTTGTTCTAACAGTGTTGTACTACTACTTCTGGGGTTTCTTGTAAGAGTAAGCTAAGTTTAGAGTTAAGTGGGAGTTGTTGGGTAGTTGTTAATAGAGTTTATGTTGCAATCTCTTTATATGTGAGTGTTTGTATTGTAGTAAAACTCTGGAGTTTCCTCTAATGTCTCCTGTCTCTCTATCTCTCAAAAGGAAACCGAAACTCAAACAAAACAGAGAAATGCAGAGAAACTTATCAAGTAATCAAGACTTTTAATTGAACAAGATAAGATCGAGTGTCGTGCAAAGATTATGTTCCCTTTACTACTGTTTCCACTGTAAACATAGAAAACCAAACACTAGACGTTTTTACAATCTTAAGCTTAAGATTCACAGAGACCCATTTTAGAAAATCGTTAAGAAACTAGAGTTTAAGCACCTAAAACTAAAAAAAATAAACTGACAGTTAGTTCCCGTTGATGCTTAGATCTAAATCACCGCCACAAGAACGATCAATTTTTGCCATTGACTCATGGTTCTGATTTCTGAGAGGCGGTGGGTGAAACTTTCCTTCATCGTTAAAGGAGGCTCAAAGAGAAGAGAAGTAAGACGAGGAAGAGAAATGAGATGAAAATGAAAAATCAATTTGTTTTGCCTTGCATTTTAAAAGTTTTAACAGTTACATTATTAATGGAAGACTATATGTATATCCTAAAACTATTTACAAATCGTTATTAATGTATCTCATCATTTCAATATTTAGTTTCTATATTTTTCTTTTTTTCTAAATAAATATTAAATTAATTTTTTACAATCATTTCCTTACCAAATATAACTATGTTAATTGTATGAGTTATTATCCTCCTATAATATTTGTTTGATTATGTTTCCAAATTATTTTGAATTATTATAGGGAAAGTTACTAGAATAACCCCAATTAAGGGTTTAATTGGTAGAATGATTTATAAAATTTTAGGGTTAATTGGGTTTAATTTCATGTCAAAATTACCTTTTTTAATGTAAAAGGAATGTAAATATTTAAAATATTTATTTCCATAATTTTTGGATCTAGTTGTAACAGATTTTTTTTATGACAGATTTATATTGATGGTTATATTAAACAGTTATGACATAATTTTATTTTCCGACAGATTAATTTTACTCGACAGACTTTCTTTGTAAGACACCACAGACTTTCATAATTTACGACAATTTTCTGATTATTTCTGACAGATTTTTGTTTTCCGTGACCACAGACTTATAGTATTCGTTAAAAATCTATCAATGATAACAGACTTTTGCACCAAAAAATAAGTACTAGAATGACGCATAACGATAAGAGAATGTGGTTATGTTATGACAGATTTTTTCATGTTACTAAAAATCTGTCATTTGATAACAGATTTATGTTATATATTGACAGATTTGTGTTATTATTTTTTTCTATGTGATGACAGATTTGTTTTATTTGATGACAGATTTGGTTTAAGTTAACAAAAATATGTCGTGTTATAACAGATTATATTTTGTAACAAATAATTGCCAGAATGACATATGGTCGTAATATAATTTTAACCATGTTATAACAGATTTATTTTATGTTATGACATATTTTCCTTAACTTATCATAAATCTGTTGTTTGATAGCAGATTTGATTTTGAAAAAAAAAATTTCTGGATTAACACATATAGTGCCAACATGTGACAACATATTTGTTGTTTTAAATCTTATCATGTCAGACTTTTTAGTATCCTACTTATGACAGAGTTTTATGAAATTAGACATTAAATGTAAATTCTAGGATTTTCTTTTCTAATAACAGTTGCCTCTTTTTTTTTCTTATTCCCCTTGCTTGTCTATCACCTGTGTATCATTATTCCAATTTTGGTTTTTTCCATTTTGATTCATCTCACAATTCTTTTCCCTTTTTGGTTTAATCTCTTTAACAATTGGCGTGGATCACACGTTAAACTGTTTTGTTTTTTGTTTTTTTCCCCTCGCCACATTGACTTTCTCAAACTGCTGTCACAAAACATTGGTGGATTCGATCAGATATGGGTCAGATTATTCTTGTGTGTGGCAATTGGATCTTTGAGAAAAAGAGATGGTTGTTTGTGATTGATAACAAAAGGGCTTGTCAAATTTTAGAAAGTAACCGTCAAACCAGTTTTGATGATTGCATTCAAATGGTATATGCGGATTATGGGCTGGAAAATAGTGTATGTGATGTCGTGTTGAGCTACAAGCTTTCGAAGAAGTTGTCACATAAATTACCGGGTGATACACCACCGGTTTTTATTTATAATTCTTGACAATTGCATGCTTTCTTGGGGCAATTGCAGACGGATACTATGAGACTTTTCATTGAAGTGAAGGAGAAAGTAGTGCTTGATTCGACTAGAAAAGGAAATAAAAGACCATGACACGATTCAGTTGGAACAGACGCAGAACTTGAAAACATTTTGTGCCAAGATTATGAAGATCTTGAAGATGATGAAACCAGATTTGATTACTTAAATGATTCAGACGGAACAGACTCTGATGATGAGAATTTTAGCTCTTATGGGATTCCACCAGATGAAGAAGAGAAACCTAACCCTAGTTCACCAAAGAAGAAGAGAATTTCAAAATTTCTAATTGAAGAGCTAAAGGATAACGATGCTAAGTTAGACTTGTCAAAGATGAATTTGGCTGTTGGTCAATGTTATGATACAAAAGATCATTTGGAGACACGATCAAAGATACTAACAGTGGTACATAAGTTTGATTATTATGTTGATCGGTCGACACCTTTTTTACTCATTCTCAAGTGCTGGGTAAGAAGATGTACGTGGAGGATTCTAGAACCACTATGTAACCCATGCACACATATAGATAATATACATAACCTACCAACCATCATCCTCTTCTCTTTACTCCATGTGCTGCTAAAATCAAACACCTTTTCCAAATCAGAAAACTTGGGACCATCAAAGGTGTTTGCTATATTCATTTCTTCCCAAAAATATATGTGATACCCATCAAAGTTGTTTGATGGGTCAACTGGATCACAATTTAAACTGTTATGTGAGCAAACTCGTGTAGAGAGAATCTGAGAAGTCTACCATCTATCAAAGACAAAATCTCATGAATATTGTTGACTCCCAGCTGATGTGTAAGGAAGAAATGAACTTTCTGCGCAGACCATGTGTACTTTAATTCAGCAAACTTTATAAATACTCCCAGAGATGAGTTCTTCCACACATCTAAACCTAATCCTTCTTTCAGCAAACCAATTTTGGACCTGAAGAAACTGTGGTTCATGCTCCTATGTTGCAAAGGAGATTTCCCTTCTTCATAGAGGCGAGGAGGATACTTGATGACTTGACTCGAAGAAGCCATTGCTAATCATCAAAACATAAATAGTTAAAAAGCTAATTAAATTATGCAAACAAATTTGTCGTAATGATGAAAATCTGTAGATACATCAAACTAAATTGTTTTTCAAGGGCGGGAATTTATTTACAACAAAAAATCAAATTCAAGTTGGAATGATACTTACAGAAAATCAACAGAATTATTCAGAATTTGATGATCACGACCAATATCTGCAAATAAAAATGAAGGAATTTAGTGAAATTGACAGACAATTTTGAAAAAGTGACAATTCTTTACAGAAATTGAGAAAAAAAGGGAAGCAATTCTTACCGGAAATCAACTGATTGAAGCTGCAGTTGATGATGATATGCACTAATATCTACAAATAAATCAATGAGTTATAAAGAAAAATATTATGAAACATTGCCGGCAAAATTTATATATGTTAAGTTTGAAGACTTACACGAGAGGACAGATCTAACGGCGGCGAGGGTTTCGATTTCTTATAGTAGTTGGTCCAACGATGGCTCCGGTGAAATCGAACGGAGGCTAGGTGAAATCGAACGAAGCCTAGGTGAAATCAAACAAAGGCTAGGGGAAATCAAACGGAGGCTCGGTGAGGCTCGGTGAAATCAAACGGAGGCTCGGCTATGGTGAAATCGAAGGGAGGCTCGGCTCCAGTGAAATCGAACGGAGGCTCAGTGAGTATAGTTGAAATCGAACGGAGGCTCGGGTCTGGTGAAATCAAACGGAAGGATAGGCGAGGCTCGGTGAAATCAAACGGAGGGTCGGCTCCGGTGAAATCGAACAGAGAGTTCCTTCGTTGAAATCAAATGGATAGTTCCTTCGTTGAAATCAAACGGATAGTTCCTTCGTTGAAATCAAACGGATAGTTCCTTCGTTGAAATCGAAGGAAGGGTAGGTTCTTTTTTTCCGGTTTGAAAAATGTGAGACGAAGTTGAGACAAAGGCATAAAAAGTTTATTACTTATTCGGTAAAACAAAAAAGTTAATTTATTTCCTTTTAAACTATACTCCAAAAATAAAATAGTTAATTTACACTAATTTAACTTGAGTTACGGTTAAATGCTAAGGTTAAATGGTCTTTTTATAATAAAATTATGTTAGTCTAGTAATGCCTTTCAATAGGGTGTTAGTCTAGTTATTTTGGCCCAGATTGATGTTAATCTGAGTAATTTTCAGAAAATTTTAGATTTTTTCTGCATATATTATGGTTCAAATTTTTATAAATAGACATATATTACTCAATCAATAAAAAAGTGTATATTCAATGTTCCACATCGGTAGAGATGTCAAATAGATTGTTACCTATAAGATAGATACAAGAAAATCCGACATAAGGCTTTGTTGACAGCGGATATATCAGACTTTGTCCGCGAATTGGTGGATCGGTCTGCAAACTTCCAAATTTGAGTAAAAATAAGAAAATTTTATATAAAATTAATAATTGTGTATAGTTGATGAAAATAATTTATGATATATCTGAAAATATAAATACTTTTATGATTAGAATATTTATGAAATGAACATAGTGGGACATTATGAAGATTTCTATTTAAAAAAAAATTATTTTATAAATCTTCGGGGCAACTTGCTATCATTTGAACATAGTGGGACATATTTGGATATAAGAGCTACTTATAAAAATTTAAAATGGAAATATAGATTAACTAACCAACAACACTAACATTTTATAATCTAATGAAGTTAAAATTACATATAAGTAAAAGAAAATAAATATATAAACAAAACAAAAAAAATCTAAAAAATTAAAAATTATATGGAAAAATTTATAAACTCACCAAAAAATATTAAACAATAAAATATAAATATTTGTTACATTGATTACGAAAACATTGACCCACGGTGTACCGTGGGTTCAACTCAAGTTTACAATTAAAAATTTAGTGTTTATGATGAAAGATTAGATATTTAGGGTTTAAGATTTGTGTTTGGAGTTTAGAGTTTAAGGTTTATAATTTATGATTTTAATGAATAATAAATGATATATCATTGATAACATTTACATTTTATATGTGTTATTTATTAGATATGGGTTTCCAACTTAAAACCAATTGGTAATTGATTAGCCCATATCCTTATACTAGATTAGGACCCGTCCGATGGATGGTTTTTAAAATAAATTAAATTGATAAAAACTAAACTAAAATTTATTATAAGTGATATATCTTAATGTATATTTTTATGCATGTCTTGAACTATATATATCTTAAAATGATTGATTTTCATGGATTTTTCATTTTATGTCTGACAGATTCTTATCCACCACACCATTTTCAATCTCTAATAGAAACCCCATCATCTTCCTCACTTATTTGGATTCATATTTGTATATGAAAAATTGTTATGATATAATGAACTCTCTCAAAATGGATATATGTCTCTTGTTTCGATCTCCTCTCTTTGGAAGAGATCAATTATAATGTTCTCCCTTTGGAAGAAATCTGTCCTCTATTCTCATAGATTTTCTAAACATTTCATAAACTTAAAATACTATGCAAATTTTGAACCAATTTGTTATTTTGCGTCTATTATATGAAAACTATTTCAAAGAACTATACATAATTGGTTAGTGTTTATCGTGAATCTCACTTCGTTACTGCTAACATTTCATACATAATATTAGCCCTTGACATTTTTCTTGTCACTGGTTTGCGTATTTACTTCCCTAAGATTGACGTTGATATTCATTCTCTAACTCAACCAATTAGTATAATAAATTTGGTTTGATTATATTCAATCAGTTTTTTTTGTTTAAATAATTAGAAGTTTTGTGAAAATATATATTAGAAAGAAAACTTTAAATTTTATTGAAAAGTAAACAATAAGTTTTAACATATATATTAGAAAGAATAAGTAAAAGATATCTATTTTATCATGTATTTAGTTTTATAATATTGGTTCTTTTTTAAAAATTTGATTAAGAAAATATAATATTTTTAATAAATATTATCAAATATACACATGTCCAAATCTAGTCAATCAACCAACACGTGTCATCATCCTGTTATTTATATTTATAACTGAATATCCATTAATTATTGAATTCCCTTTTTACTAATAATAAAAGGAAGTTTTACTTTATTTTTATAAAAGTATAGTGATAATATTATTTTAGGATTGTATTCCTTTTTTAATTTTTTTTTCATGATAATTTATTGTTTTGTTTAATTAAACACATGTCAAAATTTGATTGTTTTAATTGACACATGTCACGATTAGCCAAATTACTCACTTTGAATCATTCGTCTTTATATAATAAGATATACCATTTAATATCCCAATCTATATCCAATGTGGGACATCTATCCCTAATACGCCCCCTCAAGATAATGGTTTTTTCTAGCCATTAATATTGGTATTTTCATGCAAGGATCGGCGGACCATCTATTGGGTCGGGCCGATTATTGATCGGATTGGACATGTGTGAATCAGACTCTGATACCATGTAGAGAGTTGATATAATGTGTTGTATTATTATCAAAGGGATTACATCTAAATATATACACAAGTCTCAAACTATGTAACCGAAAGAATTAGGAAACTAGATATACAATATTAATAAGAAGATACAATAGCTTGAAGAATAAGTTATTCTAGAAGATGCGATATACATGTCCATAAAGGTGTGACCAATGGTAGAACCTAAAACTAAGCATGAATCCAATGGAAATGGTCAAAAGCCAATTAAGTCTCAATTGAGTGAAAATTTCTTATTGCATATTTCTGTTTTCTTTTTGTCGACAATTGCAAATTTCTTTTTCAAAGACATTTTTTCATACAATTTGTTTCACTTTTATATATGTATTTGAAAATTTGTATGAAAAATGTCTTTGTATACTTCTGTGTGATTTTTCAAATACATATGTAAATAAAAAATATAAAGATGTGTTGTTGATCATGCATCAGATTTTGTATATAATATATAAGTGGTTGAAATATAGTTTGAATTTTGAATATGTTCAATTGGTCCCAAAAAATCTAAAACTACAAGATCACGTAAAAGTTTAGAATTAAGTGTTTTTTTTTTTGTTTAAAGCGGAAATTGTACTTTTGGCGGAAAGTTTGTACAATCCCTTATGATCTACAACCCAAGAACTCCATCAAGATTACATTATCAAAGATTCCTCAGAGAGACATAAAATGAATCGTCAAAAGACAAGATTTCGTAATGGTAATTAACTTGGGTTTTAACAGGGTACAAAGGTTTTAGTGTTTGTATTTATGATCTTTGTTTTAGTGCACAAACATGAAGTGTTTATTGTTAACTGTGTATACAGTTTACATGAGGTCTTTTCCCGAATAAAAGAATATACATGCAAGCCCAACTACACAACTGTCTTAACTTCATACTTCATGTTTCGCCTATGTAAGGTGTATTCAAGGCCGGCGGAGAGGGTAGGCAAAAGAAACATTGGCCTAGGGCCCCCATTTTTGTGGGGCCCCCATTAATATTTATATATATATATATATACATATATTGAATATTATGAAATTAAATATTAGAATAAAAATGGAAGATAATGTGGAAATAAGTGAATTAAAAAACCAATTAGAATTAAAAAAAATTCTTATACGATATTTACTGTTTTTTTTTATATTGATGTTTTTGCTTCTCTTTGTTTGTTCTCCATCGTAACATCTTCTTAGCTATTCTGTTACTATTTTCTTTTTAAAACTATGTTATGTTTGGTTACATTTCTTGGGGCCTCCGTTTTTTATTTTCTTTGGGGCCCCCAAATTCTCGGAGCCAGCCCTGGGTGTATTTGTGTTTTTACAGTTTGCCAATTCACTTAGTGCACTAATGACATGAACTGACAGGGAGAGCATATTGGACTTACCAAGAAAATGGCGTTTTCTTGATGGGATATATATGCTGACTTTAGAAACATGTCTCTTGGGAGTGGGGTGAAGCCGTGAAGGACAAGTCACGAGATGCGGCTAGAGAAATCTGTAATGCCATGAGGGTGAGACTATAACGTCACTTGCAAATTTTATTGATTTGTATCCTCTTAATATTGTAGATTTTCTTAGGACAACGTTCCACTTGCTTTTTATACTGATTAGGTTCTTTTTGTGAATTTGTTATTCATATATTAAGAAATTTCTGTATCTTAGTGCATTCTTTTTTCTTTTAATTTCCATGTTCGTCTGCATCTGATGTTTTATTCTTGCAATTTTCTAAACCTGCTGCAGGATGGAGCTGATATACGACAAGGCTCATATTATCAAGAACACTAGGGATGACACAATCCAATCACTAAACAAATTTAACTGTCAGAGAAGAATTTCCTTACACTAGGTCACCACTTCAAAACAATCTCATGGGATATTATTGTGTAAGTTACTGAAGCATGCATAGAAGCTTTTGAAGTAAGGATTCTTGGGAAGTAGCCCTGAGTTTACAAATCGGTGAGTCTTTCATACCAGTGAATCATGGTGATGTGATGTTTTTCTAGAGTTTTAGTCGTGCTTATCCATATCTGCAGCTAAGCAGCTTCCAAAATCCAATAGAAAACTGACAGCATATGAATTCAACTGTGGTGGACGTAAAAATTATGAACAAGAGCTCACACATTCTGTATGAGCAATTGAAATGATTTGTGCAAAGAATGGATATGAATGTTGTTAAAAGAAGGATCTGCCACCTAAAACTGTCTTCGCAATATCTGTCTGGCTTTTAACAAAAATATATATATATATATATATATATATATATATATATATATATCAAGCTATCACCCTTGCAGCGATATTTGTATAAGAGATTTCTTAGGCTGTATTGGTGAAGTGATTGAAGAGCATATGAAAGTATGTGAAAAAAACAATCTTTTAGCATGATATGATTGTTGTTTTTCAGTGGTATACGTTGTATAGGGCTTTTGAGTGGTCTATGATGATTTTGCTGTTTGAGTAGTACGATTCGTTTGATTGTTTCAAATAAATAATCATTTAGCATGATCTGATGGTGTATTCTATTTTTCAGGTAATCAATCCGTAGTCATCTTCACATAAAAATAAAAAAGACGAAGAGGACGATGAAGAAATTACAATTTGGCATTGCATTTTTTAGCATTGTATAAAATCACAATTTTGTCTCTGTTTCATACTTTCATTTAATAAGAAATTCATTTTTTATGTCTCTATTTCATTTATCAATTATTGGTTTATATGTGGCAAAAATCATAATTTTGTGCTTCAAGGCATGTCTCTGTTTCATTTCTTAACTCTGTTTTTACTTGCTACGTCTCATGTAAAAGCGATATCAACTAGCAAGTAACATAATTATTGAATTACTCTGCTCTGTTTTTTAACAACATGCTTGGTATAAATTTGAATTGCAATAAATTTCATGATCTCATTAATAGTATGTTCTAATTAATTATAAAAATCTGATGTTTGGTAAGTCATTTCCAGTGACTACATATATAGGAAAAACCATCTTATTTGACCCATGTAAATAGTATTGTATTTCTTCAAGGAACTGGTATTTTAGTTATCAGAAAATACTTTTATATTTTTTGTATGCTGGTTTGTCGTATGATTATGGTATATAATATTTGAGGACATCGATATTTAACATATTATAATTATTAGCAAAAATTATTTTGAAATAAGAAAAATTATTAAGGTATTGCAAAAATTAGTGGAAAATAAATCAGAATTTGGATACACGTCAAAAAAATAACAATCAGAATTCGGATACTAGCTTTGTCTTTTGTATTCATAGACTTCATGCATCTCCTTTTTGTTTTTTTTGTATCTCACACTTAAATCTTAATTTTTAAATTTTTTTCAAATTGGTTTATTTTTTCTCAGTGGAAGGAAAGTATTTTATCATACGTCTATCATGATTTTATAAGTTTAGTTAGATGATCAGTAACTTATTTAACTTGTATGTATTAATCAATGCATCTCTTCAGTCTCTACTTTGAGGAATCCCTTGCAAGTAAAAAATGCAACAGTTTTTAGCTCGCAAGTCAGGATTCCTTGCCTTTGCTAACCTTATGATTTGGATATATGATATGTTGATTTTGTTGAAGCACTCGGTAGCCTAATAGAAGAAGCGGACATGAAGGATACCGGAACTGGAGTCTCAGATATATTTAGTCTTTAGCTTCAACAAGTGCTTAAGAGGAAAAAAATAGTTCTAAGCAGATCAGAGGCATTAGAGAGGGAAGCTAAATAAAGATCTAATGAAACCAAACAGCTATTAATACAGATTAGTGCCTCAGAAGATTCAAGAATTGAGGAGCTTCGTAAACTCATATAGGAGAGAGACAAGACATGGCAATCTGAGCTTAAATCTATGCAAAGACAACACCAGATGGATTCAACCTCTTTGTCCGATTTATAGCAGACTAAATATGAGGTGAATTATTTAGAGAGACTTTTGGAAGTGGAAAAGCTAAGAAGCAATGAATTTCAAGCAGAATTAGATAAGTCAATTAAATTCTGCAGTTGAACTAGTAAAGACAATGTACAAGAAGATTATATACAGAGCACGTTGGTGATAAGAAGCTCTTACGAACAAGCAGTTAATCAAGCTATTTAGAGAGATGCCGAGTTAGCAGAAGACTTGAAGAGAATGTCTGTGAAAAAAGTTAATGGATAAGAAGAAAGAGGACAACCTTGCTTAGCTTGATTCAGATTTAATGGTGGTGATAGAGAATATAATGGAGAAGGAGATGGAGCTACCAAATATGAAGAGTGAAATGGATAAGAAAGTGTTAACCGCAAACATCAAAGCCATGAGAGCTATGATTAGAAGAGTGAAGGTTCGGTGTGAGCAATTGGAAGAAAGCCTCTAAGATGCGGCATATATACTGAATAATGAAGAGTAGAGAACATTCTAATGAGAACTTCAAAATGATGAAGAAGGTTGTAAAATTAGATTAATTTCTCTATGTCTATCTTTTGCATGCAAGACTTAATAATTTGTAAAGTTAACTTAGTATTAACTTTTTTAATCAAACAAGAGCAACAAATATATTTATCCTTAAGTTATGATTTGACTAATTTTACAGGTAAAAATGAATGCAGTAAATTTAATCATTTCAGTGGGGCGAGAAAAATGTTATGATAGATGATAATATTCATTGATATTCGATCTAAAAGTTTACTCACCGTTAGCGTTGCATGAATAGAAAATGTTTTTGTTGTTGCATGGTGGTAGTGTAGATCCAAAATACTCATAAGGATGAAATATGATATACATATCTAATTTGCTAAACATGTATGTACTATATTATACTCATTAACATGTGTAGCTAATTTTACAGGTGCAAAAGTAATATCTTAGTTTAGATAGTATTGAGCCTTGCTCTGAAGAATTCTTAGATCGTATATCATTAGAGCGACATTCTAATTTTGTTTCTATTTTGGTGACATGAAGACTTTGGCTCATAAAGGCGAGGTCTTGCTTTCTTTACACCAAATTAAAAAACTTTTTTTTTCCCTAACCATGATATAAATATAAGAAAAGCTGTGCGGGTGAAAAACACACAAAAAACCAAACATAAATATATTCTCTTTTGAAATTATCATTGATTGATTTGATTCTTAAACATTTTATTATCTCAGGAAAATATGACTTATGTAAACAACATATGAAGTTTATAATTTCTAAAAACAGAGTGATGCATTCAACAGGAACATAATATGCAATTCAAAAGAATGATGTCGAGCCTAAGAAAATCAACAGTTGTGTCAATGGACCAAACCACTGGTGACTCATAACAGAACTGAAAGAAGATAAATCTGGTCTCTTCTCAGGCGAAAGATCTATAAAACTTTGAACTAAATTGTACAATATCGCGCATGAAGAGATGAATTTTTTAGGATCAAACAAAATTCAAAAGGTTTGGCTGTTTCTCCAAATTCTCCTCCGCTTTTTTAAGAGACAAAATTCATCAAAACAATTCCATTCTCATCTCCATTTTCATCATAATCAATCTTATTTCAATTTCCAAGACCAAGCAAACCAATAACGACTATATTTAAGCAATTTTATTTCAATTTCCAAGACCAAGAAATTCAATAACGATTATTTAAGAACTCAGTTCTGAAGCATTCAATGTGGAGAAGGTCAACTACTGTACTATCATGGCTTCTTGGGGCATGAATATACCACATGTTTGTGTCCTATGCAACATAGAGAAAGAATCACATGCCCATTTATACTTTCAAGGTGGGTACACGAAGGAAATATGATGTTCATTTGCAGACAGAATCTCGCCAAACCCACCAACGACAATAGCACCAATCATAAGTTGGGTTATGGGCGCTCAATAATAAAGACATGCCCTTACCTGATTTTGGTTAAAATCATGGTTTTAGGAACAATTTAATTGACGTTAGCTATGTTGTTTAGTGTTTTTCGTATATCGTTATGTAAGAACTGGAACAACGTTTATTAGGTCGCTTTGGCCTGCTTCTTTCAGTTCTAAGGGTTTGATAGTTCTTAATGTTACAGGATCTGACATTGTGGAGTTAGTTAAAATATCCAAACTAATAGTGTGGGATAATGGTTTGATGATGAGCATGTACTCATTTGAGACGTTAGATAGCAGCATGTGTGAAGTTTTTTTATGGAGATTAGACAAAACTTTCAGAGGGAATGTTGTTAAGGAAGGTTCTAGAGTGTTCTAGAATCCTCTCCAAGTTTCCAAAAGATAGAGGTTTGTATATATATGTCGAGTAATATAAGGCAACAATAGGTCGAGTCTTGCGTTCCAAGTTATTAGGTTTGTATAAATATGATGTAAAGAAGATCAATACAATCATCCTTTTCTCTCGATTCTCTCTAGTTTACATGGTATCAGAGCAAGTTTAAATAGATCCGAATAAAGTTTTTACTTATTTTCTAGAGAGTTTTGTTGTTTTTGTGAGAAAGAGAAAGTTGTTCATTGAATATGACAAAACCGGAGACTATGAACACGGGCGACAAGCTCGCCTCACCGTACCAGCTCTCGGCGTCCGAAAATCCCAGAACGGCGATATCTCCGGTGATGTTGACAGCTGAGAACTACTCAGAATGGAGTTCTGAGTTGGAGAATGCACTACGTGCTAAGTGCAAGCTAGGGTTCATCGATGGGAGTCTCAAGATGCCAGATATGAAAACACACCCAAACGAGATAGAGTTGTGGAAGACGGTGAATTCGATGATAGTGGGATGGATCTGCGCATCGATCTTGCTGGTTATTCAATCAACGGTGACGTGCACACCTGAGGTGTTGTGGAATAATTTGAAGAAACGGTTCTCAATTGGTAACGCAGTGTGATCTTATCAGTTGAAAACCAAGTTAGCCGTGTGCCGGCAAGATGGCTCAACAGTGCTTGAGTACTTTGGAAGATTGACGACCAAGTGGGATGAGCAGAGAGCTTATCGACAGGTACCACAATGTACTTGTGGTGCAACAGAGGTCTTTGAGAAAGAACAGGAGATCGAAAAGGTGCATCATTTCTTAATGGGTTTAGACGATGCACGCTTCGGTCATATTTGTGTGAATAATTGGAATGGGTCCATTACCAGATCTGGATTCCTTTTATCAACGGGTTTTTTGTGAAGAACAAAGACTAGCATCTTCTCGCACCGAACCAAAAGCTGAAGTTGTGGGGTTCCACGCCAAAACAGATGGTGATGTCGGTGAAACAGCCATGGCAGCATTGGCTTATGGGAGATCAACGACAAACGGTGCTCATTTTGGAAGACTTGGGCACGATGAGAGTGATTGTTGGCAGTTTGTCGGGTTTCCGGAGTGGTATACGGAGTGTAGCAACAGAAGCACAGCGGACGAGGGAGAGGAAGTTCTTTTCGTGGTAGAGGATGTGGGAGATCAATTGTCTCAACATCAACCTCGTTTAAACGCAGTGCAAGCATCCATAACACCAGGTTCAATTCCAACTCTCAGTGCAGAACAATGGGCCACACTAACAGCTCTTCTTGACACACAGAAGTCTTCCCCAATCCCCGACGAACTTCATGGTAATGTACAAACAGGTGAAGTGATATTAGATAACGGATCATCTCATCACATGATGGGAGATGTCTCTTTGCTTACTGATGTGAAAAGCATTCTTGAGTGTCCAGTTAACTTCGCGGATGGTAGCCATGTATTAGCTACATGGATTAGGTCACTGCGGTTATCGGATACAATAATATTGCTTATTGTTCTTCATGTTCCTGATCTTAACTGCACATTACTATCCGTTGTTAATTACTTAAACAAACATGATATTTGCAGTATTTTCTGATACACTGTGTGTGTTGCAGGACAATTTTACGAGTACCCTGATTAGAGTCGGTGAAGAACGGGATGGTGTTTACTTTTATCCGGCTGTGACAATCAAGCGAGGTTACAAAGTTAAAGTGGCTGAAGACAAGGCTTTGTGGCATCGTTGGTTAGGATATCCCGCGTTTGGTGTTTTAGGTCTCTTACCATTTATTTCTAGTATTAATCATAATCCGGACAAGTTTGGCGGATGTGATATTTGTTTTCAGTCAAAAAAAACTCGTGAGGTGTTTTTTGAGAGTAATAATAAAGCCATTGGGTCGTTTTATTTAATCCACAGTGATCTTTGAGGACCATATCGAGTGCCTTCGTTATGCGGTGCCATTTATTTTATTACAATAGTATTATGATTTTTCCCGAGCCGTCTGGATATATTTGCTGCTGGAAAAAAGTGAAGTTAAGAATATTTTTCCAAACTTTGTTGAGATGGTTTCTCGGCAATTTGACAAGAATGTAAAGATGGTTAGAAGTGACAATGGAACGGAGTTCCTGTACTTATCCAAGTATTTCGATGAAAAAGGGATTCTTCACCAAACTTCTTGCGTAGCTACCCCACAACAAAATAGGAGAGTTGAACAGGAACATCGACACATATTAAAAGTATCTCGTTCTTTGATGTTCCAAGCTAATATTCCAATAAATTTTTGGGGTGAGAGTGTTATGGCGGCTGCACATCTCATTAACATAACCCCTTCGGCAGTGTTTGGGGGAAAACACCATATGAGTACTTATATGAGAAGCCTCCATTGTATGAAGATATAAAGACATTTGGGTGCTTATGTTATGTGCGTAGATATACACGGCGTCCCGATAAGTTTGGATCACGGAGCCATAAATGCGTGTTTGTTGGATATCCATTTGGGAAAAAAGGTTGGCGGCTGTATGACCTAGAGACAAATGAGTTTTTGTCTCTATAGATGTTGTATTTCATGAGAAAATATTTCCATATGAGGTCAAGGAAGAGGATACGGTACCAAAATCTATACCACAGGCGGTACCGATGATGAGGTGATGTTGTTACAAGAGAATTCTCAAGTTACTGAAATAGTTGAAGAAAATGAGAATAGTGATACTGGAGAAACGGTACCCACATCACCAATTGAGGCAACGACACCAGCTAGTCCTAGAGAAGTTGTGACAGTTCCGGCTCAGGTAGCTCCGCCTACTCTTGGTAAACGACAATCACATCTTCTGGCTTGGCACAAAGACTATGTTGCACATACCACTCGCGCAACCGATAATGATAAAAGTAAACACAACACCGTTCCTCCCGGCAACAATGCCTCTGAAACGCGTCCAGGTATGACTCCATATCCGATTGAGAACTTTATCACTAATGAGTTATTTTCACAGAAACACCAGATTTTCTAGCTGTGGTTTCAGCTGGTGTTGAGCCGCGTGGTTACAAAGAGGCTTTTCTTGATGAACATTGGAACAAGGCAATGAAAAGTGAGGTTGACACGCATGTCTTACAAAAAACATGGGATCTAAAAACTTTACCAGAGGGTAAGAAAGTACTTGGTAGTAAATGGGTGTACAAGCTGAAGTTTAACGCTGATGGAACCATAGAGCGCTACAAGGCACAGTTAGTTTGTCTTGGTAACAATCAAATAGAAGGTGAGTACTTTGATGAAACCTTTGCACCTGTCGCAAAAATGACAACAGTATGTGCTTTATTAAAAGTTGATGTTGCTAAGAAATGGGAGGTACACCAGATGGATGTACACAACACCTTCTTGAATGGGGATTTGGAGGAGGAAGTGTACATGAAACCACCGCCAGGATTTCATCCTGATGATCCTACAAAAGTATGTCGGTTGAGAAAATCAATTTATGGTCTTAAGCAAGCACCACGTTGTTGGTTTGGCAAGCTGGCTTCCGCGGTTAAAGACTTTGGTTTTGTACAATCTTATTTAGATTATTCTTTGTTTACATATATCAAAGGTGAGAAATCCTTGCGAGTAATTGTTTATGTTGATGGCTTAGTCATAGTTGGAAACGATTTGAGTATGATGATGAAGTTTAAAGCATACATGAGTGAATGATTTTATATGAAAGATTTGGGAAAACTGAGATACTTTCTCAGAATAGAGATTGCAAGGGGACCATTGGGGATGTTCCTTACTCAACGTAAGTATTGTCTAGACATCCTATCTGAAAAAGGTATGCGGGATTGTAAGCCAGCAATCACACCAATGGAACAAAATCACAAGCTTCTTGAGGATAAAGGACCATTGTACAGTGATCCACTCTGACTTCAGAGAGTTATTGGGCGGTTAGTTTATCTCACTCTTACACGTCCAGAGATTTGTTATTCCGTCCATGTATTGTCTCAAGTAATGCATTAGCCTCGTGAAGCTCATTGGGAAGCAGTTGAACGCGTTTTAAGGTATCCCAAGGCAATCCAGGACAAGGAATAATGTTAAAAGCCGAAGTTAACTTGCAGGTGCATGCGTTATGTGACTCGGACTACAATGGATGTCCGCTTACAAGGAAGTTGTTATCTGCGTTCATAGTACAAGTTGGATCTTCTACTGTGTCATGGAAGACGAAGAAACAAGACACCGTATCTCACTCATCAACTGAAGTGGAATATCGGGCAATGGCAACGGCGTTAAGGGAACTAAAATGGTTCAAAAGATTGATGGCTGATCTAGGAGCACCAGTGACGGGTCCTATAGAAGTGTTTTGCGATAGTAAACCAGCCATATACATTGCCGCCAATCCGGCGTTCCATGAATGGACGAAGCACATAGAATCTGACTGCCATAGCGTGAGGAATGCAGTGCAAGATGGGCTCATCAGAACTCCATACGTTCGTACAATGGAGCAATGAGCTGACATTTTAACCAAAGCATTAGGAGGCGTGACCTTCAGATATTTGCTGGGTAAGTTGGGCGTTTGTAACTTACACGCTCCAACTTAAGAGGGGTGTGTTAAGGAAGGTTCTAGAGTGTTCTAGAATCCTCTCCAAGTTGCCAAAAGATAGAGATTTGTATATATATGTCGAGTAATATAAGGCAACAATAGGTCGAGTCTTGCGTCCCAAGTTATTAGGTTTGTATAAATATGATGTAAAGAAGATCAATACAATCATCATTTTCTCTCGATTCTCTCTAGTTTACAAATGTCATTGTGTTTGGTGGTGACTTTAGACATATTGTACATGTTACCATTGGGACTGGAAGGGAACATACCATTATGGCTGCTATTAATTCATCTAAGCTTTGGAAAAATTGCACAATTCTCAGGCTTACAAAGAATATGAGGCTTCTTAGGGGTAATAATTATGTTTATGCACAAGAACTTGAATCTCTTTTGAAACATATATTGGATATTTTAACTATTGTTGAAGAAAAGATAAATGAACCTAAATGAAGTGAAGTGGATATTGATATATATGAATATTTGCTTATTACTGATCGTGAAAAACCCATAAAGTCAGAGATCGGAGTTTTTGGTCAAGGATGTCACTTTCTATGACAAAGAGTTGTATCGAGCCCACCTAATAAAACGTTCATATGATAAACGATTTTATGCTCTCCAACGTTGAATGTACTATATGATCTTTGTTTGTCAAATCTTAGACGTTTTTTTCTACATATGATTACATTAAGAGTTTTGTTTTTTGTTTTGCTTTGATTTTAACACTTTAAATTTGGATTTAGGTGAGGAAAAAAAACTAATCTAAGCTCTGAGAGTATTGAACCGACAGAAGGTACTGAGATGATTCAATCATTTATCCTCAAGAATTATTTAATGACATTAACATTATGTATTCCATAATCATGATTTTGCGGACGAAGATTGGGAGTTTGATAATGCTACTTAGGAATATTGATCACAAAGAATGTTTATGCAACAATACTCAAGTTACTCAATTAGTTGATCCCGTGATTGAAACAAAGATTATAACTAATGAAGATGGTGATGTAAACAAGTGTTGATTCCGAGAATGATTGTTTTTCCACCAGAAACAAGATTCCTATCTAGGATGAGACATAGACAATTCCTGTTGCAGTTCCATCTGTCATGGCCATTAACAAAAATCAGAGCTAAACACTATCAAATGTTGGACTCTATCTTCCTCGAACTTTTTTCTCACATGAACAATTTTACATGTCTCAGAGAGAAATTGGTGGATGTAACAATTTTGGCAGGAAACACGGTTTTTGCGGGAAATGCAGGAACACTTGAGTTGTCACAAATGAAACACACAATTTTGGTGGAAAACCACAATTCTGGCCTATACTGGTCATTGTTCTAAGGTGGTGGCTTGTGCATAGTCCTATGTCCAGAGGTTTGTTTTACTATTTGATTTTTTTTATTCTGTTACAATTTTATTCTTTAAAAAAGAATTATGATGAATATATACATGTATATTAAATTATAGGTGGTCTTACTATTAACAGTCACCATGATTTATCTGATGTACTTTAAAATCTATATCTTCCTAAAGGTGATGAGTTATGTGAGATGTAAGTCTTTACCTATTTGGATGTTGATTTCTTAAATGAAATTTCATTTTGCTTTCGTATTCTATGCTTGATACTCATTTAAAATGTTATTTTGCATGTGTCAGAATCATGGCTCGAAGATTTTTGTTTACTGTTTAAAAATAAGTAATATTATGACGTTAATATTTTCAAAAACATTTTCTTTAGCTATTTTTGTTAGATTATCCTTAATTTTATTTTTCTACTTTTTTGTGTTTTATTCAATAAAAATATTTCCCTTTCAAAAAAATTTATTGGATCAATAAGTCTCAGATAAAATCTTTCATCCCCGCGCGTACTGCGTGGACCTCTAGTTAATTAATAAAAAAAAATTAGTTACTTAATAATTTAAATGACAGATCATTTTTGGTGAGAAAAGGACAAGACCGCTTTTGCTGAGAAAATAACGTTACCATTTTGGCGGGAAATAACAGAACCATTCTTGGTGAGAAATGATAGACCATTTTTGTCAGGAAAATGACGGAACCATTTTTGGCGAGAAAATGTTGGGCTTGTTTTTGGCGGGAAAATTGCGGAACAGTTTTTGGCGAGAAAATGACGGATCATTTTAGCGGGAAAATGTTGGGATTTTTTTTGGTGGGAAAATGTTGGGACCGTTTTTGACGGAAAAATAATGGAACTATTTTTGGTGGGAAAATGATGGAACCATTTTGGCTGGAAATAACAGAACAAATTTTTTGTGGGAAAAGAACGGAACTGTTTTTGGCGGGAAAATAGTGGAATTGTTTTTGGCGGGAAAATGTTCAATCTGCTCTTTGACGGGAAAATTGAAAGATTATGAAAATTAGTTAAGTTGGTTTAGTAAAATTGAAATTAGATTAATTAAATAAGTTTGGTTAATATTGGTTAAGTGGTTAAGATAAATGGTTAAATGGGTAACCTATCTACCCATTACAACCAACCCATTAAAGCCATTAAACCATTTAACTATGAACCCATTAGAACCATGAACATACTAGGGTCAAAAATTCTAACCCATTAGAATAAATGGGTTAGGTTTGGTTGGATGAAACTCATGACCCATTACCCATTTTGACATCCCTACTCTCACCAATAAATTATTATTATTATTAGTTTTACTTTTTAGTTTTAAAACTTTTGCATGATTTTTTGCCTCTATTGGTGAGTGACTCAATGAATCTCTCACCAAATTTCTTATCAATATAATTCTTTTTATTATTATTTTTGTTTAATTTTTAGTTAATTGATTTTTTTTTTAAAATTCTTATCTTAAATGATTACCAAGAATTCTTGTTCTTTTGTCTTTGTTTTTTTTTGGTTTTTTTACTCTTTTCAGTGTTGATTTATTTTTATTTTTTTCATTTGTCGATGTTGATAATTACGAAATTACCAACAAGAAAATATAAGGGTTAAATCATTGGCAGCCCATGGGCCTGTTAGTGTTGGTTGTTTGCGTCTAAATTCAAGCGAACTTGCTCACCAACAAAAGAGGATCTTCAAGTAACTGTGGAAAAAAGTCAAAATATTAGTTTTATTTTTTGTTTTGAAAATGAGATTGGTTGTTGAAGGGCAATGAATCTCACAAACTTGGTAGCAAGCTTGCTTGGTAGATATATGCCAAAACCAATATTCGTCTAACATTATTACCCTTGTTGTCAACCCATTTCATACGCTAGAGTCTACGTATAAAAGAAAATTGTTTTAACCAACAATGATCTGTTTGATATCCAGTTACACAAACAAAATGAATGTATACATTTTGGATGCAAACTAACCTAGTTTGATGATTTATTGGTTTTGCTGTGATTACATTCTGCCATATAAGACAGAAGAGTGCATGCTTTGAAATTTGATTTAAAATCTGTCGTCGGGTCAGTCCATTAGTCGATGGTAAAGAACCAATTCCTCAGAATATTTGAGTGCATTACAAATTAATGAATAAGAGACAAGTTTATTTATATTTCGGTTAGTTAGGCAGTTGGGTAGTTTTCAAGTTTTTATAGGGGTTTTGGGTAGTTTTAAGTTTTAATTTGCAAAAGAGGTAGTTTATAAGGTAGTTTAAGTTTGTGTCAAATTTTTATGACAAAATTACCCTTGTGTGTTAGAGAGAGATAGAAATAGAAATGAATGGTCTTATGAGAGAGAGAAGAAATAAAAATTGGGAGAGAGAATAGAAACTGTGAGTTTAAATACCAAATAAGGTTTGAAATCGCCGATCAAGAGAATGAGTTAGCTCTGGCGACGGAAATGGCCGCAAATTTTTCTTGGTAATATTGAAGACAGTGAGAGAGAAAATGGGTCACGAGAGATTGTTGGTCTTCGAGAGCGCATGTAAGTTTTCCGATGAAATACCTGTGACGGATAAGCCAAGCATTAACGAAGATAGTGAAGCTTTGAGTGTTGCCAGTGAGTGGCATGTCTGATAAATATATATATTTGGAGTAGTCACTAAGTATTGAACTTATTGCTCAAGTGTACATTGTGGCTTGTTTGAGATAAGAATGCCCAAATTACTGTGGCTTCTTAAGATAAAAACTGAAACCTATGTGTTGTTGTTCTTTTTTGCATAAGCTTCTAGTTACTTTAGTTAAGCAATTCTGATGTGAAATTTGTAGGAGTTGGATAGTAGACCATTGAGAGTTAACCGCAGGTCCTCCACCACCAAAGAGGGAAGATGGGTTCTCAAGAGGACCAAGAAGCAGCTTTGGAAGCTCAGGTTCAGGATATGGACGAGGTGGAGGTTTTGGTGCTGGTTCAGGAAACCGTGTGTATGTGGGAAACCTTTCATGGGGAGTCGATGACATGGCTTCATTTAAGTCGATGATATAGTGTTTTTTGCTTCTTTGTTTTTATTTTATTTTTGTTTTTGTTTCACTTGGTGGTGTTAGAACAAAGAGAAGGGTGAGCGAAAGGACTAGTTCTTGATCTGTACGTCTCTTTTTCTTTTCTTCCGATTGTATTTGCTTTTTATTTTTATTTTATATACAATCTAAGACAAGTAAAAAAAAGAGAAATAAAAGAAATATACTTGTAAAATTAAATCCAAGATTTTTTATCAATTGACAACTGATAGTACCGGTATACACACTATAAAATTAAACAAAAATAAAATCAAAATATATTTGTAAAACTTACGAAGTATCTTTTCAGACACTTGAAACTAGAAACAAAGATCTCGAAGATAAGATAGTTTAGTTGGTTTTTCATCGATATGGACCAATTTTTTTGAGGTTTTATAAAATCAGATAAATTTTATTATCATGAATTAAATAGAGTATAATATTTTTTTATTAATTATGCCGTGACTGTAATATTCAAAACTATATCAATTTTTTTTAAAATATATCCTGTTTTGATATAGAAAATTCTCATAAATAGCATAAAATCAATTTTTTGAACCACAAATATCACACATTTTCATTTAGGACATTTCATCATTTGTACACCCAAGCAAATGTACACCCTGTAAAATCTGATTTTTATACATGATTTTGTTACTAACTGAACACATAAATATAAAAGCATCATTTTTTTGTTAGATGTCGACTTCTTGACAATCTCTAATAAAAACCCTTATTAGAGTGATTGAATCAATTGTCATCAATAAACTTTCTTCAGTTTTTTTACTGAAGAAAATAATGTTGGTGTACACTTCTTCTCTATACACTTCACCTTGGTGTACACCTTTCTCTTTGTACACCTCAACGTTGGTGTACAACAAAATAAGAAGACATTTCAAATGAAAAAAGTTGAACTTAATTTTTTTGTTATTAATTTGAGTTTGTTGATGTTAATAACATAGAGCTTAATAACATATCAATATTTGATATATTCATTGATATATTGAAATATATACTGAAGAAAACTGTACAAAGAAAGAGGTGTGTCAGCATTAAGCTTGCTTCATTGCCAAATTAAACTAAAATATTTCTTAGGAGATAGAACAACCGATAGTACTACTGGCGATGATGGGGTATTGGACATATATACAACTATCTCTCTCGAGCCTACATGGCATGACATGGAAAAGCTTGTTTTTGTTTTGCATAATTGGAATCAGGTTTCAATTTCTTTCAATATCTTAACAAGTCCATTTGTTTCGTTGTGGTAACTATGACGTCTTTCTAACAAGAGATTGCTTAGCTTACTCCAAAATCAAGCCTGCAGTGAATCAGATCGAGATAACTTTCAGAGCTACCTTAACTACACACCACCCACATTCTCTGAAAATTTATTATAAAACTCTTTTGATGAAAGAAAACTCTAATATTGAAAAAGTGAATACATGCAGCTCAAAACCATCAATATATGCATAACCTCTTACATCATTTAGGAACATTCTTTGTCAAAAATCAAAACTTTTAACCTCAACAAACCCCAAATTCATAACAAAAAAATTATTCTTATTTGTACAAGTCCCACATCGATTATATACATATATCATGGTTTACAAATCATAAAAACTATGATATATCAAAATGTTTAGAGAAATGGGTGTACACTGAAGTGAGGTGTACGTAGAGGTGAGGTGTACAGAGAAAGGAGTGTACACCAACATAAAGTGTATAGTAAGAAAGAAGTGTACATCAATGTGAGGTGTATAAAGGAGTAGAGACGTGTAAATCAGGATGAAGTGTATAAAGAAAGAGGTGAAATAAATATAGAAAGAGAATAATTAGTTACTAAGACTAAATTAAAAAAAATGTCATGTTTTATATTTGTTAGTGATCTTAGTCAATAGATATAGATTTAGGAAGAGCTGTTAATAACATAAAAGTGTACACACCAAAATATATGAGAGAGGTGTTCTTCGTCCCAACGAAGAACATAGTTAAACTATAATATAAATTCTAGTTTAATTTCGTTGTTCATTCCAAAAAAATGAAGAAACTAAGAAAAAATCAGAAATCCAAAACAAAAGAAGCACCCAATATATATCAAAGAAACAACAATTTTGTTGGATGTGGAATTCTTGAACGGTTTCTCTTCTGCACATAAAAAAAAATAGAAATTGAACTATAATCATACAAATTGAGATTAATGACCTAAAAAGATAATGTGTGAATTGTGATGTTCTCATGACTTTGTCTACATCCGTCACATTGGGTAAAAGAGGTGGTATGTTGGATAAACTAATTTTATATAAAACCACTCCTCGTCGTGAATCCAAGTTTGATTTGAGGTATGTCTATATTATATAATTTAGTTTCAAAATGCATATTTATAAGCTTTCCTCTCTAGTTTTGGGGTTTTGATTAGTAACTTGTTCTCTCCTTAAAAGGGTACCAAATAAGATTCTGACTGTATTCATTTAGTACATTTTCTTTAAGAATGTATTGTATCATGATGTACGGTATCATGCCTCACCTATTGGTTTTTACAAACCTGTATATAGTATTATTCAAGAAGTTTAGTACTAGACTGTTACTATATTCATTGAATCTTAATCGATATAGATATGTTGTTAAGTTCATCTTTTTCTCATATGGGAACTTAAGAAAGAAAATAATAAAACTTTATTGAAGTCAGATGGTGTTACAAATGAATCTTTCTGATACTGTAATCACAAATGTAAAGTGATATAAGCAATTGTAAAGGAGTGTGATGTATTCGGCTTCAGGCTCACCACAAAACTTTCCATCTAGTCACATTATTATTTTTTTTGGTTTTCATTATATATATTCTAAAATTCTTGTTTCTGAATTATTCATGGAAACATATTTCGGCTTTTCAAAGACTTGTTATTCATTTAAATTCATTAACAAACTATTATATGTAGAGAGGTGTACATCAAAATGAGGTGTACAGTAAAAAAAGATATGTACACCAACATTATTTTCATAAGTAGAAAAATAAAACATAGTTATAGAGACTAATTAAAAGCATAATGTCACATTTTTTTTCTTTTTTTTTACAGTTAACAAGATCATACAATTGTCATCATGCTTGTTGGGAACAAGGCTGATCTACGTAACTAGATGTTTCAACTGAAGATGCCAAATCCTTTGCAAAGAGAGAGAACACATTCTTCATGGAGAAAGTTGCACTCGAAGCATTGAACGTCGAGAATGCTTTCACTGAAGTGCTTTCTCAAATATACTGTGTGGCAAGTAAGAAAGTGTTGGATATAGGAGATGATTCTACTACTCCTCCTAAAGGACATAGTATTAAGTGATGATAAGACTTGTCATTCATGTTGTTAATGTTACGTTGGACAAATCCTTTACATTAATAAGAGTTATAACAATGACTTGAGTAAAGCCTAAATCATACTACATCTAACAGAGCATATCATATTAAAGTCCTAAAATTATGATATGGGAAACAAGAACATAGGAAGTCAAAAACTACTTAAAATCCAATGCCAGTTCAACTGCTGTTTTCTCCCCTCCCTCCCAGTAAAAGGGTAGATACTCGTTTGTGCAGTCAAGCCATCATCTTTAAGATCTTTGCCTTGTACTGGATGAGGTATAATCCCTTTCTCAGATGGACATGCAAATACCGTGACCAAATCGTTGTAGCTCGGTAATGTTCTCATCCTATATGTTCTAGCAAGTGGATGCTCCTGCTTCATCAAATCTAGATTTCAAACTAATGAAGTGAATGATCAAAAGATTATTCAAAAAATGAATTCAAACCTTGATATAAGCATCCCAAACAGCAGCATCTGCAGCTATCATTAGCAGATTCTCATCCCACGAGAAGCCGTCTTCTTTCAGAATAGCTTCCACATATTTATAGTACTTCAAATACTTGTTGTAACGGTGCCTTAAAACTCTTTTCCCATATTGACCACTAAATCTAGAATTGAACAAAGCTAGCTAATCCATTCTTGTTACCTCTTCCTTCTGATCAACCATAAGCTAAATAAAGTATTGATCCATTACCGGAGTCCACTCAGTTTTTGAGCTTTCTTTACTCGAAAGACTTTCACCTACAAAAAACTCACATATAACCAATCCAAGATTCATAAAACAAGAATTTGGGAGGAACAAAGAACACACCAATGTTGACTCCATTAATCTCATCTTCAAACTCTAAATCATGACATTAAGCTAACATTAAGCTAACAAGTGATGATGGCGTGGCTGCACAAACGAGTAATCAATCCCCTGGATCTCTCACAATCCAACATTAAGCTAAACCAATTCGTATAGTCAACAAAATAACACAATTGACATGATTGAATCTCACAACTGAAACATGTAGACCTTTTTCATTGAATCTCAACAATTACGAATCAAACACAATTGAATCTCACTAAAAACCCAGAACCATGATTAGATCATTTTACCAAAACCTAGATTGTAAAGCTCAAGATATGAATCAAAGTATTTGAAACCCGAAACCATTGATTGAGTTTTACCCACAGCTTCAGCAAAATCTTGTTGTTGCAGGTCGATTTAGTGTCTTTCTGAACAACAGATTCGACGGTGGCTTTGATTCATTCTTGGTAAAGGTTTGTATTACCTCCGTCGTCATCGAAGCTTCAGATTCTAAATCTTCTTAAACCAATAACTAATACTTGGGGATCATATCTGAAATTGGAAAAAACTTGATTTTAAGATCTGTTCGATTTTGAAGAAAGAAAATAAGAGAAAAGGACGAAGAAGATGAAGATGAAAGGGGAAATATTTATTCAATCAATTGTTGAAGAGGAGGAAGAAGATACGAAGAAGAGAAAGATGATTTAATTTTTTAAAACGAAAATGGCATTTTCGTGATTAGTGATATCTGATAGGGACTAAAAAGAGTTAAAAACTTAAAACATACAAACCAAAAGTAAACTATTCATTTCCCCTATTAAAACTTAATAACTACCATTTTTACCAATTTCCCCTTTGAGTAATTTTTAAGTTTTAATAGAGGATTTGGATAATTTATTAGGAAAAATGTCAGAAAAAAAATACGAACTTTTAAAAAATGGACGAAAAAAACATAAATTTTTGAAATGCCATTTCAATCATAAAATTTAGTTTGAATTTTTGATAAAATAGTTACGTTTCATTGACTTGGCCATTTCGGGCATACCATTAACTTTCTGTTAACAAGTGACGATCGCAGGTTAACATTATGTTAGTATTCTCTGTTAAATGAAAACGACGTCGTTTTGTAAAACAACGGAAAGAAAATATTTGTACACAATAGAATTCAAACAGCATACCTCTAAGTCACATATCAACCTCTTAGCCATTGAACCACAAAAACATATAAGAATAATCTCAAACAGCGCACATATATATATATATATATATATATATACAATTATGGTTCAAAATTTCACCTTTTTTTATTTAAACCATGAACTTTCGAAATATTCATATTTTTGAATAAAGAATTATTTATTTTGGATGAAAATATTCATATTTATAGGATACCATTTTTTGGTTTTGTTATTTTAATATTTTGTTGATGGGGATCTTATATATATGTGTGCAACTAATTAAAAAAAATGGATTAACTAATCCAAAACATGTATATATAAAATGAATTTAAAATAAAAAAACTAATAATAACCATTGAGTTATAATAACAGTTTTTGGTTTTGTTATTAAAATGTATTTTGGTGGAGGTTTTGTTAAAAATAACAAAAAAAAAATGTTGATTAATTAAAAAAAATGTAACTATATAAATAAATATTCACAATTAATAAAAAACAAAAAAAAAACATGAACTTTCGAAAAAATTTTGAAATGCCATTTAAATCCAAAAATTTGAATATTTTGACAGTTCATGTTTTAAATAAAAAAAGATGTGAATAACTGAATCCGCAATTATATATATATATATATATATGTGGTGTTGAGATAATGCCAATATTTTTTTGTGGCTTAACGGTTAAGAGAATATTATGTGGCTTAGAGGTCTGCTGTTCGAATCCTATTGTGTACAAATGTTTGTTTTTCATATTTTTATAAAACGACGTCGTTTTATTGAACAGAGGATACTAACGGAATGTTAACCCGCGATCGTCACTTGTTAACGGAAATTTAACAGCATGTCCGAAATGGCCAGTCAACGAAACTTAGTTATTTTATTGAAAAGTCAAACTAAACTTTATGATTTAAATGACATTTTGAAAGTTCATGCTTTTTTCGTCCACTTTTTGAAAGTTCATGCTTTTTTTGACATTTTCCCCCTAATTTATTTAGGTTTGTATGTTTCAAGTTTTTTACTCTTTCTAGCCCCTATCGATTTTTACTTATTACCCAAATGCCATTAACACTTTCTATTTTTCAAATTTAAAATTTAAATACCCAATTTCAATTAATTAAAACTTTTAACTTTTTAAAAAAACTTAGCAAACTTTTCTTCTTCTTCTTCTTCTTCTTCGGTTTCTGACACCACAACCAACTTCGGTTTCCGGCACCGATGTTAAATCGGAAAGTCAAACTCCAGCTCAATGTCAGCTCAGTCTGTTCTTCGGCCAATCTCTTCTTCTTTTCTACATCTTCTTCTCATACACTGTCAAATGGCGACAGGGAAAAGGGGTGAAACCAGGCGTAGTCGCCGGAATCGGTCCCCCGCGAAAACAAAGCTTCAATCTTAGAAAGGTATGTCCAAATTTAATTTCGATTTTGTACGGTTTAAAACTTCAATTGCATGTTAATTAGTTGAATTTAAGGTTAATTGAATTAACGGTTATGAGGAAAAAAATTTAAGGGATTGTGGAAGTTGAACTTCCAAATTCCATGCAATTCGATAACCGTCGAACACTATAAAATCTTGGAAAATTAGTTTGATTTTATCAATTTGTAACTAAGAATTCGGTAAGTGAAAAGGAAAATTTTTGTCAAATTTTCAGATATGCAAGAAGGAAGCGAGTCCGAGTTCAGTGACTCCAAGTTCACTGGGGAGGCTGAACCTCCACGTCTCCCTCCCCCCCGTCTGTTTACCGCGAAATGCTACCCGCGTGGAGCGAGGTTGAACCTCTACTCCAAGGCAAATCTCATCGGGATTGTTGCGGAAGCATTTAAAGGTTCAGAAGCGCTAGAGAAACTTCTGAAGTCAGAATTTGGGAAGCTATTCAAACTTCTGGTGGCAAGGTGTCCAAATTCCGCCAAAATCATACACGCTTTGCTTGCTCGGTAACTAAGCACAAACAAGAAACATGAGATGTGGTCGGTGTACGGGGAAAAACCACTAAAATTTTAACTTCGTGAATTTCACATCATATTTTGCCTTTTGTGTGGTCAAATACCATGCAGGCCACTATTGAAGACCACTCCATAACACCGACTGCCACTCCATCGATGTGGAAAATGTTATTTGGAAAAACCTCAGATGATGAGTCAGAGGAAGATGATGATGAGGCAGACTTAGAGGATGATGAGGCGGACTCAGAGGGCGCAGAGGATGATAATGCCGGAGTGGATGATGATGGCGCAGATGACCATAAGGCAGAAGATGAGTCGAACACCCAGGGGAAAAAAATTAAGTTTCATAGGTCGTGCAAATGCTCCAAAACCCTCAAACTGATAACTGGAAGAGGCTTCCTCTTGCCCTGATTGTTCTAGTTGATGGCCTGCTCCTTTGTAAGAGCAAAAAACTCTATGTTGATGCAGACCATGTGGAGGTGCTGAACAATGAAACATTTTTCCTTGAATACCCATGGGGAAGAGTTTCTTTTCAGGATGCTCTGGCTTGGTTTGGCCCTTCTAAACCAACCAAGGAAGCACCTGATCCAATTAAAGCTCTGATCCGGTGGATAAGTCAAACGCTCAAGTTGTTGCTATGGTTTCCTTTTGCCTTTACAGCTTTTAGCATTGGAATCCATTCCGCTATTGCTATCCAAGGTTCCTGCAGCAGATGACTTAACCAACTTCATTCAGAATCCAACCGGTTGCAGCATAACAACGATAATATCGGAGGAACAAATCTATGAAGTAGAAGCTGACCCTTTGGTAAGTGTACATACATGTTGTTTGTGAGTTATGGTATACAGACGTACAGTAATAATTGGTTAAGAGTATATTGTTAAGCCATGTTATTTTTTTATATTTTTTGTAGTTAACTGTGGAAGCAATCCTTCCCACTCTTCCAGGCATGGACTTGGAACATCTTGATTTCAGTTGGGGTGATGAAGTAGCGGATCCGCAAGTGGATGTGTTGGAAATCCTTATAGACATCGACCATACGTTTGTAGAATTTGATTTTGTAGGAGGGGTTAAGCAATTTCCTGTATATGTCCCACCTGAGAAGAAAGAGAAGAAAGCAGGAACTCGTGGTGTACGGAAAAACACACGAACTCGTGTTGAAGTTGGTGTACGTAAGAAACCCGGATTACGTAGGTGTATGGTGGCTGTTGAGAAGGGGAATATGAAGGGTGCGAAGGTTACTACGAAAGCTACAACTAAGGCTACGAAGACTACATCTAAGGCTATGAAGGCTACAGCAAAGGCGACGAAGTCTACAGCAAAGGCAACAAAGGCGATAAAGTCTACAGAAAAGGCTACTCCCTCGAGTCCAGCTGGTGGGGCATCGGCTTTGTGCAGTACTAGATCGCAGAGGAAACCAAGGTGTAGTTCGGAAACAGAGCAAACCAAGGTCTAGTTCGGAAACAGAGGCTCCAGAATCTCGTATGCCTCCAGAAGAACAGAAAGTGTCTTCCATGCTTGAAGAACTGAAGGAGTTTCTTATTGAGAGGAATAATGTCCTCAAAGAAGAGCTATTGGATGAAATGGACAGGAGGAATAATGTCTTAAAGGTAGAGATCTTCTCTGAAATGGAGTCCAGATTTGGATTCCTTCGGCCTCATGAGGATACTCAGATCCTCTCAGGGAGAGCAATCAATCCAGCGGCGAAAGGGTAAAAGTTTGGCTACAATGGTAGGCACGAAAAACAAAGGTGTTTCCAAGAAAAAGAAAAAGAAACACAAGAGTATTTTGATTTCCAATGAGCCAGAAGACTTCATGGGAGGAAAAGCTTGCGAAGAAGATGATTTTTGGAAACGCACACGCAAGATGGTTTTCACTTCCAATAAGCCAGAATACTTCATGGAAGGAAAAGTTTGTGAAGAAGATGATTTATGGGATCGAGATCCCATTGAGCATGGTTTTGATGGTTTAGAGAAGGAAGATGAGAAAGGCGTGGACTGCGAGAAAGAAGAAGTGAGTGTACAATCTCAAGTTGAAAAGGTAACTGTATTCACCAATATGTATGACTGTACACAAGTAGTAAGGAAACTTATAACTGACTCTAATTTATCAGGTCGTTAAGGTAACTAAGGGTAAGAGTGATGGAGGAGTTTCTAAGAAAAATAAGGAACGCAAGAGGAATACAGAAGAACACTTAATGGGGGTCAAAGCTAGTCAAGAAGAGGATATTGACTTTGTTGAAAGAGAAGAAGAGAAGGGGGGAAAAGAAGAAAAAGAAGATGAGGAGAAAGGCATGGAGGGTAGTTTTGATGAGATCCTGAGAAAAGAAGATAATGGGGCCAAATCTACTGAAGAAGAGGAGATTGAGTTTGGTGAAAGTGAAAGAGAAGATGAGAAGAGGGGGGGAAAGAAGATGACGAGAAAGGCATGGAGGGTAGTTTAGATGAGTCAGGTGTACGATCTCCAGTTCGAAAGGTAAGAAGAGATTATTGTAGATTTTATAGACATTGTACACCATATTTCCAGTTTAACAATTTTGAAATTTGTTTTTCAGATATTCAATGATTCTTCTTCAACAGAAATGTGCCAAGAAAACATTGTGACTCCAATGAAGGTAATATTTCGTTATTGTGTATGTGTATATCCAAAAAAGGTTGTATACTAAAATTTGTATAATATATGTGATTTTACTTGGTTTAAACAGGAGGATCTAGATGTTGAAATGAATGATGTAGAGGGTTCTCCTATGGATGCTAACATCCCACCTATAGCTGCTGATGAAATGAATGATGGAGAGGCTACTCCGATGGATGCTAACATACCACCCATCATAGATGACGAATTTGATCCAACCACCGCCGTTATTGTTGTTGGCCTACTTGTCTCTCCTATCTCGTCTGTTCCGCCAGTCTCATCTGATGATGAGGAAACTGTGCCAATCTCATCTGATGATGAGGAAATTGTCCAGAAGCGTAAGAGGCATCGATCAGAAGTACTAGGTGAGATGTTTACCGGATATCCCCGTATGAAGGCATTATTTGAAAGTCGTACAAAAGTGCAGCCATATGCTCCACTGATGAACGTGGATAAAGCAGAGGTCAACGATTTCCATAAAATCTTGAGATCTTCAAAGAACGTGTAAGTAGTATTTTTTTATTGGGCACACGGTTACGAGTAAATTCTTTCTGGATATCGCGAAGAAGAAGAACTGGGTTAGCACTGAGGTAATATTACGGAAACATAGTATCAGTTATGTTTGTACACCTTAAATAAAACATTGTACACCATGTATTGACTTTGTACACCCTTTTTTGTTTGTACACCAACTTAGCATATGCAGGTAATGACGGCTGCCATTTGGAAGGAAACGTCAAACGTGCTACAAAACTTCTAATAGACCGGTCCTCCTTTTTAGACACATGGTTCCTCAGACTTAGAGAGATAAAGTACGAAGAATTCATGGCTGAGGATGATAAAGGCAAAGCCACCTTTGATTGGGGTAATCTTGCCGGCTATGTTCTTGGTAAGTCAACTAGTAAGGCTTACAATACTGAGTTTCTCAGTAAGGTGCACGTCATATACGTCGCAATGAATTGGAAGAATAAGCATTGGGTGGGTTTAGTGATCAACCTCATCGACCATCATATTGACATACTTTACCCTTTGGTATCGTACACCAATGTTCTGGAAGTGACTCAGAGGATGGCCCCAGTTATGAACAGTCTTCCATGGATTTTGAAGTCGATTCTACCAAGACTTAAGATGGTTAGTCATTTCAACACTTCGCCGTACACTTGGTCTCGAACTGAAGGAATGTACTAGAACAAAAGAACCGGCGACTGTGGACCTATTGCTTTAAAGTTTCTGGAGATGCATGCTGCTGACATGGGGGTTGACGAAATGAGGCGCTTAAATGATAACGAGGTTAATATTTTCCGTGAGAAGTATGCAATGGATTGCTATGAAGAGTTTGCGAAGACAGGGGTGAACGATTAAGTTGATTATTTTTTAAGTGTTTTTTTATGTTAAGTTTTTATCCTCACTTTATGTTCTTAGGATGTTATTTATGGATCTATTTAAATTTCAGTGTTTTTATGTTTTTATCATAACTTTAAGTTTTTAGAAGATTTATTTGGATGTTATGTATGGATCTATTTAAATTTCAGTGTTTTTTATGTTTTTATCATAACTTTAAGTTTTTAGAAGATTTATTTGGATGTTATGTATGGATCTATTTAAATTTCAGTTTTTTTGTTGTAAGTTTTTATCATAACTAAATGTTTTTAGAAGTTTAATTAGGATGTTAAGTAATAGAATTTTAATTAGGATGTTAAGTAATAGATCTAGTTAAATCTTTATATTCATAACTTAATGTTTTTAGAAGTTTAATTAGGATGTTAAGTTATGTATCTATTTATTATATTTATATATTTATATATATTGGTTTTGTAATATATTTTGATTATTAATATTTCATAAATATCAAAAACACAGAAATTTTAAAGAGGATAAATAGAAAAACATTAATTAAACATATAACATTAATTAAACTTACAATGATACTGACATAATTATACAACATTTTAAACTTTCCATGATATTATATAATTTCATACAACATTAATTAAACATTAGTAAAACGAAAGCAGCTCATACACCTAGTGTACATACCAGGTCATATCCGTACACCTGGTGTACAGACCAGGTCTTATCCCGTACAGCTATAGAAGACAGTTGTACACCACAGTATAACAATGATCATATTACAAGGTCCAGCTGACCTTGTTTGCCAACCACCATAAAGAACATCCTTTGCAACACCCACTTGCCCACCATCCTTGTGTTGGTGTGTGCTGCTTGAGTCTTATGCATTATGGTACTGGGTACCTGTCGCATCTTGGGAATCTTAAGGTGGGTTTATACATCTTGTTCCATTTAGGGTGTAAGGCTGAAATGTCTAATAGTAGTTCCCGACCCATTTTGTACACCTCCTCAGACTGTAAACCTATACGATGGGTTTTCGCCAATACATCCAAGTACATCCCAACTTTCTCTTCTTGACCACGACACATGGAGAAAATGGCAGCCGCCAATGAAGCATCGCGTTCGGTGTGGATTTGTTTTCCAACAGAAGTATTGCCTTTTCCAAGTCACAATCTTATGTAGCAATGCGGATTGCTTCATGGTATTCAGCAATAGGGTTTCCGGCATTTAAACATCTGACAAAAAAAGAACGGTGTCTTCCCCTGGCGCTTATTTCGTTGGAATCAATAGTAAGTGAGTAGATGCAAGCTTGTTTGAGGATGATGTCGTTGTACACTGCATTCTGGCCAACTTTTCCTGCCTTCAAAAGTGGACCTAGTAGCCAATACCTATCTTTGCCCACACGAGCAGCAATTTGGACCATAATTTCTTCAGGTAGATACATATTAAATGAGAAAAAGGAACAAAAAGGTTTGGGTTGTAAATGGTGAATATTTGAAATGTTGAAGAGCATACAGATAGAAAGGTAAGGTAATGGTTAGTAGAGATGGAATGGTTGGAAGATGATGGTGGTTGTAAAATCGGGATAAATACTACTTTAAGATTTATTAGGTGGGTATCTATCTAATCAATCTTTACACCCATATTTAAACCGACAGAGGATAGTGGATAACTTCTAATTCATAGTTGGGGTGGTAGTTGGGTATTCCATACACTTAAGAAGTTGTTCCAATTTATCATCATCATTAATGTTGGTAGATATATTATCAAATCATCATTTATTACAATAAATACATGCCGAATTTAAGACAAGGTAAAATCACATTACAAAAAACTTTAAACATACGTTCATTTGAAAGTCACTTTAAAGTAGTTCACTAACACGTAAAGCAAGAAAGTAAATGTAGCATCCTTCACAATATCGTTCTTCTCCATGCTACTCTATACATGTTGGATGGTTAATTGCCTTGCAACTTGGAAAATGCCACAGATCAGAAAATGTATCCTCACGAAGGGGTGAAAAACTTTTGATTGTGCTAACCAAAGCTTCCCCCATATCTTAAAGCTCCAAATGGGACATCCAAATGTGGAAAAAAACTCATCAAAAACTTCCTCAGCTTTTTGAAAATTACCAGCATATATTTGAAATATTGCATAAGCTGGAGTTGCATACTCGTACCTTGGCATTAGTTTGAGAAGGTGTGCAAGCGCACCATGAATATCTTGTGATTTTGTTACTAATCGAATTGTTTCATAGTATACGGCATGGTGGTTTTCATAGTGTACACAGTTGGAAAAAAAACTTCTACCAACAATCACCAGGATAAATTTGCTGAGGATTCCCGGAGCATAGAGACGTGATGTTTGTGGACTCTAAGGTTTGTTTAAAGAAAACCATGTCTTTACCAACTCTACCAGCCCGTAAAACTGGTCCTAGTAGTTTGAAATCTTCATCTCCCAACTTCTTCACAATGAACCGCAAAATATCCTCTAGTAAGTTCATTCTCATCATAGTATAGTCGATCTCCACTTCTTTCTATCCCCTCTATTTTTTCTTTCTACTTGCCAAACCTATCTTTCACCTTATATACACGAGAGACTTCATTTAAGTACTACAACGGAGTAGTTGATGGAAATTTAATTATTACACATATCAATTACAATATAATATACATCATTACTATGAGATTTAATGATAAAGAACCCGTACACCTAACAAACCCTACACTCCTAACAAATCCGTACACCTAACGAACCCGTACACCTAACAAAACCATATACCCCAAACCCTAAACCTTCACTTATAGTTATCGTTCTATACATATTAGATGTGGCGAGTTTTGAGAACTTGTTTCTTGTGTCAATATCACAATCATGTTTTAGATTCGCTTTCCTCACCTCATAATCATCCAAATTGCCTAGTTTTACGGCGTACACCCTCCAGTCACAACGATGACTTACACATTCGGCAGTTACTGACTTTGCTGCATGACGACTGAACGTAAATTTAAACATTCTCCTTATAGCATATATATGCATCATCAGCTTGAAATCTTCTTTATCTTTGAATACCCTCCCGATGTATATATCATCATCTTCGTTGCTCAAGTCAACTTCATGTATCTTGTAACTGTTTACTTCAGTATCTCGGAACAATTGTTTTAGATCCGCATATCCATATATCTCTGTCACACTCATTCTTTTTTTCAAACCTGACCCACCATTATCATGTCTAAATCCAGTACCGGTGGAATTCATCCTAGGGGGTCAACAAAATCATCATCACCATCTAAACCCTTAGCCAGTGGAATTCTTCTTGTTCCACACCAAACGTCTGTATTTTTCTCACCTCTTAAGTCATTATTTCCTTTTGCTTTGGAGACAACCTTATCATTTATGCTTCAGCTACTCTTTTTTTGATCTCCCCATCCTTGCCCATTCCCTTGACTGTTAATCAGTTCACTCTCTTGACTCCCCCAATCTAAGTTTTGACTGCTCCATTCACAGTCATTTTTGAAAAATTCATAGTCTTCTTCTTCTGAATTCTCTTCTCTCTCTTCGAATTCTTCTGAATCATCATCCGTGTGGTCGTGGTCTTCCCCGTCCTCGCCATCATCATCATAATCCTCCCACACTACTTCTTCTAAACCCTGATCATCTTCTTCATGACCGTCACCCACTTGTACACCGTTCCCTTCGTGTACACCTCTACCACATTTAGTCACTACTTCTTCTTGTACACCTGGAAATCTGCTCACTTGTACACCTTTCCCCCCCCTGTGTACACATGTACCACATTTACGAAGTACATCTTCTTGTACACCTAGAAATCTGCTTACTTGTACAGCAGCCGTTACTTCACTCAAAATCTCAAGGAGGTTACCAATTAACTCCTTAAAAGTGACAAAAAGGTTCAGTGACCTGTCGTTCAAATATAGCGATTTGAATTGTCTAAAACAATGGTATGTGACGATCTCTACAAGCGCAGACCCCACCCCACTACGCTCAGCAACCGCATCCGAAATCCAATATGTCATTTCAATACAAATGACCTTAGCATCAATCCGATAGGAAGAGACTATTAAAAGCCTCAACTCTTCTGAACTTCCAATGTTTTTGCAATCGATTGACCGCCCATTTTGTGACTTGTCCATCTTGAAATCCCAACAATTCCTGTCCCGTATCCACCGACCAGCCATAATTGTTACATAGACACCAACAGCTTCTACAACAATTAAAGACGCACATTAACTTCTAATCAACTAACACAACAATTTAACACAGTAGGTATGGAAAATGGCTACATTAAATAAGCCCTGAATACTGAAATCTCACCATCGTGAAGGTGGGATAGTTTCTCTGAAATCTCCATTAAATTCGTAACAGGAGACCTTCAACCAACACCAGATTTTACTAACAATTTTCTTAGCTTGTTAAAACAGAGACAAACATTCTAATCCACACAATAAACGGTTTACTGTATATCATTATCGTACACCTTTGCTTATTAATATTACTAGTATAGAGCCCGGACTACGTCCGGATCAAAAATAAAATTTGATAATAAATAAAAATGATGAAAATATTATTATATTTGTGTACATAATTAAACAATAAATTAGATCAGAATTGAATTATTTGGAGGAAGTATACTCTAAATACCAATAGTTTATTTATTTAAAAATGACTTGCACCATAAAAAAAATCGTGTAAAATAATTTAAAATTAAACAAAGAATTATAGAAGGGAAAAAACTCATAACAAACAAAAACTAAAGACTCACATGGACAATAATATTGTTGAAGGTATAAATATAATTTGATTTCAATTTTCAACCATGTTCTTTTGTTGCAATTTCCGGTCGAGAGAGAATACAAATTTAAATAATTCAAACAAATATAACTTTGAAAATCAATGATCTAAAATAGTATTTTAGAGAAAGATAGTAAGTGCATATCACATTAAAATTTGGGACAATCTAGTTACCTCTCAGATTTTCTGGAAATGTAAATGACACTCAATTGCGGATATTGAAAAATGTTTTGAGTTACTAGGAGTTATAAATATGTAGAAGAAGATGATGAAACAATATTGAAAACCTAAAAACATGGGATGATAGAAACATGGTGAGTGGTGTTAGTGGAGTGAGAGAATTTAGGTGTTTAAAAACAATGTTTGAATAAATATATATATAGAAAATAGAAAAATAAATAAGAGGAAAAAAGTTATTTTTTGCAGTTATTTTCTTATCACCTTTTTAGTTTTGATATTTTTAATTAGTTTAAATTTATAATAAATATCTATGTGGCAAAAGTTTTAAAAGTAAATCTATGTGGCAGATTTTGATTGGTCTAGTGACCTGTGTTTTATAATATAAAGGATTTAATTATTATAATACAAACTATTTGAGTTTCAAATTAAATGGCCCACAACAAAGCCCAACTATTTTTGAAAAATGCCAGCCTTTTTCTACTCCTGCGCATCCGCACATCAGTTAATTGGCGCCTTTTTACCGTGATTCTCCAGCACTCGCGCCGTACACCCTCCACCACCTACATTTTCCATGCGCCAGGTTCTCTCGCTTTCTTCTCTTCTTCTTCCTTTGTCTCACTAAGAAACAAGGGCAATGTTGTCTTTAATATTTGTTACAAACTTCAACTACCCTATAAACTACCTCTTTTGCAAATTAAAACTTTAAACTACCCAAAACCCCTATAAAAACTTGAAAACTACCCAACTCCCTAACTAACCCTTATTCTTTTTTGGTTTATAAAGACAAGTTTATTTATTTTACCTGTTCACGAACGCTTTTCAATGGGATGGTCCAGCTTCGACACGTGAGTTAACAGTCAAAACATAGTAACTTTAAAATCCGTAGTAACATTAAAAAAGGGAACATGGAATGAGCTTTAGTGATGTGGGAAATTTTAAGTGCAGAAACTAATGGTACACAACTAAGATTAGAACCAGTCCGATGGGCAAATTTTCAATTTTAAAACAAATTAAAACACATTAAAACAAATTATATTTATTTAATTAAATATTTATTATTATTAATATATCTTAAAAAAATTTAGAAAAAGAAATAGAAATCATCTTTTGTTAGAGAAAATAGTTATTTACAAAATTTTAGTTCTCAACATGAATAAATTAACTAATTTTCTATATTAAAATTTTCTTATAAAAATATTTAAAAAAATTTATATTAGTTGAAGTAATAATTAAAAGAAAAAGCTTTGTTGTTTTAGTGACAGAAAAACAACAACTAATTATCAAAATAGCATGTTGTTTTAAACTCACAAAACGACGTGGTTTTGAGAATTCCGTTAATTTTCTAACTAAGACAAACTGTGCCACATCAACGATACATGCGATGGCTATATTGCGGGTGACTTTGGAGTTCAGAAGATTGACTTGCACAAGATTCAGGTGAGGGTTAATCTTGCAAAAAAAATAAAGATTGATGGTTTATTTGCACAAAACCCTACAAATATCCATATATAACTAATATTATAAAATAACTAATAAATAAATAACAATAGTATTAGTAATTTAGTAGGAAATCATGAAACTTGAAAAACTAACATAGCAAATAAATTAAGTTTAGATTAAAATTTTTGTTTTGGTGTTTGATTTAAATATATTTCTAAATTTAAATTATTGATTATTTAAATAAACAATTTTATGATATAGTTTTTATTTTTTTAAACTACATTTTTCATTTTTTTGTATTTTTTAAATGTATTTTTAAATTTAGTTGTTGATTAGAAAATTTAAATTTTTTTATACCTTTTTTCCTTTTAAAAAAAAACTTCACTTTTCCTAGTTTTTTTGTTGAGATTTATAAATTTTAAATGATGATTTTATATATTAACAATTACTGATTATTATTTTTTGGTAAGTTTTGTTTTTGTATATAAGATTTTTATAATTTGACACGTGACGGAATTTGAATGATTAGTGACACATGTCAAGATCTCATAATTATAATTTTGACATATATCGGCTTCTTGCCAATGCAACCCAAATTTGTATAATAAGACTAGATTAAGACCCGTCCAATGAGTGAGTTTATAATTTTAAAATAAATTATTTTTATTAAATTAAATATTGTTTACTAATAATATATCTTAAATTATTTTAGAAAAAATAGAAATTATGTTTTGTTAGAGAATATAGTTATTATGTTTTCTTCATGAATAAATTAATTAATTTTCTATACTAAAACTTTCTTTAAAAAATATTAAAAATTTATATAATATCCAAAAGCTTTTGGTTCCAAAATATCACCAGTGCATGTTACTTTATTTATATAATAGATTACTAAAAAGCTTTTGATCCCTTAAATTAACTTAATTTTATTTATTTTACTTTGCATCTAGATTTAGTTTATAATTAAAATATGATTTCTATTTCTTTAGGCTAAATCAATTTAAGATATATTATTCATAATAAATAATAGCCCTAAACTCAAAATTATAAACCCTAAAAATATGTACATAATGAAAATGATTTGTGATCATTTACTGGTATAGATGGAACTTTTTTAAAATGATGATATTTATGGAAGTAAAATATAATTTAGTAGTATTTAAGAGAATTGCTCTTATTATTATTGAAAATATATACAGCATCCAATAGATTTTTTTTTCATCTTATTGTTTGTTTCTTCAATCATTATGTGAGACAGATTTGAAAATAATACCATGGAAAAAAAACCAAACCGAAACCAACCAAAAAATTATTAAACTTAAATTCAAACGGACAAAAACCATGAATGGTCCTAGATTCCTTTATTTGAAAAAAAAAACCAAACCAAATCTGAGAATCGATTTGATACCTGAAATATTTGAAATATAACTATATACCCAAAACTATTAATAATATATAAACTTGATATAATCAATTACTCTACAATTCCAAACTCAACATTTTAAATTAATTTTAGATCGAAATAACCAAAATACCAAAATATTTAAAAATTCTTTGTTCTATAATTAAATATTATCTATGTAAAAATGTTTTATATACAAAATGGAAACTAAATTATATATGTAAAAATGGAAACTAAATATTATGTACTGTATTATTGATTTATTTCTCTTTTTCATCTTTTTCATTTTAAGTAAAGAAATAATATGTAAAATATAGGAAAATAATGATTATCTATGTGATTATTATTTTTATTATTTATCGGTTTTCCATTTTTATTAAGGAATTTTTTTTTTGACACATGTCATATCTAATCGATCAACTGACACATGTCGTTATCTTGTGAGTTATAATTTTGACACGTGTCAAATTCTGGTGAGTGTAACTCAAATTTATATAATAAGATGAAAACTAAATTATATATGTAAAAATGGAAACTGAATATTATCTATTTATTATTGATTTATTTCTCTTTTTCATCTTTTTTTAATTTTAAGTAAAGAAATAATATGTAAGATATAAAAAATAATGATTATCTATGTGATTATTATTTTTATTATTTGTTGGTTTTCCATTTTGATTAAGGAATTTTTTTTGACACATATCATAATCTAATCGATCAATTGACACATGTCGTTATCTTGTGAGTTATAATTTTGACACATGTCGGTGAAAACATAAAATATCCGCGGACACTTAGTCCAAAAAAGGGAGACGAGAGCCCTAAGAAATAAGGATATTATATTAAACCTTAATAGAAACCACAATTATCAAAACAAATGACAAAACTTAAGAAAGCTCGAAGGAAAACAAAACTTGTCAAACTTTGCTTCCACGCCACTATGAGCCAAAGCTAGCCACAAAAGATAACTTGCGTCCATCTTGCAGTTAATGAAACCTCTTATTGTGAAGCATAGTACCTCTCAATTGAAAATGAACCTAGATTTCTATTCCAACAAAAGATACATGAGACACAGAGAACCAATCCCATAAAAATTTTGGAAACGGCAATGTCGCACTTAGCGAACTGAAGATGCCTCATTAGAAGACTTGAACTGACCAGACCTCCATCAGGTTTTGATTGTACAGACAAAGAGCGAAACAAACCTTAAATCAGATAACACTAAACTCAGATGAGAGAAACACACGATTGAACTGGAAAGATCACATAAAGGCTCAGCAAAGGACATAAGCGAGATTCAACAAGACTGGAAATCAAAAAATTACTTTGATTAGGCAAAATCATAGCGGAAGACTACCGCGTAGCAATTAGATAACCAATTTTTGGAACATGGGCCCGACTCTTCCTCTAACACTTCCAGCAATAAAGTCTTTTAACAAAGGTTCTAAACCATAAAATAATATTATTTACTTATTGAATTAATTTTAAATTTAGAAATTTTTATGATCTATTTATAATATAACAAATAATATTATAGTCTCTAAACAAAAGACTTAAGTATCTCAAATGTGAGACTTTCCTTATTTCTTTCACATACTTTTTAGTTTTTTTTTAATTTAATTTTAATGATTAGCTATCCCAATGGAAAATTATAAATGCAAAATTTGTTTATTAAAAAGAGGAGAACAAGTCGGATAAAAAATAAAAGGAGAAAGTAAGAAAATGAAATGGCAGCGTTTAATTTAAGTTATCATAAAAGTGAAAAGGGCAGCGTTTAAGCAATCACGAAAAAGCCCTAGTTTCAGTGATCTTCCTTCCTGAATCGAATCTTCTTCCTCCATAACAATGGCCTACAAACGTGTTGAATCAGTCATTGCCATCGCTAGGATGCAGAACCGCCGCTATTTTTCAGTCAAAAGAGAAGGAGTCGTGGACACTTTGGCTTTTGCAAAAAAGCTTGAATCTGAAGGTGGGTTTACCTCAAAACAGTCTGATGCCATCACGAGATCGGTGAATCAGAGCTTCCTGGAGTTATCTGGGTCCTTTGAAAGCCAACAGGTAGAAATTTCTAGTGTTGACTACTACTTTGATTGTTAGTAGATTCACTAATGGCTGCGTTTTTATTGCTAACTACAGAAGGAACAGATTGAGAAGCTAGGAATGATTCAGGTAACATTTTAGTTTTGTTGCTACTTTGATTGATTGTTAATAGATTCACTAATGGCTGTGTTGTTATTTCTAACTACAGAAGGAACAGATTGAGAAGTTAGGAATTATTCAGGTAACATTTTAGCTGTGTTGCTACTTTAATTGATTGTTAATAGATTTACTAATGGATGTGTTGTTATTTCTAACTACAGAAGGAACAGATTGAGAAGTTAGGAATGATTCAGGATTTAAAGATGGAAAAGCTTAAATCTGAACTTGAAAGTTCTAAGGTAACATTTTAGTTGTGTTGCACGTTTTAGACTTTTAGTCATATAAATTGATGTAATTCTTCAATTTGAAGCACAAAAAATTATAATTAATTCATTATTCCGCTCTGAAATTCACTATTGTGATCCCAACCCTTTCTTCATTGGTTTTGAAGGAATCTCGGTTGACAAAAGTTGAACACATGTCAGAAAAAAATCGTGTGGACTTGCAGGCAACGTGTGCTCAAAATACCAGCAAGCTATCTCAGGAGATTGAACAGCTTAAAGCTGAATTAGCAGGTGCCAAGTATGAAGTGTTGAAATATAGCATTGGTACCCTTTTCTCGGTTTCAGCAGCTGGAGTTGCAATTTATCGCCTAATGTACTAGGCTTCTCATCTCAGGTTTGTGTTTATTTTATGTATTATGTGTCATTTGTTTTTCTGTTTTGTATTTCCTAGGAATGTGAAAGTGATGTAGATCCTTTGACTTATCGAAAGTTGAAGGTGAGAACAAATTGGTATCCTTTGACTTATCGAAAGTTAAAATATAGCATTGGTACCCTTTGTTTTCTGTTTTGTATTTCCTAGGAATGTTATCATTCGACCTGTGAAGTAGATCACTCACTTGTTTAGTGATTGTTTCGATCTTGTTTGCATTGTATGGACGATTTGCTTAGAGCTTTCTTGATCTATATTCTTTGTGCCTTTGTGAGTTCTTTATCAACTGTTTCTCTTTTCCTTGTCAATCCTCTCTATGTGCTTTTCGTATGTGTGGCTTCAGGACTTTCTAGTTCGATTTCTTTGCAGATTATTTTCTGTGCATGAATGTATACATTCTCTGAGCTTTCCTAATGCTTTCTGCGGTTTCTTTTTATCCAGGTGAAGCTATGCTCAGAATGGAACAACAACAACAGGAACTTCACGAATTCTGAACTTTCTGTAGCTAGCCATGTTGGATCTTGAAATCTAGTCTTGATTTTATGATTTTTTTGCTTAGATTTTTCCATAGTCTAAAGGTGAGAACAAATTGGAAACACCAGACTTGTAGATTTTTTCTATTGGGAGAGCAAAATATGTGATTCTCTTTCCTTTTTGATTCATGTTAAAGTTTTCTCTCATATTTAAAAAAATGGTACAGAGAGAACAAACATAAAGGGACAAAAACTTCAAGACATGCAAAGACTTGTAATAATCCCTATATAACTTAAGATTTGATCTGTTGCTCAAAACTTTAGTACCAACGATTCTTTAATCCCAATTAGATACTTATGACAGCTTCAATGGATGTATTGCGACACAATTTTGCGCAGACTTTAAACAGCCCCATCTTCCAAATGTCACAACGGTTTCGCAAAACATAGCAGTCTTATCAATCTAAAGTCTAAAAATGTTCAAGAATATATATTGCAAACTGACCTTAAATTAAATGTTCAAGAATATAAATTATTCATAATGAATTAAATATTTTTGTTGATAAATTATCTTAAATTATTTTAGGAAAAGAAATAAATATCATTTCCCTTAAAGAAAATAGTTATTAACATAAGTTTATTTTTTACGTGAATAAATAAATTTAACTTTCCATATTATAATTTTATTATTAGCATATTAAAATTTTATACCACGTCAAGTAGTTTTTGGTTTCATCTTATTGTTTTTTTTTCCGATCAGAGTGTGAGATACGCCTGGAGAAAATACCATGAATCGAATAATCAAACCGAATCGGATCCGAAAAGGGGTACCAAACCTAAATTCAAACCAATGGGTTATGTTATGCCTATTTTATATTAAAGAAAAGGAAAACCAACAAAACAAATTAAATAACAAAATAGATAAATTTTTGTTTTCTATTTTTCTAATATATATATGAAATTTTATTATCTCAATAAATTTTAAATTATGTAAGCTCCAATAGTTTTTTTATTACGTGTTTTATTTATTTAAATTAATAATGATTATTTGATGGGATTTTGACACGTGTAAAAAATATTAGGTTACTAAGCAACCACCGTCGAACCTCAAACAAATATAATGCAATTGAAGAAAAATGTCAAAATATACATCTTATCTTATACTATTAAAACTAAAGTACAAATTTGGGAACTCCGGTTACCAAACACTTTCTATCTTAATCTTACATCCAAACATCTCTTAACTAATTAAATCTCTACAATCATTTCCTTATATAATATTTCTCTAGAATCTTTTCCTTATCTAATATTGTGATTTTAGTAGTTTGAATTATGATTTTTCTATCATCTTTGTTTGATATTATTTTCAAATTATTTTATATTATTATATAATACATATTAATAAAATTTTAGATTTTTTATGCATATGTTGTGATTAAATTTATCATAAACGGATATATAATAGTATTAAATTTCTTATAGTATTAAAACTAAAGTACAAATTTGGGAAGTTTTGTTACCAAACACTCTTTATATTAATCTTACATCCAAACATCTTTTAACTAATTAAATCTCTACAATCATTTCCTTATATAATATTTCTCTAGAATCTTTTCTTTATCTAATATTGTGATTTTAGTAGTTTGAATTATGATTCTTCTATCATCTTTGTTTGATATTATTTTCAAATTATTTTATATTATTATATAATACATATTAATAAAATTTTAGATTTTTTACGCATATGTTGTGATTAATTTTTTTATAAACAGATATATAATCATGCATGTTATAGAATTGGGATTATTCATGTTTCCAAACAAAGAAAAATTAAACAAAAAATATATTAAACAAACAAAATAAAAGTATTCATAACAAACTAATAAGTTAAATGTATACATAGAAAGTGATAATAGGTTTAAAATATCAATGTTTACAAACAGTAAATTAACTAATAAAATATTATAGTTTTATATGAAAACAATTGACCGGCGGTGTATCTCATATTCTTATTCTTACATCCAAGCAATCATTTATATATTAAACTAATAAGTTAAATGTATACATAGAAAGTAATTTGAAATAAGTACACTTATTTCAAATTTCCTAAAATATTATACACAATTTAAACCTATATATAAGAAAAATATGATTCCTCTTTCACCTTTATTTTATTCTACTTAAAAAACTTTTAAATTATTATATAATACATACAATTAATAAAGTTTTGAACTTTTTTCTCCATATGTTGTAATTCAAAATTTTAAAGACAGACTTATATTACTCAATCAATGAAAAAGTTGTTTGTTCAATGTCATAAGTTATCCATATATCCAAACAACTTCCAATTAATTCTCCACAATCCTTACAACCAAACACAATGATTTTCTTATCTAATATATTATGATTTAATAGTATGAATTGTGATTCTTATATCAGTTTTGTTTGATCTTCTTTTTAAATAATTTTGAATGACTACATAACACATACAATTATTAGAAGTTTATTTTATTTTTCATGCATATGTCGTGATTTAAATTTTTCAAAACAAACATATATTACTCAATCGATGAAGAAATAACTGTATGTTCAATATGCATATCAACTAAAAAATTGGACAATGGTTCAGAGTCATATTATAAAAACGACCAAAATGATTCTAAATACAAATGAGCATGAAATTTGACTTATAGTGCATCCAATTTAAAATATTTTATTTTATTCAGTTTAATTCGGTTCCTTAGTTGAAAAAATTTAACCTTTTAAAACATTTAAAATATTATATAAACTTTAAAATTTAAACTTATAAATATTATAAATATTTAAACTACATGAAAAATACTACAATTCAATGACAAACCTACACTAAATAAATAAAATATATTAAACAAATAAAATGAAAGTATTCATAGAACAGTAAAGAAAACAAACTAATACTTAAATGTATACATAAAAAGTTCTAATAATTTTAAAATATCAATATTCATAAACAATAAATAAATTAATAAAATATTATAATTTTATATGAAAATAGTTGACCCGCGGTGTACTGCGGGTTCGAATCTAGTATACTATTAAAAGTGAAGTACAAATTTAAGGTTATTCATATTTCCAAACTCCAAATAATTATTCATATACCCAATCACTCCCATATTTAGTTTATCTATTGTTCTTTTTCTAAATAAATAATCAGTTAATTATTTGATATTATTTGATATTATTTCTCCCATCATCTTTATTTGATATTATTTTCAAATTATTTTAAATTATTTTATAAAATATACGATTAATAAAATTTTAGATTTTTTATGCATATGTTGTGATTTAATTTTTTTTAAACGGACATATATTAACTCAATCAATAAAAAAATAATGTGTGTTCAATATTTCACATTGGTAAAGATGTCAATTGGATAGGTAACCTACGGGTTAAGTACAAGTAAATCTGACATAAGGCGGGTATAGACATACAATTTTATGCACACTAATAAGCGAGCATCATGAACAAACCCATAGTGTAACACGGATATGTCAAACTTTTCCGCGAATTGATGGGTCGGCCGTAAACTACCAAATTTTGATCAAAAAAATTATATATATAAATTAATAATTGTATATAGTTGATGAAATATAATATACAAAATATTTGAAAATATAAATAATTTTATGTATAAAACTATAACATTTACTAAAATAAAGAAAATACTAAAAATATATATATTAATTTGTTTAAAAATATTTAACTTATTTAAATTACAAAAATTAAATAATCGGGTATTTCTAACCTATTGGACAGTGTGGAAGAGTTGGACAAATTAACTATTTACATAAATTTAAAATAGATATATAAACTAACTAACCAACAACACTAACAATTTATAATTTAATGAAATTTAAATTAAGTTAATATTTTAATGAAATTCAAATTACATATAAGTAAAAAAAATTTATAAAAGCTAAACAAACAAAATCTTATTTATAAATTATGTAAAAAAAATAAGCACAAAATATTAAACAGTAAAATATAAACATATGTTACAATGATTAAGAAAATATTGATCCGCGTACCGCGGGTTCTACTCTAGTGAACTTTCAAAAAGTGGACGCTTTTGAAGCATGAACTTTCAAAATACCATTTAAATCATAAACTTATTGTTGACTTTAAATCAAATAGCAAACTTGTGGCGCCTCGTCTTTTTGAGACATAACATTAACTCCCCTAACATAACACGATAATGAAGTTAAATTGACGTTAACATCTCCGCTAAGTCAAAACGACATCGTTTTAATGGATAGAAAGAGAAAAACAAAATCAATGTGCTTTAAAAAACAAAATCATTGTGCCATCTACCTCATCTTTCCCTTGACTTGAAAGGGAATTAAATTAGTGAATTAGGGGCAGGAAATTTAGAATAGATATTGAAAGAGCAAGCTTCCATGCTCAAGTCAAGTGAAAGATAACATAGATGGCTGCTGACATGGATTAATCGCATCAAGCTAGTTGATGTGGATCAGCGAACGACTCTTTAAAGTCCAAGATACCGAAGATCAAAGAGCTTGGAAAGAGAATATTTGATGCAATATTCTGGAAGATTTGGAGTGTTTGGAATCAAGTAATGATGAGCTAGAATAAGACTTGATCTTTGAGTATAAATAGGAGTCAAGTGCTGAAGTTGGAGATCAGCCGTTTTGAGAGAAAAATTGTCTGAGCTAGCAAAAAGCTTAACGATATTGAGAGAGTCGGTCAGCAATCATAGGTTTTAGATTAAGAAGGGTAGTTTTTAAGTCTTGTAAAACCATCAAGAGTGTGTGAACATCTTGAGAGATTTCTAATAAAAGTGAAACATAAGTTTGTTTGTTTCAACAAGTGTTTCTAGCGTGTTATTGAGATCTATTTAGGAATTTCAGGTGGTATCAGAACAGGCATCTGAACCGAGTTGTTACTCAACAACAAGTGAGGATCCTGTGACAAAGAATGGACTCATCACGTGGACTAATGAAACAGATCATGCTGTAAGACACAAACTATGGACACTGGAAGGTGAAGATAGGATACACCATTTGAAATATCCATGAGGATGCTTGGACTGCAGTTGAGGAAGGATGGGATGAACCAACCGCAAAAAGAGATGGTGGGAAAATGGTTCCTAATAAGAAGAACCTGTGAACAGACGACGAGAAGGGGATTGCCAAGATGAATTCTAGGGCAATCTCTGCAATACATGACTCTCTCAATGGTGATCAGTTCAAGCAGATCCAGGATTGAGAAAAGGAAAAAGAAGTGTGGAACACCTTGAAATTGTAGTATGAAGGACCACCAATATTTGTAGAAGTAGGCTTGATGCACTGGCTACCAAATTTGAGAACATTCGAATAGAAGAGGATGACATGTAGCTGTTTTCAGCTCTAAGACCATCTCCAATGGTTGACTCTATTTTTTCCTCTAAAAATAGAGGAGGGATTTGCTCCAATGGTTCCCCCTATTTTTCAATTTTTAAATAGTATTTTAAATATATAATATTTTTATTGTATTAACTAAATTATACCAAAATCCTTTACTTTTTAAATTTACATATTTGACCCACTCATTTTAGTTTGTAATAATAATTCAATAAAAATCTGATTTTATTAAAATCAAACATTTTATTATAAAAAGAAACATTGCATTACACCACATCAAAATAAAAAAAACAACTATTACATTCTTTTAAGCATCTTCATTGGTATACCTTTCCCACAAATGATCGATTAGCGCGTTGCGTAGTGAAAAATGAGCTTCTTTGTCTTTGATTTTTCTATAACGAGCCAGAAATTCTTGAAATCGGATAGTCTCATTCTCTGCTGTATCGACCTCCAAAGGTGGAGCTTCTCTTCCAACTTCAATTAGTGCTTCGAGATCATGCTCATCCTCAATTATCATGTTATGTAAAATTATACATGTAGTCATAATGTCGTGTATCACTTCTTTTTTCCAAAAACGAGCTGGTCCTTTCACAATTGCAAAACGCGATTGAAGAACCCCAAATGCACGTTCTACATCTTTTCTACATGCTTCTTGTTGAGTAGCAAAATATTTTTTCTTTTGGCTAATTGGCCCGTGAATAGTTTGCACTATGGTGGACCATTTCGGATATATACCATCAGCCAAATAATAACCCATATTATACTCTTTGCCTTGAATGACATAATGAGCAGAAGGAGCAATACCTTGCGCAAGATTGGAGAAAAGGTGGGAAGACTCTAGCACATTGATGTCATTGTTGGTGCCTGGCATTCCAAAATACGCATGCCATATCCAAAGATCATAAGCTGCAACAGCTTCAAGAATTATAGTTGGTGATCCACTACAAACCGCATATTGTCCAGCCCAAGCGGTAGGACAATTTTTCCACTTCCAGTGCATGCAGTCCAACTACCTAACATTCCTGGGAAACCTCTTTTTTGACCAATGTAAAGAAGCCTAGCAACATCATTAGCTGTTGGTGATCGTAAGTATTGGTCCGAAAATACTTCCACTACCGCTCGACAAAATCGAGTCATGCTTTGGATTGCTGTTGATTCACCAATCATGACATACTCGTCTGTGGCATCTGCTGGTACACCATACGCTAGCATTCGAAAAACAGCTGTTCCTTTCTGAATGGATGATAATCCAAGTCTACCAGTTGTATCCCTTTTTTGTGTAAAGTAGGGATCATGACTTTCAACTGTATTAATAATACGAAGAAATAGGGAACGAGACATCCGATACCTTCTGCGAAACATAGCATCATTATAAACCGGAGACTCCAAAAAATAATCATTAAACAATCTATTATGCGCACTTTCTCGATCACGGTGTATGAAAGCACGTCCTTGAACTGAGCCACCATGGATGCTATTGTTGTTTTGTTGAATGCGAAGGTAATCGATGATTGAGTTGTTATTAGCGACAGCAAAGCGTGTTGCTTGTTCTGCTTGGTCGAGATTATTGATACTCTCTTTATGATTTTCCTCATCATCTGAAGCAGACGATGAATTAAGAGAAGGTGATGGAATATTAAAATTTAAATTCATTTTGAGAGAAAAATTTTAAAGTGAGAAAAGTGAAAAAAATATAGTGAAAGTTTAGGACTAACATGGTGGAGTTGTAGTGGTATTTATAGAAAAATTATAAATGTTTTAATTAATTACTCATTGTATAGTAAATAATGTTGTCATTGTGTAGTTAAATCTTGTCATAAAAACTGATAACCTTTAAATCACTTTGTCATTGTGTAGTAAAATATGTTATACTATACTAAAAAATGTGAAAAGTTTTTAAAAAGTTTGTCATTGTGTAGTAAAATCTTGTCATAAAATATGAAAAACTTTTAAACACTTTGTCATTGTGTAGTAAAATCTTGTCATAATAAATTAAAAAATCTGAAGAACTTTTAAACACTGTCATTGTGTAGTAAATCTGTCATAATAGATTTAAAAATTGTAAAAGATTTTGTTTAATATTATAAACTTTAGTATACCCTTACTTCTAAATTTTTTGAATATTTTACAAAAGAATTCTTGTTTTTCACCGACCAAAGCTATTTTAATTAGAAGAAGACATTTTCCAGAATTATAGTGTTACGATACACCATTGAAACACAATTGAAACTCATACCAATGATTTTGCAACCTCGTTCTCATCATAATACTGGCTTAATTTTTTGTTTACTCTCATAAGCATGTTCGTTTACTCTTATTTTAGTTAGTGTATGTATAAATTAACAAATAGTTTAAGAGTGAGTTGAAGCTATAGTCGCTTAAAGCACTTGATATGATCACAATGATGATAATATGTATTTTAAGACTACATAACAATATATTATTCTGCTCTAATGAATTAAGGCTGAAGTAAATATATGTTCAGTTTATAATATGACAAATCTATGAGTGACAAACTCATCAGAACGGTGGGAAATAAATGGTGTCTAACAAATGTAAAAATCAAAGTGTTTCATAAGAAAATATCTTAAATCTGTTCAAATAGATAAAAAAATGTAAAAAAAAATTAAATTATTTTTTCATTGTGTAGAAAAATCTGTCATAATATACTGAAAAATGTTAAAAGCTTTTAAACACTTTATCATTGTATATTAGAATCTTGTCATAGTAGACTGGAAAATCTGAAAAACTTTAAATCACTTTGTCATACTGCAGGGAAATATGTCATAGTATATTGAAAAATATGAAAAGCTTTAAATGAATGATAGATAAAAAATGAGGGTATGAAAAAAAATCTGTCCTAATAGATAAAAAATGAAAAAAAAATTAAATCACTTTTTTCACTGTGTAATAAAATCAGTCATAATATATTGAAAAATGTGTGAAAAGCTTTTAAACAATTTTTCATTATATAGTAAAATTTTGTCATAATAGATTGAAAAATCTGAAAAGCTTTAAATCACTTTGTCATTGTGTAGTAAAATCTGTCATAATTGATAAAAAAATGTAATAAATTTTAAATCACTTTTTCATTGTGTATTAAAATCTGTCATAGTATATTTAAAATGTAAAAAGATTTTAAACACTTTATTATTGTATAGTAAAATCTTGTCATATAGATTAAAAATTCGGAAAACTTTTAAATCACTTTGTCATAGTGCAGAGAAATATGTCATAGTATATTGAAAAATGTGAAAAGCTTTTAAACACTCTGTCATTGTATAGTAAAATCTTGTCAGAATAGAATGAAAAATCTGAAAAGCTTTAAGTCACTTTGTCATTCTGTAGTAAAATCTGTCATAATAGATAAAAAAATGTAATAAATTTTAAATCACTTTTTCATTGTGTAGTAAAATCTGTCATAATATATTTAAAATGTAAAAAGATTTTAAACACTTTATTATTGTATAGTAAAATCTTTGTCATATAGATTAAAAATTCTGAAAAGCTTTAAATCACTTTGTCATTGTGTAGTAAAATCTGTCCTAATAGATAAAAAATGAAAAAAAAAACTTTAAATCATTTTTCCATTGTGTAGTAAAATCTGTCATAATATATTGAAAAATGTGAAAAGCTTCTAAACACTTTGTCATTGTGTAGTAAAATCTGTCATAACAGATCAAATATAGAAAAAGAAATTTAAATCATTTTATCATTGTGTAGTAAAATCTGTCATAATAGATTGAAAAATGTGATAAGCTTTAAATCATTTTGTCATTGTGTAGTAAACTCTTGTTATAATAGATAAAAATGTGAAAATCTTTCAAACATTTTGTCATTGTATTGTCAAATCATCTCTTGGATTGATAAATGTGAGACAATAACATCTATAAATATCTTCATAGATTTTTCATTCCATTTACAACATTGAACCATTCTATAAACTTTTTATAAATATTCATATTTTTCTCTCTACAAGAATGTCTGAACGTGGTTCTCGTTCTTCTGGATATACAAAAGAAGAAGATAATTTTTATGTCAAGTTTACATGGATATTTCTCAAGAACCAATAACAGGTGCTTACCAAACATCTGATATGTTTTGGGATCGTGTAGTGGAAGCTTTCCATAATGGAAAAATTGCAACTTCTTCTGAACGTTCAAAAAAATCAATCCAATGCCGATTTCAAACTATTGAGAAAGCAGCAAGGAAACTAAATGCATGCATCAAACAATGTGAAAATCGACGTTCTAGTGGTGCTTCAAGTGATGATATTGTAAGTATTAATATACAAGTTTTTTTTAATAAAATTTATGAGTAATATTTATGAGTTTTCAGCTTACTTAATATTGTTAAATATCTAATAATCTATTCATGTTTTTTTAAACTCTATATAGTTCAATCAAGCAAAAGAAATGCTAATGGAAGATCCAAAGTTCAAATCTGGTTGGAAACTTGACCATGTATGGAACATTATCAAGAATTTTGAAAAATTTAAAGATGGTGCCACTCCTTCAAAACAAGTTCCAAATCCATGGGGTTTCGGGTATACATCTTCAGAATCAGAAAATCTACCTCCTGATGTTGCTACACAAGGATATCCAGGTTTGTCTACATTTTCTGTAAATTTGGAAGATGAAAACGATAATATTGACGGATCTCCATCTCAACGACCAATTGGAGTGAAAAAATCCAAGTTCAAAAGAAAATGTGATGATCAAACATCAGTTGTTATCAAGACATTGGAGGAAGGAAATAAACAACTTTTAGAGCAATTGAAGAAAACAAGTGCTGAGAGACAACGCCATTTTGAGCTTCAAAGACAGAATTTTGCATTGAAAGAAACTAAGGAAGAAGATAAACTGCTATTTAAAGACTTAACTACCATAGAAGATCCAAACATTCATGCACATTTTCAAGCTCGACAACAAGAAATCTTAAAGAAAAGAGCCGATCAAGAAGCTCTAGCTGCATCTACTGCGTTTGGACAATATTTTAGTGATCTTGGTGGATCGGGAAATGATTTTCAAAATTATTAAGTCACTAGTTTATGTTGTGTTAAGTTTGTTTTCTTTCAACTACAATTTCTTTCAGTTTTTATTTTTAATTTCATGTTTTAGTTATGTTTTTTTTAATCTATCATCTCTCATGTAATTTCTATTTTTAATTTAATATATGTTTTCTTTGCATGTTATAATAATTAGATAACCAAAATTTAAATATAATTGTATATAAGGACACAAATAAACACATAATTTTGTTTTCAGTATAAAATAAATACATATATAAAACAAAAGGATCATATTGTAAATAAAAAAGTTTTTTTCTCTATTCTTAGAACAAAGTTTCTCTAAATTTGGAGAAATACTGTTCATTTCTCTATTCTTAGAGCAAGATATAGAGCACCATTGGAGAGGATTTTGCTCTAAAAATAGAGGATCATTGGAGATGCTCTAAACTAAGTGCAGTTGCTAGTGAGGCTAATATTCTTGGTAAGAAGTACAAGGAAAAAAAGTTGGTTAAGAAATTTATGAGGTGTCTTCCAAAGAAATATGAAGCTCATCTGTCTACTATGAATGTTGCACTTCACACTGAAAATATGACGTTTGGAGAAGTGGTTGGAATGATCAAGGCAAGGCTCATGAACTGGATTTATAAATAAAGACACATGGAGTAAGTAGTCAAAGGGGTATTGCCTTAAAAACTCAAAATCAAGGAGTTGGAAAACTCAATGAGCTTGATGGTGAAGAAATTCAAGAGAACCATGAAAATTTTTGATCGTGGTGGTCGAAAATCCTTCGATAAACCTACATCTGGTGAACAAGAGAGAGGATCACGAAGAGCTGAGCAAAAGTGTCATGAATGTCAAAGGATTGATCACTTCAAAGAGGACTGTCCTACTCTTAAGAAGAAAGGGACTCAGTGCTATGGCTGCAAGGGGTATGGAGATTCCAAGGATGAATGCGTAAGAACCAAGGGATCACTGTATAAATCTTATTCAGTGGCATTTAATGTAATTATCTAGGTAGCATGAAAACTCTCTTTGATGTCTGTTTCCCGTTTTTGAAACGTTTTGGAAACGGAAACTCTCAGGAAAGTCGCTGGAAACGTTTTGGAAATGCGAAGGGAACTTACTTTTTAAAAAAATTATAAAAAAAATAATTTAGAAACTTGAGATATGCATGATAAAATATATGTATTTTCGTATCTTTACGAAATCCTAAATAATTTACTAAATGGCCGCAGATGATGAGACTAACCTGCACCGCATGAAACCGCCGATGATGAGACCAAGCTCCGATGGAATTTTTTTTTATTAGGTGATGTCACGTGAGAGGAGCAGGGAAAGAATGATCGTCAGATTTTGTTATTATATTTTAAATCCAACGATCATAAATCAAAGAAAATAAATGAGCTGCTTTCAAATTTCACCTTATTGCTTTTAATCCAACGACCTAAATTGACCCTTTTTATCTTACGGTTCACCAGATTTCTCTTTGACAGATTTCCGGTTAATCAGAGTTTTTTTTATCTCTCTCTTCTCTTATTTTCATCATTCAAAAAGTTGAAAGTTTTTCTCCAATTTTTATTATGATCTTGTATTGGTTAAAGTTCCGACTATATATCGGTAATAAATTTTGGCTGTATATCAGCCAATAAATTCCAGCGATGTCGTCAGTTCAGATAATATCTTTTCCAATTGATTGTTTATTCACATGTTGGATAAAATTAATCGATTAATGTAAAGGCATGTTTTTTCTTCACGGGTATAGAATGCGTGAATGGGAATGGTGTGGAAGATGCAAGAGGAAATGCAAATGAATGCGAGGATGAAGATGAAGAGGATTGTGATGATGAGGAAGACTATGATTTTGACCGTTGGGATCAATTTGTCCGAAATGACTGTGAATGGGGAAGTGAAGAGGTGGTAGATGGGAACTGAGAAATAATTTACAGTCAGGGATCACAGAGTGTGAATACTGAGAAAGAGATTCAAAACAGTCAGTTATCAGTTGAAAAGAGGAGAAATGGAGGTGAGTCACAAACTTTGAGTCGACATCCATTATAGGTGCGTGCAGGGCAAGGAAGAAATTATTATTCGAGGAAACGCAGAGAAAACTGAAAGAGCTTGGGTCCACAGTTAATACGCAAGGGTCCACGGAGAATGTAATAGGGTCCACGGATAATCATAAAGGGTCCACGGAAAATCATTATAGGGTCAACGAATAATCATTTAGGGTCCACAGAGAATGTTATAGGGTCCACGGAGAATCATATTGGGTCAACGGAGAATTATATAGGATCGACGGAGAATCATATTGGGTCCACGGAGAATATATGGTCCACAGCTATAGTGATTGGGTCCACGGAGAATGTTATAGGATCCACGGAGAATCATATTGGGTCTACGGAGAATATATGGTCCACAACTAAAGTGATTGGGTCCAGAGCGAAGACATTATCCGAGAGGAAAAGTAAAGAAACAAGAAATTTAGAAAGCTCAAAGGGAGGATTCATATGTTACGATGGGAATGATGATTTTTTGGAGCAACCTAATAGGAGTGGTGCTGGAAGAGAAAAGGCTGATAATGGTGGGTCAGGTTTGAAAGGTTTTATGGATCAAGCTATTGTGAGTGGTGCTGGAGGAGAAAAGGCTGATAATGAAGGGTCAGGTTTGAGAAAAATGACAAAAGTGGGACATGACCCATACATGAGTAGGGAAAACGGTGGGTCAGAGTTAAAGAAAGGAATGAGTATAACAGAGGTATATGGATATGCAGATACTCCTCCAATGTTTAGAGATGTTGAAATAGACATTAAATCACCATCAGGAAATTGATTTAAGTCCTGAAGATGACGGGAGTTTTGTTGGAAGGGTTTTCAAAGATAAAGAGCACTTCAAGGTGGCGATGTCCATCTATGCGATAAAAAGAGTCTTTAGATTTGAGTTCAGCCGACATGCAATAAAATCTATTACGGCATCATGTATAAACCGTCATTGTGACTGGCGGGTGTATGCAACACAATTAGGCGACCTGAATGAGTATGAGGTGAAGAAGGCACATCTAAATCACCAATGTGATGTTAATCCTAGAGGGGAGTTTTCAAAACACGCGACAGCAAAAGTGATTGCAAAGTTGTTGAGGTTAAAATATGAGACAATCTATGGTGGACCACGGGCTCATGAGTTGCCTGAAATGATGTTTAGAGAATACAACATCGATGTTTCATACTGGAAGTGTTGGATGGCTAAAGTGTTAGCCATTGCCTCAGCTCGAAGAACAGAGGAGTCATCATACCAGTTACAAACCGTGTATTTATATGTTCTGAAGCTAGAAAATCCGGGGTCAATAACACATTTGGTGACGGAGTTGGATTTGAAGGGTAACCCCCGGTTTAAGTATACTTTCATGGCATTGAGCGCAAGTATCCAGGGATGAAAACACTTGAGGAAAGTAATTGTCGTAGATGGTACTCATCTACATGGAAGGTACAAAGGATGTCTCATGACAGCGAGTGGACAAGATTCAAATTTTCAGATATTCCCAATTGCTTTTGCGGTGGTGGACAGCGAGAATGATGATGCTTGGACGTGGTTTTTGGAGAAGCTGTTTGCTATTGTTCCGGACACTCCGGATATTACAATAGTTTCAGATAGGCACCAGTCAATATACTGGGGGTTAAGAAGATGTATCCACAAGCAAATCACGGGGCATGTCTTGTACACATCCAGAGGAATGTGCAAAGTAAGTATGGTAAAGCGATGAAGGCAATAGTGGGAGTTGCTGGAAAAGCTTTTACAGTTGGACAGTTCAACAGAAGCTATGCAACAATAAAAAGGAAAAATTACCGTGTTTAGGATTTCTTGGAGGACATAGGGGTGGAGCATTGGACAAGGTCTCAATTTAAAGAAGATAGGTATAACTTGATGTCCAGTAACATATCCGAGTCCCTCAACAAAGCCCTCTTCCCAGCCCGAGATTGTCCTATTATAAGTATGTTGGAATTTATCCGGAAGATGGTATCTAGGTGGTTGCAAAGTAGGCGGGATGTGATAGAAAAAATGGATGGCAAAATACCATCGAAAGTGTCAAACGAGTTGGACCTCAGGTTTGTAGATTCAATTGGGTTAGCAACGGCTAAGTCCTCTGCCTGGGAATTCGAAGTAAGTGTTGGATTGGCTAGTACATATCAATACACTGTGGACTTGATGAAGCAAACTTGAAGTTGTAGAGAATTCCAGATGATCAAGATTCCTTGCCGACATGCAATGGCAGCGGGTCGATTCCATGGTCTGCAATTTAAAGATTTGGTGGACGACGTTTATAAGAAAAAGGTGTGGGCTGCAACCGTGGCAGGTGTCATTCTACCAGTTCCTGATCCTGATGACATTTTTGTACCAAAAGAAATCCATCAAAGGGAGGTTTTCCCTCCAAAAACACGTCGGCCATCGGGAAGACCTCCAAAAAGGAAAAAAATTTCTACTGGAGAGTTTGTGGTATGTGTTTATTCTTTATTTCCTTTATACACATAAATATAATTTCCTTAATTACTAAACGTTTTTATACATATTACTAAAGGTTGGGAGAAAGAAGAGCAGACCCAACAAATGCGGAAGGTGTGGGAAAGGAGGGCATAACCGTGTTACCTGCAAGGAGGCCCTTGGTTAAAATAGTGTTTTCGTATGTGTAGGAAGATGATCGGTTTTTTTAGTGCTTTTTGGTATATGTTCACCCCTTGGCAGAAGAGGAAGGATTTACGCCATTTGTCATAAACACATTGTTTTGGTATAAGTTGAAACTAATATGTCAATATTAGTTTCCTCTTATAGCTCCTCTAGGTATAATGGAACTTATGACAAGATCAGATGTTGGTATGTATTTCGAGGATACTTAGTATTATTGCAACCTTATTTTATCCTCTCTCTACTGATTCAAAATTACAATGAATCAAAATTACAAGACTTGGTAGTGGGGTACGAAGAAATAACTTGTAATGTACACCCTCTCCCGTTCGGGTGGATAACCGGTCGGTGTACACATATTTTGGTGGTCGGGTGTACAACCATGTGACACTGTAAGAGCGACGTTGTACAACTGTCATGCAATACGAAAACATTAATGATAGTCATACGTAACAATCACTATATATATATAGAGAGAGAAAGAGAGAGACAGTGACCTAGAATAAATATCAAATTTGCAGAATTATAGGGATCAGTTTGAGAGAAGTAGAAATGGAAGAAGGTATTAACTTACCAGAGGACCTTCTCCGGATCATAGTGAAGAAATTGGGAGATGAAGATTACAAACTATTACGTCCATTCTTACTATCCGGAAAAGTAGGTAAACATATCATTCTCTCTAAGGAAATATTACATTCCACAAATATAACTTCTTTATGCAAGAATCCAACACAAATTATGCCCGGTGAGGATGGGAGAAGTTTTTTTGGAAACTGTTTAAAGTATCAAAATCCGGTGGCTATGTACTATGAAGCAATACGGTTGGTTGCAAAAGCTCAAGATATGAACGGATCCCTTGCACTCCTTATCCAACTCATCCCAACCTACGATTTTGCTAATCTTGCGTTTGCAATCTTCCAAATATCGGCTGGTAATGATGAGATAGCTGGGGAAATTTTGGAGGTGTACTTTGAAAATGTTGGGTCTCCGATCTATAATCATCTCGAGATTTATGATATGGTGAAGATCTTTTTCATACTATTTAGAGTTTCGATCCCCCTTGTGAGGACACATATGCTTCCACATGGAAGTATCCTACTTCGACATCAATTGACCAACCAGATTGCCTTGAGTGGCATGGAGAAGATAATTATTATGATTGGATGCTATATTTATAGTCTTGCATTACATGTCAGTGAGGAACTTTAGAAATGTTGTAATAATGAATCTTGTAATGTTAATTGAGATGTTATTAATGTGAAATATGCTTTTACTTTACTTTATTAATTCAGGGGATAGGGTGGATACAAATCAAATCACATTATATCCATTTTCACCTTTTGTAATCCCCAACTAACCTCCTAACCACCCAAGCATCTTAAACATATTCCTTCTTCGTATAATCAAAGCTCGCCAATGTCGACTTATTAGATTGCTACCCACCTTATTTAATTGTAAAGTTAATGTACTAAAAAACGATTTATCTATCATCCACCATATGATGTAAGTAATGCATTTCCACTATCCACGTTACTGGAAGGAGTAAATGGTTATAAAGTGATTTTATTTTTATAAACCCTATCCCCTACAATTATAATGAAGTAAATTATTATTTTAAGCCATATATCTAACACTATTATCTTCACGACCCCCACCTTCCTACTAATACAGCATCCTCTTCCTTTACTTATCGTCAAACATAAAAATTCCAAAACTAATAAGGCTTAAATATTCCAAATGTCTATATTCCGTGAAGACGTTTTGGTTAAGATTGCTGCTCTAGTCGGAAAAGATCGATACTGGCTACTCGGACCACTATTAAGGGCGGGCAAAGAAGGCCGTGATGTTGTGCACAAAAATGAGGTCTTGAAAGGAGCATGCATATGGTACTTGACTATTGATGCACCCGGCATCTCTGTGGGGGGTCAAAACCGACCCTTCTTTGTCCGATGTCTAAATGTTGGGAACCTTATTGCCCAATACCATGAAGCAATCCGAATGGCTGCCGAAGATTCTCAGTTGGAATCTGCAATTCTCATGTTGGACATCCTCGTCGAAAAAGATGTTGATGCTACATTGGCGGCGGCGCTATTTTGTATGTGTCGTGGGGAACAAGAAAGGGCTGGCAACTACCTAGAGTTGATGGCGAGAAAACATCATGTTGGTATGCAGTCTGAGGAGATGTACAAGCTGTGTAGGGAACTCATTACGGAAATTGAATGCTTCCACCCAAAACATACAAAGATCTATAAATCATCTTTAAGATTTCCATTAACAAACATTTACCAATTACCAGCTTGTGTTAGAGCCGGCCAACATATACCAGTCCCAGGCTGCTGGTCAACTGGTTGTTGCGAAGGTTGCGCGTTATGGTGGGCCATGGTGGGAGAATGTGAAGGTTGAACTGTCTCATTTAGTTATGTATAATTATTGTCCTTCCGAAAATTTTGTTCATGTTATTTGTTTTACTTTACTTTATTAAAATGCATGTTATCCAAATATTTCTCATATTCCTGCTGGTTTGATGGTCTGTCAATGATGGTACTATCGGTTTAGGTTTAATGTATGGGCAATGTATTATGATCTATGTAAAATATCTGTCATTATGATCAATGTATAATTACTCCGCTTTGTATTTTGTGTTAGTGTATGTTATTCGGATGTCTACTTAAATGTTATATAAAGTTCCCAATATGTAGACCCCTGTAGGTGTACAAACGAAGTTGTTGTACACCTCATTCAAACATCTGTACACCATCTTCAGAAGTACTTCGCACAAAATTTGAACTAAACAGAAACTTGTATCTTTAAACAACAATGAATTTTTGCTTAGTAGATAACACACCTTAAAAAAATGTAAAATATGTGAATCACATGTAGGTGTACAGCGTTTACTTGTACACCCCCTTCAAAAATTTGTACGCCATCTTCAGAAGTACTTCGCACAACATTTTAACTTAACCGAAACTTAACTTAATACATTCATGAGTTCGTAGAAACACAATTCAGAAAGCAGAAACAAATAGAGTACTTAAGTAGAATATGTTTTTGCTTAATAAATAAATAAAACTTGTTAATAATGAAACTTCAAATCAGCCCCCGTCTTCCTTAAGTCTTCAAATCAGAGCCGGTCTTCGCAACCTTTTTATAGCAATCCATAGCATACCTCTGCCGGAACAGGTCCACATCATTATCATCAATGGCTCCCATCTCATCCACCCCCATTCCAGCTGTGTGCATCTCAAGGAACTTCATCGCAAGTGGACCGCAGTCGCCAGCCTTTTTTTTTCTGGTAAATACCTGCACAACGTGACCAACTGAAGGCCCTTGTTGAGAAATCAACTTCCCTTAGTGCCGGAAGTATTGTCTTCATCACGCATGGCAAACATTCGATTACTGGACCCATATACGAACTGACTTCAACGTCCGTGTTTAGGCACATTAAAGGATCATAGATCTCGATATGGCGGCATGACAGATGGATGACTAGGCCAACCTAGTGGCGCTCATCCCAGTTCATCGGAACATACAAAACGTCGACATCTTGTAGGAACTCACTCTTCAACCTTTTCCCAGTAGTCTTGCCAAGTACAAAAAAAGCCAGATTCGATCCCCACGCGAAACTCGCCTGATCTTCTGCATCCTTGAAAGCAGCATAGTTGCTGATTATAAGCCGAACAAACCATGTATCCAACAACGCTGCCCGAGTTTGTAAAATTTTCGCTCCACGTCGCCTCCAGATGGCGGCCGTCATCACCTGCATATGCTGCATTACAAACATTATTGGAACTGGTTATAACATTGTAGGTGTACAATAAACCGTCTCGGGTATACAGTTTATATAAACAGGAATAAATCACAAAATTTTAAAATTTACCTTTGTGCCAACCCAGTGCTTTTTCTTAATGAGTTGGGTGAAGAATTTGGTGGTTATGATGTGCTCTGTGTAAATCTTATAGTTTCTATAATATATAGATGATAATAAACCCATATTAGAATTACTTACTTTGAAAATTGTAATGACAGAATCTTTTAGTACAAACTTACGTGCCCTTTGAGAGTTGCAACAACTTCATGAATGATTTGAACTCTGCTTTCTTCACTTCCATTAAAGGGGCATATGGCTCTTCTTTTTGTCGTCTTGCGAATAAAGCCTCAATTTTAGGATCTCCAACAAACATCTCACTTAGTTTTTCAAATCTTTGGCGCTTACGCTTTTTCTTCACAACATTCTCCAACTCATCATCAGAATCGGATATTTCTTCAGGAGAAACAGAGGAGAGAGGTATTACATACACGGGTGGACGCGTAGGAAGATCCATAACTTGGCCTTGTGGGAAAATAGCCGTGCTTGGATCAAACTTAGCTGTTGGTATTTGAGCATCGGTTGGAGTGGTTTGACATTTCATGTCCTGCATAATAAGGTGTACAAATGACCATTATGCATCTACATTGAATACATTAACTTCATTAATTACACATATTCTAATATTTACAGGAATTCAACCTTCATTGCCTCTGTAGGACTCATTGGAGTGCTAGTTCGGCCTAAGTTTGCAGCACGTATGTCTACTTCTTCTTGAACAGTCTGCAAATATTAGAAACTGTACAACATCAACATCATTAATTACTTGTAAATGTTTTCTAAATTTTTTTAAAAAATACCTCCACTGCCTCTGTAGCACAGCTTGTTTGTCATTTGTTTCCACCTATGTCTTCTTCTTTGTCTCCTTCATCAACTTGTTCATCAATCTCCAAATATTAAACCGTATTAATTTTTTCTTTACCTTTAAAACACTTATATAAACACCCACCTTATTTGCACTTCTTCTAAGACTCAACTCTCCTATCTCAGCAGCAGTATCAGAATGACTCTCATCACAATCCATGTTGTCTGTAGGACTTCTTCTTACATTTGTCTCTCCTTTTTGAGTCGCTTCAAAATCCATGTCCTCTGTGGGACTGCTTATGTCTCCTACTTCTGCACCATTGTCATCTTCATTGTCATCTTCATTAACCTGAGAATTAAAAATATTAATATTTTTAGTTTCCCATATTTATTGTTTCATCTATGTTAACAGAAGTATACCTTCTCGTTTGTAATATCCCTCTCCACAAACTTTGATGACTCTCCCATCTGACATAAAAAATCACACTATAAATATCAACGTTTACAGCATATATAATAAGGTGTACACCCTCGTTTATCTGTACACCCTTAATGTGTTGTTAAGTCTTGTAAAACCATCGAGAGTGTGTGAAAATCTTGAGATTCTAATAAAAGTGAAACATAAGTTAGTTTATTTCAACAAGTGTTTCTAGCGTGTTATTGAGATCTATTTAGGAATTTCAGGTGGTATCAGAAAGGGCATCTGAACCGAGTCATTACTCAACAACAAGTGAGGATCCTGTGACAAAGAATGGACTCATCACGTGGACTAATGAAACAGATCATGATGTAAGACACAAACTATAGACACTGGAAGGTGAAGATAGGATACACAATTTGAAATATCCATGAGGATGCTTGAACTGCAGTTTAGGAAGGATGGGATGAACCACCCGCAAAAGGAGATGGTGGGAAAATGGTTCCTAATAAGAAGAACCTGTGAACAGACGACGAGAATGGGATTGCCAAGATGAATTCTAGGGCAATCTCTGCAATATATGACTCTCTCAATGGTGATCAGTTCAAGCCGATCCAGGATTTAGAAAAGGAAAAAGAAGTGTGGAACACCTTGCAATTGTAATATGAAGGAACCACCAATATTCCTAGAAGTAGGCTTGATGCACTGGCTACCAAATTTTAGAACATTCGAATAGAAGAGGATGAACATGTAGCTGTTTTCAGCTCTAAACTAAGTGCAGTTTCTAGTGAAGCTAATGTTCTTGGTAAGAAGTACAAGACAAAAAAGTTGGTTAAGAAATTTATGAGGTTTCTTCCAAAGAAATATGAAGCTCATCTGTCTACTATGAATGTTGCACTTGACACTGAAAATATGACGTTTGGAGAAGTGGTTGGAATGATCAAGGCAACGCTCATGAACCGGATTTATAAATAAAGACACATGGAGTAAGTAGTCAAACGGGTATTGCCTTAAAAACTCAAAATCAAGGAGTTGGAAAACTCAATGAGCTTGATGGTGAAGAAATTCAAGAGAACCATGAAAATTTTTGATCATGGTGGTCGAAAATCCTTTGATAAACCTACATCTGGTGAGCAAGAGAGAGGATCACGAAGAGCTGAGCAAAAATGTCATGAATGTCAAAGGATTGATCACTTCAAAGAGGATTGTCCTACTCTTAAGAAGAAATGGACAAAGTGCTATGGCTGCAAGGGGTATGGAGATTCCAAGGATGAATGCGTAGGAACCAAGGGATCACTGCATAAATCTTATTCAGTGGCATTTAATGTAATATTCTAGGTACATGAAAACTCTCTTTGATGTATGTTTCCCGTTTTTGAAATGTTTCGGAAACATAAACTCTCAGGAAACTCGCTGAAAACATCTATTTACGTTTTGAAAATGCGAGAGGAACTTACTTTTTTTTTTAATTATAAAATAAATAATTTAGAAACTTGAGATATGCATGATAAAATATATGTATTTTTGTATCTTTACGAAATCCTAACAAATTTATTAAATGGCCGCAGATGATGAGACTAACCTGCGCTGCATGAAACCGCCGATGATGAGACCAAGCTCCGATGGAATTTTTTTTTTATTAGGTGATGTCACGTGAGAGGAGCAGGGAAAGAATGACCGTCAGATTTCGTTAGTATATTTTAAATCCAACGATCATAAATCAAAGAAAATAAATGAGCTGTTTTCAAATTTCACCTTATTGCTTTTAATCCAACGACCCAAATTGACCCTTTTTATCTTACAGTTCGCCGGATTTCTCTCTGACGGATTTCCGGTTAATCGGAGTTTTTTTTATCTCTCTCTCTTCTTTTTTTCATCATTCAGAAAGTTGAAAGTTTTTCTCCAATTTTTTATTATGATCTTGTATTGGTTAAAGTTCCGACTATATATCGGTAATAAATTTTGGCTGTATATCAGCCAATAAATTCAAGCGATGTCGTCAGTTCAGATAATATCTTTTCCAATTGATTGTTTATTCACATGTTGGATAAAATTAATCGATTAATGTAAAGACATGTTTTTTCTTCACCAGTAGTTAAATTTTCATCCTGATTGTTTCTCTTTACTTCTTACTTCTCCTATTTTTCTTTTGCTTTTGATTTGGAGTAATGACTTCACTTCTTGGTAAAGGACATTAGCTCATCTCGATTAAAGGTAGATGGTGGGGTTGAGTATCTGATTCAAAAGATGTACTTGATTTTCAAAACAGTAGTGGTGGTGATGAGTCAAGTGGAGCGTCAGAAAATCTTACCGGAGAAGAAATCCAAGTGGATCTGTTCCCAGAAAGGCTTTCCTAAGGACTGGCTTCACAGTTTTCCAGCCATCAACCGAAGGCGGTGGTTTCAGAGCTACTTTTGAAGGATCACGCGGTTTCAGACGGTGAAGCGGCAGCCAGGCATGTGTATGTGGGACCATCCACGTCTTTCTCTTTAAACCTAACACAGGCACGTGTGGATTATGTGTTTCATGTTTTTATGTTGTGCTGAGATCATTAATGGGTCAGCATACTAGGCTTATTATTCTTAGTTTTAACAATGACATGATCTCCCTCTCAAAATCAAACACCAAAATATGTTTAGAACACTCAGACAGAACATAAACAAAAGAATAACACAAACAAGAACACATATATTGTCTATGAAACATCATAACTCGACTTTTAGGATAATCTCTTTTTAAGATAACTTTTCTAACTGAGGAAAAGAAAATACAAAATAATAAAAGGAAGCGACATAATTTTACCTTCAAGATAATAGAACTTGGATCAGCAAACGACTCTTTAAGGTCCAAGATACTGAAAATCAAAGAGCTTGCAATTGGAAAGAGAATATTTGATGCGATATTCTTGAAGATTTTGAGTGTTTGGAATCAAGTAACAATGACTTAGAATAAGACTTGATCTTTGAGTATAAATAAGATTCACGTGCTGAAGTTGGAGATCAGCCGTTTTGAGAGAAAAATTGTCTGAGCTAGCAAAAAACTTAACGATATTGAGAGAGTCAGTCAGAAATCATAGGTTTTAGATTAAGAAGTGTAGTTCTTAAGTCTTGTAAAACTATCGAGAGTGTGTGAACATCTTGAGAGAATTCTAATAAAAGGGAAACATAAGTTTGTTTGTTTCAACAAGTGTTTATTGCGTGTTATTGAGATCTATCTAGGAATTTCAGGTGAGGATCATGTGACGAAGGATGAACTCAGCACGTAGACTACTGAAACAGATCATGCTATAAGACACAAACTATGGACACTGGAAGGTGAAGATGAGATACGCCATTTGAAGTATCCATGAGGATGCTTGGACTGCAGTTGAGGAAGGATGGGATGAACCACCACAAAAGGAGATGGTGGAAAAATGGTTCCTAATAAGAAGAACATGTGGACAGACGAAGAGAAGGGGATGTCCAAGATGAATTCTAAGGCAATCTCTTCAATATATGCTCTCTCAATGGTGATCAGTTCAAGCAGATCCAGGATTGAGAAAATTAAAAAAGAAGTGTGGAACACCTTGCAATTGTAATATGAAGGAACCACCAATATTCGTAGAAGTAGGCTTGATGCACTGGCTACCAAATTTTAGAACATTCGAATAGAAGAGGATGAACATGTAGCTGTTTTCAGCTCTAAACTAAGTGCAATTGCTAGTGAGGCTAATGTTCTTGGTAAGAAATACAAGGAAAAAAAAAATGGTTCAGAAATTTCTGAGATGTCTTCCAAAGAAATATGAAGCTCATATGTCTACTATGAATGTTGCCCTTGACAGTGAAAATATGACCTTTGGAGAAATGGTTGGAATGATCAAGGCCCATGAACTGGATTTATAAATAAAGACACATGGAGTAAGTAGTCAGAGGGGTATTGCCTTAATATTTTCAGATGACAAACTCAAAATCAAGGAGTTGGGAAACTCAATGAGCTTGATGGTGAAGAAATTCAAGAGAACCGTGAAAAGTTTTGATCGTGGTGGTCAAAAATCTTTCGATTTAAACCTATATCTGGTGAGCAAGAGAGAGGATCACAAAAAGCTAAGCAAAAGTGTCATGAATGTCAAAGGATTGGTCACTTTAAAAAGGACTGTCATACTCTTAAGAAGAAAGGGACTCAGTGCTATGACTACAAGGGGTATGGAGATTCCAAGGATGAATGCGTAGGAACCAAGGGATCATAGCATAAATCTTAGATCGGAACACTACAAAAAACTTGTAATTTTAGCAGTTTTTAAATGATGCAAGGGTTATAGTGTTATTTTTAAAAGTGATACTAAAATCAGTGAAGTTAAAAAAAATCAGCAGCACTTAAAAAAGTGAGTCAACCATTCAAATTTAACATCATTTCTTACAAATGATGTTAAAATTAGTTTTACATTGGTGTCACCCAAAATATTTATATACATAGATATATATATATATATATATTGATATAAATTGGCTATTTAAATTATTAAAAAATAATAAATATGGAAAAATAAATAAAGATTACTTCTAATTTTATTAAAGAAAATATACAATATATATTTCAAACTCTGATTACTAAATACAAATCCAAAACCCATCTATTGTTTCATTGTAATTCATTGTTATCCAAACTAATGTTATTCAAACACTTTAACCAGCTAAGCCTTCACTCCCTCAGTTTGTTAGAATGCCGAGCATACAACAGGTTCTACTTCTGAGATTCCAGTGAAGTCCTACAGAGGAAAAAAAAAAAAAAAAAACATATTAGTAGCTTCAAATCAGTGCTGATTAACAACAGATGTTAAACAACAGAATTCTCCATGACCAATAAACGATGAAGTATAACTCTTTGTTAATCAGCTATGATCATAATACAGACCTCACAACAACCAAATCAAAAGTTAACCAACAAAGTTTGCTTCTTTGTTCCATTTACGACAAAAATATCCAATGCAAGATAGATATAAGATAAACAAAAAAGTAACTCACTTGAAGCTAAACAGATGGAAACGAATACCAACTAAAAACCTCACAAATATAAGTTAAAATGTTCTCACTAAGAACATGAGTGTGAGCTCTGAGCAGCATATTCTCACGAGTATTAAGTCAAGCTTCTAGTTCTTCTCTGTTTCTCTAGATGTAAGTTTTTGCAAAATTTATGTCCAAATGGTTCAGAACATCAAAAATTTCACTGGAAATGTAAACGATAAGACACAGAGTCAAAATAAAAACAGAGAGAGAAGTAAGATATAAGAACCTGGTTGAGACAGAGGTCAGCAACAAGGAGCCTAACAATATCGTTCATCTGCATTTAGAAGATCTCATAATGTTAGTCTTTTCAAGCTGTGACAATGTATAAACATATACAACAATGGAATCTTAAAAAACAGATTGTAAGGCTAACATACCTACTAAACTCATAAAACATATACAACAATGAAATCTTAAGAACATGAAGCAACGAAGTAAAGAAGGTTTATGAGTATTGGGACCTTTTGCTTGATTTTCTGTGCTTGATCCTTCTTGTGGTATTATTTCATAGGAGACAACAATACCATCTTCTAACGGCCTTGGAGTTTCTTCAAAATTTCCAGCAAGAAACATGCAGAAAGTAGCAATCAGAACATATAGATCATGAAATATTAGCTTTCACAATTCTAAAAAACAAAATGGTGAGCTATGATTTGATTCCGCGCGCCCAAAACAAATAGACCTATGCTTATGATTTGAGCATGCTTCATAGTATAACAAATGGCATGTTTAAGATATCACAGAAACTCAATTAAAAAGTGTGGCAGAAAACACATAGAAACTCTAGAATGAATCAGTGATCATCTGTGGTGTGGCAATGGTTATATCCTATCTGATTAAGATTGTGAACATAAGTAGTAAATCTTACCTCTCTCACAGTAAAGCGACCATTCTTTCCTGGATAAACAAAAGCAAAAGATAATCTTGCATTCCTTCTCTTAGCTGCTACAAAAACTTCTTTCACCTGAAATATTCAAACGTCATTTTACTTTGTGCTTATGAAATCTATCATATCTCAAACAATACTCAAAATGTTTAATATAAGGAAAGAACAACCCAGAACTAAGTGTTTAAAATCAAGCTCTGATCAATTGGTAAAAAAGACTCCAGACACAAAATCAAATCAGAACATAGAGATCATCTAGCTACGTTCTTCTTCTACGATCAACAACCAAAACCTAGATAATGTATACACATGATCACACACCAATGCGTCAATATTAAAAAGCTCTCTTGTCGAATGTAATCCAACACCTAATAGTCGAAGAGAAACCCAAACTCCATAGCTTCTCTCTCAATATCTCCCAAGAGATAATCGATAGCTTCTATCTATCTCTCTAAAGCAAGCAGAGAAAATGAAAATAGAGAGATGACGATAACACCGGGTTGAGAAATTAAATCAAGTTGAGAGAGCAATGAATAAGCTTCGGAAATTACCAGAGATTCTGGTTGGGACGAAACTGAAGAAATATAGGGTTTAGAGATATTTTTGGGGGAAAAAATGGATTAAAAGTTGACGGTGAGCTTCATCGGGAGAGAAGGAGAGGACGAAGAAAGACGGATCAAGTGAGAGACGCTGCAATGTGAGTTGAAGAAGAGGAGGATCGAAAACGAAGAAGAAGAAGATCGAAGCAAATTGAGAATTTGAGATTTAGGAGAAACAAAAACAATTAAGGTGCTTAAAATAAATAAATAAAATAAATACCTGAAAATTTTGGGTCAGTTCTAAAATTAATAACCTTTCAAATATAAATAATCTAAAATTTAGTATGTAAAACTGATGCAAATGTCAGTATTCTACGGTCACTTTAACAAAATGTCTCTAATGTTTATTTTCCTTTTTTTTTGTTTGCATCAGTTATACAAGTAACGTTAAAAATTGATGCTAGAAGCCTAGAATTATATTTACTAGTAGTCGAATGAGTGAAAGTGAGTCTCACAGTGACTCTAAAGAGAATCTTGCAGATTCATCAGAAAGTAATCAAAAGTAGTTAATTCTCAATTAAATTTTGAAGTTAAAGCTGATGAAAATGAATAAAAAGATGAACAAGTTATTGATTTTAAGGAAGATTACAAGTTACTGTATGAAAACTGGAAAGAAAATAAGAGCGAAAAAAATGTTCGGCTCATCAAAGAAAAGATAGAGCTGAAAAATATGAATGATGAGAATTATATTTATCGTTAAATTAAATAAAAAATTAAAAATCTTATATTTGGTTTAACAAATAGGAATGCTTTTGAAAATCTGTTTAGAATATTAAATGAAAAAAATGCACATGTTTTTGTGATATTTATTAAATATGAAATTATATTATGCTTGTCAGTAAGATTTGAAAAAATTAAAATATTATTTAGTGGCATTTAATGTAATATTGTAGGTAGTATGGAGACTATCTTTGAAGTTTGTTTTGCATTTTAGAAAACGTTTCGAAAACCAAAACTCTCAAAAATTCGTTGGAAACGCGATGGAAACCCGTTTCCTAAAAATCACTATTTGGAAACGTAATGAAAACATCTATTTATGTTCTGGAAACGCGAAGAAAACTTACTTTTCAAAAATTTTATTAAATAAATAATTTAAAATTTTGATAAAATATATATTTTCGTATCTTTACGAAATCCAAACTAATTTATTAAATATAAATATCTTATATTCTCCAAAAATTCATCATTATCTAAAACAGTTAGAAGTATTAACATAAGTTATTATTGGATTTTTGTTGTTTTAAATATTTTTAATATGGTTTTAGTGTTTCACTATAATTTTAAAATTATATATACACTATATTTTATAAATTAAATATATACAATATATTTTTAAATTATCTGTGTACACTATATTTAAAAGAATTATATGTATATATATATATATATATTTCCCATTTCCTAATTTTCTAAAAAGTTATTATTTTCGTGTTTTCGTTTTTATTTCCATGATACTTAAGTAATATTGCACATGAATACAAGGTTGTTTTTATTTTTAGCATTGCTCAAATAATAATTTTAAATAAAATTTATAAAAGAAGTTGACATTTACATATGTATGAGAAAAAATGAGACAGAAGCATAAAAATTAAAAGTGATAAAAATGTCTCTGAAAAAACAATTTGCAATTCTCGACAAAAAAGAAAAAAAAAGGACGAAATTTGCAATAAAAACTCAGATTGTGTACCAATAAGTAATCATAAAAACGACCCCGTTTCAATGTAAAGGCATCGTTGGAAACGGCATCGTTTCAATTACTCGGGAAAAGACGATCCCGTTTAAAACATCGATCGTCTTCTTCCTCCTTTGATAAAACGATACTAACCGTTTTTTCTTTGTTTCTTCTCTGGTTTCTGAAAACCAATTTCGGATTTTCTTTTAATATATCCTGAAACAAATTCGTCAGAGAAAAGGTAAGAAACTAAAGGATTAAAGCTTTTCAATTACTTGTTTCTAATGATTGTATTATTGATATAAATTCGTTTTTTTTGGGTGTATTTTCAGATGGTGTACAATAAGTATTTGGTGGCAAAACGGATATGGAGTTGTTTGAGTTCGTACACAGCTGCATCATCATGCTTTGTGATCGGAACGAAAGGTCTTGATAGTTTGAAGAACAAAGTAGAGGATTGTGAATACGAAGCCCAAGAATCAAAAGCGGAGAAAAGAAGGTCTATGCTAATCAAAATCAATAACTGGAGAAGCGGAGTTCAAGAAATATTCACAAAAAAAGACTAATGTTTTTCACAATTCTTTGTATGTGAATCTTTTTGAGTTGTTGTGGTACTCTGTTTCTTGTAAGTTGTAGTAGAACGAATATGGAATCATAATTCAGGAATGATCCTCTTTTTGGTTATCTTTACTTCATCAGAAAGAGAAAAAAAAACGTTTCTTTCTTCTTTCTACGGAGAAAGTTTAAATCTTTCTTAATCTATCAAACAATTTCATGGATTATAATTTCTGGTTTCTGGGTCGACTCGATAAAGTCGCCTTGGTCGTTACGTTGACTCATTTCTTCAATCAGTCTCCGTCACTCTCACAAGACGAATCACTGCGAGGAGTGGTTAACAAGAGAAGATATTCTAGAGATTTCGCTAAAGATCCAATTTTTATCTCCCCATTTTCTATTTATCCATATGATTATAAATCTCAAGGTTCAAATCTTTCTCCTCTCATCTCTTCAACAAAGCTTGAATTTTTACAATGTTGCTTTCAATGTGGTTCAACAAAGTTTTTGTTTTGTTTTGTTTCACTTAGCAATGAAAAAGTGTTGTCTTTGTCTCTCTGTTTTGCATCGAAGAATAAAAATTTGTGATTTATTTGTTTAACAGGGAAACGATATCATCAATTACAACAAATCCATCACGGAACAGAGCTTCACCAAAGCAAAGGTTCATTCTTTCTCGTCCTGAATCGATTGAAACACCTCTTATCTCTTAAACAAAGGTTCAATCTCTACTATATTCTTGAGATCTTCTTAGTTAACTTTTGAACTTTGTGGTATAAATGTGGTTTTGGTTGTAAAATCTTCAGATGTTAAATCTAGATTACTCCGAGATGTCAACTCCGTATTTGTCATTAGATTTATTACACAACTTTTGGATTGAACCAAAACAATCAACGCACTTGCAACAGACCTTAACCCACCAAGGTGAAGTGATGGAGCTGGTACTGTTCTCCAGTAAAAGTTGAGAACTTTGAGTTATCTCCAACCACTCTGTACTCTTAAACTCCACGAAGTAAGTTCCTGTAAAGTGTCCATGAAACTATATTCTCCTCCATAGCCACGATTAATCTGACCCTAACATCTCCTGAGAAGCTTTTCTTATCTCTATTTTCTGTGCCTTGCGTGAAACACAACTTCTTTAAACCCTAAAGCACTAACATCTTTCCATTCTTATATATATCTTCATTGTTCCTAGTTACGCCACCACAACCCAGTCCTTTGTCCATACCTTTACTATAGAAATGATCTATCTAATGCTGCTAGTGGCTTCTCGCGTCTTACTTCATCATAATTTTTAGTACTCCTTCATATCCTCCTACAGCACTAGCATGTAACTGCTCCAGCAACTTTGGACTGAAGGGAGATCCACTTGGTAATCTTAAGCAGCCATTTTTGCACACTAATGCCTGTTCCAAACTGTATCCTTGAAACTCACTCCCATACGTTTTCCCAGAATCAACAACATAAACTTTCAATCCAGAAAAATCTTTCTTGAGCCTTTCAAAAGTCTCATTCTCAAACACAATTTCCAGCTTCATATATTTCTCATCGTTTGTCTTAATGATGAGCTTAACTAGCGACTTCCAAACATATGTTTGGCACTCCCTAAACACAGTATTCAATATAGATTCCAGTCGGAAACAACCCTGATATTCTGACATGGTTGAATCTGCCTCTCCATGGTGTATAATCTCTTTTTCAGCATTCTCCTCCAATATGCACACATCAGATTCTCCTATGGCTCTAGTTTCTCCCACAAACTCATTGTACCCATATCTTGAAATCCCTTGTAACTCCTTGCAGCTACCATATGAGTCTGAATCACAACACTCATTGCATCTCTTCCACCTCTAAACTTTTGTATTCCACCAGCATTATCTGCTGCTTATACTCCAGCCCATATGTTTCTAGCTTAATCCCCACTTCTATATCAAACCCAGAACTGCCCTTGAACCTAGTCCCAACATTGACTAACCAGTCTCGAATTACTTGCCTTCCCAATAGGTTCAAAGCTGGAACACCTTTGTAGCACTTGTCTATTGATTCAAATCCCCCTGGTTACCAAACTCGTTTCATCCAAGATGTAGTTTTCCTTTTTGAGAACCCTACCAACCAGTGATCGAGCATCATCATCACTGCAATTTTCATATAATTTTATGAGACCATGTTCCATCATGAGACGAACAGTCTATTAAAAGAGAAACCCCTTCCTTTCTCGTATTTGGAAGTGTCGTGTCCTGCCATTCACTGTCTATTTCCTTCTTTTTACCAGCATAGTAACTCAGTTCCTGACACCTCTTTCCATAATGTTCAGCATATATGCCATCATCACTGAACTCTCTACCAGCCCTGGGGAATCCGTTTTGACCCCTTGAATCTCTCTCAATTTTCATCCTCGTTGTAACATCATGACTACAAGGATTTAGCAGATCCAAATTTCTCATTATAATTTGCAATCATAGATACAAAATTTAATCAGATTTCATCTGTAAACACGAACCTTACCATCAAACAAGTCATTACCTCCATTTAACCCTCTCTGAGCATTCTGATATCCTCTTGTTGCTTGACCAACTCCGCCTTGTCCACCAGCATAGTATCCATAATCCTGTTTTATAACCCCACCATTAAAAAGAATCAAAGGCACTAAACTTGAGCTGACAAAGTCTCATCGCGAAAACTAACTTATATCTCTCAAAACTTAAAACTGAGTTACAGAATCTGAAATTTCACATAGCAGACTCTTTCTTTGACTCAGCTCTGTCTCTGTCCCGGTTTCAGAAAATCCAAAGCAAGAATCACGAATCCAAAATAGAGAAGTAAACAGTTTTAACAGATGTAAGCTAGGTTTCACGACCACTGCGGCAGATGATGAGACCAACCTGCGCCGCCATGAAACCGCCGATGATGAGACCAAGCTCCGATGGAATTTTTTATTTTATTAGGTGATGTCACGTGAGAGGAGCAGGGAAAGAATGACCGTCAGATTTTGTTAATATATTTTAAATCCAACGATCATAAATAAAAATAAATAAATGAGCTGCTTTCAAATTTCACTTTATTGCTTTTAATCCAACAATTCAAATTAATCCCTTTTATCTTACGGTTCACAAGCTTTCTTTTAAATAGATTTTCGATTAATCAGAGTTTTTTTTTTATTTCTCTCTCTTCTTTTTTTTTCATCATTCAGAAAGTTAAGAATTTTATTCCAATTTTGATTATGATCTTGTATTGGTTAAAGTTCCGATTATATATCGGTAATAAATTTCGACTGTATGTCAATCAATAAATTCCGACAATGTCGTCAGTTCAGATCATATTTTTTCCAATTGATTATTTATTTATATGTTGGATAAAATTAATTGATTAATATAAAAATATATTTTCTCTTCACCGGTAGTTAAATTTTCATCCTTATTATTTCTCTTTACTTCTTATTTCTCTTATTTTTCTTTTGCTTTTGATTTAGAGTAATGACTTCACTTCTTGGTAAAACATTATCTCATCTCGATTAAAGGTAGATGGTGGGGTGGAGTATCTGATTCAAAAGATGAACTTGATTTTCAAAACAGTAGTGGTGGTGATGAGTCAAGTGGAGCGTCAGAAAATCTTACCGGGAAAGAAACCCAAGTGGATCTGTTTCCAGAAAGGCTTTCCTAAGGATTGGCTTCATAGTTTTCCAGCCCTCGGCATAAGGCAGTGGTTTCAGAGCTATTTTTGAAGGATCGTATGGTTTCAGACGGTGAAGCAGCAGCGAGGCATATGTATGTGGAACCATCCACATCTTTCTCTTTAAACCTAACGCAGTGAAGTGTTGATTATGTGTTTCATGTTTTTATATTGTGCTGAGATCATTAATGAGTCAGCATACTAGCTTCATCAACTATAACCTCAATACGATATCTACAAAAGATAAAGGTTCCAAAAGCAGAGTATGACCATAAAGATAGACATGAAAGGAATGTGTGAATTAGAGTTCAGGGACATGAACCATACCGAAGAAGTCCTATTGTTGTTATACCCTGACATTTTGGACAAATCAATTGTGGTCCCCTTTTCTCCATCTTTTTGAAACATGTAGTGCATGAGATGAAATACCATCCACTGCCTAACATAACGTCAACAACCTTTGCCTTACAGCAAATCATTTTATCCTACAAAACATATGTCTAGCAAAATTAGGATTATGTGTGAAACATAGGGAATATGCCTCATGATGACAATAATTAATCACCTCGCCACTTTGCCCATTAACAAAATCTAGTATCTGGGTGATACTTTGGATATCAGTAGGGACTAACTTAATGTTGGCATCTTCAGTTGTAGGCACAAGAGTTTTCTGGAAGATTGGCCTGCAGTTTTGAAATAGTTATAATATTTAAGATGAGAAACATACCCCAAACAGAGTGATACTATTCATGTAAGGAGGTTTTTTTATGGTAGTACTTTTTGCAGAAATCTTTAGTAATATTGTTGTCCATGTTGAATAGAAAACGGGTGGAAGCAGTAGTGTTGAGATAAACTTCACCTTGAATTAGTAATGAAACAAATAAATGGAAATAGATGTGAGTAGTGAAAAAAAGTCTTTGGAAATAAAAATATATAGAAATGACTTTGGAGCTTACCTCGAACAGTTTTAGGATTCACACCGGTGACAATAACAAGAATAGGTTCTCCTTTAAGTTGTTCAAGTTCATCACGGAGTTTAGATGCAGGTTTGTCCCACACAGATACGTAATCAGTCTCACCACTACATTATATGAAGCACAAAGAGAACCAGAATTAACAAAGGCTAAAATAAAATGGTGAATTACTTTATTAAATGATTAGAGTTCTAAAACTAAAACACAACTGTTTAGAATTTTAATTTTTTAACAAGTTGTTTCCCTAGACGGAAAAATAAAAATGGTGAATTCTTTGTTGATTATTGATTTTTTTTAAAAGTACAGTTTCAAAACTGAAAGACAACTTTTTATAATTTTAGTTATGATAAAAACTTGCAATTTTTAATACATTATACATTATTTATTTGTAGGTTTTCTACTGCTTGGGATAAATACAAGACAATCAAACATTTTTTAGGGAAAAACCAATAAGAATACCTTTCAAGAGTAGAAGTAAGAATAAGATTGCAAGTTTTTATAGGAGGAGATTTTGTCTCATCCACCTTATCGGAGACGCGAATGGATGTTATCTGCACAATGATATCTTGACAAAATACACATAGAAGTAATGTTAGGGAAATGAAAATAATATCAAACATATAAGAACATATAGTTTAAATACCTGGTAAAATTTTGCCTTTGTCTACCATCATTTTGATTAATTCAAATGGATAGATACGGTAATACTCATGTGGGATATTGTAGTTGTCATCTTCTATGGCATCCATTTTGGTAAAATCATTGAAGAAGATTTTGAAACCATGGTCAGTCAGGCGATACCTATCAAGCTGTTATTTGACATCAAAACATGATATGGAGAATAAGTTTCCTTCTTTAAGTTTAGTTTTAAACTTATGGAGACGACGGGGGTGGATAGATGCTTGTATGACATTAGCCTAGATACTAAGATAAAAAAAAATTAGAAAACTGTACTTGAGTTTTTTATACGAATATGAAGTTTTTCATCACCTTTTCATCCAAGAGCAAGAACTCAATGCTCAGTAAAATGTTAATGAGTCAGCATACTAGCTTATTATTCTTAGGTTTAACAATGACATGATGTCCCTCTCAAAATCAAACAACAATGAAAAAAGTATATTTTGATAACTTCATATTTCTTTTGATAATTTACCAAAACCTAAAAGTAAAAAAAAATTATTTTTGCCAAAAAACTAAAAGAAAATTTTTACCAAAGTAAGCAACAAAATAATAGAAATTACTTTAAAATGTGAGTTTTGTATAAATACTAGATTAGGACTTGCCCGATGGACGGATTTTAAGTTTTGAAACAAATTAAAATTAAGCTTTTTATTCAACTAAAAAGTAAAAACTATTTTTATTAAAGAAAATAGTTATTTATAAAATTTTAGTTTTCTACATGAATAAATTAATTAATTTTTTATATTAAAAGTTTCTTATAAAAATACTAAAAACATATATAATGTCCAGAAGCTTTTGGCTCCTACTTGTTGTTTCATTTTTCAACTACCATGTTAGATAGCATGAACAAAATATCTGAAACCCGAAAAACTAAACTGAATCCAACCCAAAAAGGGATACTAATAAAAAAATCCAAATGGATCTTAAATTCTTATATTTGAAAGACCAAACATAAACTGAACCAAACCGAGAACTGAATGGATACCCAAAATACTCAAAATACTATTAATAAAAATATTTGAAAATTTTCTTATAAAAATATTAAAAATATATATAATGTCCAAAATGTTTTGGCTCTTACTTGTTGTTTCTTTTTTCAACTACCATGTTAGATAACATGGACAAAATATCTGAAACCCAAAAACTAAACTGAATCCAACCCAGAAAGGGGTACTAACAAAAAAAATCCAAATGGATCATAAATTCCTATATTCGAAAGACCAAACATAAACTGAACTAAACCGATAATCGCATGGATACCCGAAATACTCAAAATACTATTATATAACCAAACATATTAATAATATTTAGCTTGATATAACTCAATTAACCAATAACTATAAACCCAAAAATACTAATTACTTTTATATCAAACAACTAAAATACCCTAAATTAACCAAAATATCTGAGTGTTTCAGGTTATTAACTCTTTGTTAAATCAGCTTTTCTTCACACACTCTTGATTTTACCATAAAATTTAACTCAATTTTCAATCATGTATACTCCATATAGATTAAGAGAAGTCAAAACTTTTATATCAAAATACATTATATTAAATATATATCTATATATAACTAATATTATAAAACACTTAAAATAAATAACAACAGTATTAATAATTTAGTAGAAAATCCTGAAACTTGAAAAACTAATATTGCAAATAAACTAAATTTAGGTTAAAACGTATAAATTGTTATCGGATTCTAAATAATATTATAATATAAGTATCTAAATTTGAATAACAATAACAGATTTTTAAAACAATATTTGTTAAAACCATACTAATACTGAATAACAAATTATTTATTTGAACAAATTTGAATAATAACTTGTTATATATAAAATTTTTATTTTTTCATTCTGGTATTTGTTTTAAATATATTTCTTAATTTTAATTATTGATTAGTTAAATTAAAAATTTTAGTTAAATTAACAATTTTAGTTTTTGACATATGTCGGCCTCTGGTGAGTGTAACTCAAATTTATATAATAAGATAAGAGAATTATGAATTAATTTCTTATTGATGAATAATGAAAGAAATATATTTTGATAACTTCATATTTTCCTAATAATTAATTAAGATCTATACTATATAAAAGTTGAAGTTATAGTGCTCTTAGACTGTCCACATAAAATTTTAAAAAGCCGATACTATTGGTCCACATAAGTATTTAACATATTTTATGATGATCAGTTTACAAAAACTATAAATGAAAATTTTGTTTCTTCCAAAAATTAAAAGAGGAAAAAATTGATTTCTGCCAAAAACTTAAAAGTAAAAATTGATTTATGCCAAAAACTTAAAAAGAAAATCATCACAAAAATAAGCAACCAAATCATAGAAATTACTCAAAATCCTGAGTTTTGTATATAAGGAAATTATGACTTAATTGCTTATTAGTGAATTATCAAGAATATATTTTCATTTGCATAACTTCATATTTCCTAAAAACCATTTACTTAATTATTGCAATTTTAATTATTTCTCATGATTCTTTCATTTTCTTAATGAAATTTACAATAAAATTGACATCTGCCAAAAACTTAAAAATAAAATTATTGCCCAAATACACAATAAAATTATTTAAGTTACTTAAAATGATGAGTTTAGTATATAAAGGATTGATAATTACAAGAAATGCTTATTAATGAAAAATAATAATAATAACTTATTTTTGTTCCTTACTATATTGCTTATTAATAATAGTTTTAATTATATTCAAAACCCTAAATCGTTTATAAAATTGAAAACCTTGAACATAAAACCGTTTCATTTCTTAATTTTATATCTCAGTTCTTATTTGTGATTTTCTTTTTGTTTATTGATTTGCTTAGTTTTGTGTTTGGTTGTTTGATTAGTGTGTTCCATAATTTTTTTTCAAACAAATAATTCGACAGCGTGTATCTAATTGTCTGTTATATTTATATACTAGGGAGGAAGTCCCGCGCGGTGCGCGGGTTTGATATTTATTTTTTCCTTATTATAGGTGAATGTTTTCTCACATTTTGTTGTTTTTTTGTTCTTTTGTTTAGCCATTTATGTAGGTTCTCATTGTTTTCACCAATTAACTGTTTAATATTTTATATTCCCAACAATTAATTAATTACTATTTGACATTTATATTGTTGTTTTGGCATAGTACATTTTTTGTATAGTCATTATTCCCTTCAAATGATTTTTTATTACTATTATTATTTTATTCAGAAATTATGATTTTAATTAAAATAATTGCCTTCTACAATAAGGACAACTTATTTTGTAATGTAACCAATTTGTAATACATTCATGAAATTTATGGCTACAAAGTAAAATATTGATGTTGTTTGACCCCTTCAAACTTTGTAGACATATTGAGCAAACCTCGTTTTCTTCTTCATTTGATGGTTGTTTCTGAGTATTTTCTAAATCCCCAATTATCACTTCCACATCTAATCTTCTTGTAGCGTTTGGGTTGCGATCTTCGATTTCGAAGTAGACTTCAAGGGTATGTGTGCCGTTTTCTTGTTGAGGTGAAATTGCTGTGTAAATGAAGTTTAATAAACCATTGGTTAACATACCTGATGTTTGATCATCGATGTCATGGAATGTTAGATAGAAGTTGAGAAGATTTTTGAAGTTGTTGTTATTTGTATGTAGTATTTGGTCGTTTGAAAAAGGAATTGTGTAGTGGATGTTGTTTTCTCCACGTAGAGGTCTTGTGATTTTGAGTTGGAGATGATTCATTCTTCCTTGTGGTGATAGAATCCTTTGATAGTAATTTGTGTACTCGATATTATCCATGTTTTTCTGGGTTGGTTGGTTTGTTTTGTTGGATTTTTGTATGAGTATTATTTATTTTGTTTGTATATTTATATAGGGATGTGCTTTTATGGTCCTTTCGTTTTTTTTCTGAGATATGTTGAGAACACTCAGACAAAACATAAACAGAAGAATAACACAAACAAGAACAAATATATTGTCTATGAAACATCATAACTTGAATTTTAGGATAATCTCTTTTTAAGATAACTTTTCTAACAGAGGAAAAGAAAATACAAAATAAGAAAAGGAAGGGTGACATAATTTTACCTTCAAGATAATAGACCTTGGATTAGCAAACGACTCTTTAAGGTCCAAGATACTGAAGATCAAAGAGCTTGCAATTGGAAAGAGAATATTTGATGTGATATTCTTGAAGATTTGGAGTGTTTCGAATCAAGTAACAATGCCTAGAATAAGACTTGATCTTTGAGTATAAATAGGAGTCAAGTGCTGAAGTTGGAGATCAGCTGTTTTGAGAGAAAAATTGTCTGAGCTAGCAAAAACCTTAACGATATTGAGAGAGTCAGTTAGAAATCAGAGGTTTTAGATTAAGAAGGGTAGTTCTTAAGTCTTGTAAAACCATCGAGAGTGTAAAAGAGACTGTTACTCTAGACTTTTGGCTGTAAAAACTCTTACTGTAGAAACTTTAACTGCAAAAACTTTTATTATTATTGAAGTATGATCGGTAACAAAAGCTCTATAAATTGTGACAGTTATTTGTCATTTAAATCATAAACTTACACTAAAATGTCATTTTAATCATGAACTTTGTGGAAGACCATTTTAAACATCAATTTTCGTTGACTTCATTTTTTATACATGAAAGTTTCGTTAACTAGACAAAACTGAACATGACCTTAAATCCGCTAAGAGAGCTACTGACAGACATTACTCAGCTCCGTTAGTGACAAAATGACGTCATTTTCAGAAATTTTTTTAATGTCATTTAAATCACAAACTTTTAAATTTAGGCCATTTAAAACATGAACTTTGTAAAATAGGCCATTTAAATCATGAATTTTGTACTATATGCCATTTAAATCATGAACTTTGTACTATAGGCCATTTAAATCATAAACTTTCATTGACTAAGTTTTTTAGGCATCAAATTTTGTTACTTTATAGCTAACGACTCTCTGTTAATCGAAACCTAGGCACCAAATTTTTTAGGTTTTTTAGAAATCAAATTTTGTTACTTTATAGTATGATTGGAGATGTCTTAATTTCATAGCTCACCTGGGAAAAAAATCTACAAGATAACCCAATAATACAAATTAAGCGGGATGTACAATTTTAAGCAAAACCCTAGAAGAGAAAAAAAGAGAGAAAACTCGATATCTGCGAGAGAGTGGAGGCCATACAAGGTTATGGTTGGCGAGCCAGCCGTAGAGAATGTGGACTAGAACTTTCCACTGAGAGTACTCCTCGTAGAAAATCCACAGTTGCAGCATTTTCTTCCCACTTTTCCTCATTTTACCACCAATATGTTGCTATGATGACATCGTCTAAAAATTGTCCTTATTTTATGTTTCCAACCTTTCTTATTTGATCTGGAAGCTCTGCTTCCTCCGCTTGGTGTTTTGGTTAAGGCGATTAAATTAAAATCCTTAAATGAAACTTAAAATCTAGGGTTTCGGTTAACGGAGAGCCTTTTACGATAAAGTATCGAAATTTGATGCCTAAAAACACCTAGTAAATGAATGTTGATGATTTAAATGGCTTATAGTACAAAGTTCATGTTTTAAATGGTCTACATTTGAAAGTTTGTGATTTAAATGATACTAAAATTTTGTCTGAAATGACATTGTTTTGGCACTAACGGAGCAGAGTAACGTCTGTCAGTAACTCTGTTAGCGGATTTAACGTCATGTCCAGTTTGGCCTGGTCAACGAAAATTTCATGTGTAAAAAATGAAGTCAACAAAAGTTGATGTTTAAAATGGCCTTACACAAAATTCATGTTTAAAATGGCGTTTTAGCGTAAGTTTATGATTTAAATGACATTTTTACCATTTTATATTTGTAAAATATGTTTAAAATAATTTCATGTGGCTATAAAATGACAGATAAAAATATATTTCAACTATAGAGTTTTTTTGGTTTTTGGATTGATGAACTATCATTCCGACGCAATTGATGAAAGCTTATGGTAATCGTTGATGCAAATTTTTTTATGAAAAAAGGATCTTAGAAAATAGAAATAAAATGGATGTAGATTGATCGCCCTAGATAGACAACTACATAGAGGGTCTTTACAAGTTTATATATTCTCGGCTACAAGATTGAAAAGACCAATATGATGCGTTCGGACTCATGTGCCTTCCAGAACCAGGGGTCTTTGAGCCTGCTGTGTACGATTAGCCAGCCTTGCAGCGGCAAAAGGATTAGACGTCTCAGGGTGACTCATTTAGAGTTAGAGCTGGTGTGGGACTTCTGGCTGACACTTCATATACAAGGACTTATATTCGGCTTTCAGAGCCCAGTGACGACCTACTTCTCATTTGTCAAATAGGGAGGCAACAGTCAGCTCCCCCGCCACAATTATATACTATGTACTTTTAGTCTTTGTTGGTGAATGGAAGCCCCCCTATCAAGAAAAAAAGAAGCGGCTCTTTCTACGGCGGGGATTAGTCTGCTAGTTTCTTTGATCCTACTCGGTGTTCCTTTTCCATTTGCTTCCAATAGTTCTACCTACCAGAAAAATTGTCGGCGGATTGAGCTTTCTCACTCTTTCTAGGCCTATTCCTTGTCGGCATCCTTTGTTTGCTACTATTGTTAATTATCAAAATATAGTTGTGATAAATTACACATTCAATGAGAAAAAATTTCAATTATTGTTGGGAAGAAAAGAGAGAAAAAACACTAGATTTTCTTTTTTTATTTACTTCTTAAAGTTCACAAAGTCTCATATTTGTGACTTTAAAAAATTGTACATGATTAATAAAAAATGAGCAGTTAGACTTTAAAAGCTTTTAAAATAAATAAAGTCTTAAAAGTTTGATTGATAATTTTTTACTTTTAGAACTTTAAATTAAATCTAAAGCCTTTAAAGTCTCTACCAATTACCCTCAAAGTTTCTACAGCAAAAGTTTTTACAGCCAAAAAGTATAAAGTAACAGTTTATTTTAAAAATATTTACCAAGTCGGTCCCTAGAAATAGGAAAAACAGAAGAAGTAAAAGACGGACTCGAAAGATCACGCTAAACACCATTGTTCCCCAATATTTGAGTAAATATAGAAGATCACGAATGAAAAAAATATAGAAGGTTTGAGTGATTTTGAGTAAAATAACGATTTGTAAAGGAAAGTTTTTCTTTTCTTTTTTTGTTGTCGGTAAAAAGAAAAACTCTTTTTTTTTTTGAGTGAATGTAAAAATTTATTCAATCAAAACCTGTGTTACATTATATGCATCCTTTTTTTTATATAAAGTTTGATAAAAACATAAATTTTAAATGTGTCTATCTTCGCGTTCGAAACCATAATTGGAGACCATCCTCAAGCCTTGGAGGTCTTTGCAATCGTATGGAGGAGATCCTGTTGCAAACCATACGATCAATGAATGTGATTAGTTGAGCTGTTGACTGTGGAATCGCCCCACGCCATCGCCGATTCTGTACCATATCCTGTGTATTGTGGCTTGTAATACATAGCGCAGAATGAATAAGATTGATACTTTGAATGTTGAGTCAGAGAGCAAAGAGAGGATATCACTAAAAGATGTTGTATACCGCTGCTGGATTCGCGTCAACTCCTCCCAGATCCGAGAAGAGAAGGTACAGCTGAAAAAAAAATGATCTCGTGACTCTATCAGACATCGACAGAAGATACAAGATGTAACCACTCCACTATTCCACATTGCCATACGATCCCCAGTAGTTAGTCTATTAAGCGTAGCTAGCCACAAAACAAAAGAGTACTTTGGTGTAGCTCCAGAAAACCAAATACTCTTATGCCACTCTGTAGTTTTCCCTTGGCGTCTAATCTGCAACCATGTGTCTGAGCTTGAGAAAAAAGGTTTAAATGTGCCATCAAATTTTCTCCATTTTGCAACATCAGCTACCATGCCCCGATCTCGAAGTTTATCATACTCAGTCTCAATAAAATTCAAAAGCTCAGCTTGATGGTTTTTGCAACGGTGATGGATGAGAGCTTCCGCCACAGTCGCATCTGATTTAATCCCTAAGGTAATAAATCCCCTTTCACCAAGAAGCTCATGAATCCTCCCTATTGAACAACAATTATCATACCAAAAAGAAGTTCTTGTACCGTTTCCAACCTCAATACAGAAAAAGTCCTTCACAGATTGTCTATACTTAAGTAGCTTCTTCCACATCCATGACCCCAAGCTTGTATTTCCCTTTAAAGACAAAAAATAGCCTGAACGAATCAACTCCCGGTAAATTCAGTCAACCCACAAGGACGTCTTTCTTGAAACAATTCTCCATATAAGTTTGAAACAGTAAACTTTGTTTACCTCCACTAAAGATTTCAAACCTAGCCCACCCTCTGTCTTAGGCCCACACACCTCAACCCAAGCGAGCTTGGCTTTGTGAGCATTCAAATCAGGACCTGACTATAAAAAAGCAGAGCATATCTTCTCTTTTTCCTTAATACATACACTTGGAAGTCAAAACACAGAGATCCAAAAGTTAGTGAGACTAGCTATAACTGATCTTAACAATATAATCTTCCTGCATAGGATAAAAACCAATGCTTCAAAAAGCTTGTGTGTGAGCGTATCTTCTCAATGAGTGGGAGGCAGTCCGCTAAGGACATTCTCTTAGTTAACAATGGCAACCCTAAATATTGAACTGGCAGGGAGCCATAGGCAAATAGGAAACGAGCCAATATTGCATCTCTTGAAGCTGGAGTGACACCAGCCATATAGATGGACGATTTCTCTAGGCTAATACACAGCCCGGAAATTTGCTGCAAACTCATTAAAAATTTCTAAAAACTTATTCTGCGACCAGACCATTTTGTTCTAATATTTTGCCTCAACGATTTCTTTTATGTGATGGGTTGTAATTAGTGTTGGGTCTTGGGCTTAATTTAAATCAATGTTGGATTTTTAACTAATTTCCATTTCCTTAAGCAATTAAAGTGGGTAAAAAAAAAATTATTGTTCAATTTAACAAGCTAATGTTTTTATTTAATTGTTCCAAACAAATATAGAAATTGTTTCTGCTTCTATACTATATAAAAGTTGAACCTATAGTGTTCTTAAGCCGTCCATCTAGGATTTAGAAAACCCGATACTATTGGTGCACGTCAGCATTTAACATAAATTATGAAGATAATTTGCCAAAAACTACAAAAATGAAAAATTTGGTTCCTACCAAAAACTAAAAGGGAAAATTTTATTTCTGCCAAAAGAAATTAAAGAAAAATTATCACCAAAATAAAAAAATAATAGAAATTACTCAAAATTATAAGTTTTGTATATAAGTATAAGGAAATTATGACTTAATTGCTTATTGGAGACTAACCAAAAAATTCAGAGCTTCATATTTTTCTAATAATTAATTAAGACATTAATTATTATTTAAAAAAATTAATTGGTCATAAAAATAAAAAACATTGATCACATAATATTTCTAAAACCCGATTTAAATATTATACATTTTAAGTAAACATATTTACGTAATTATTGCAAATTTAATTATTTTTCCTGACTCTTTTGTTTTTTTCAATGAGATTTAGCATAAAATTGATATCTGCAAAAAACAAAATCATTACCCAAAGAAGAAATAAATAATATATATTACTCCAATTAATGATTTTAGAATATAAGAAAACTTCGAATTAATTGTTTATTAATGAATAATAGTAAAAAAAGATTATATTTCGTAATTATTTTGCTTATAGATAATACTTCTAATTCAATTAAATACCCTAAATTGTTTATAATACTGAAACCTTGAACCTAAAACCGTTTACCAAAGCTACGCGTGGGTCTTTTTTATTATTTTTTCTAATATATTTTTGTATTTATTAATTTTAGATATAGCTAGAGTTTTGTGTAATATTTCATTCTGGTTTATTTTAAATATATATATGTCTTTATAATTATAGAAAAATAAATTTAATATAGAATGAGGATTTGAAGAATAATTCTGTTTAAAACATATTGAAATATGATTTATCATTTTTAATATAGAGTTAAGATTGTTATTTGTAATGCTTGCATATGTAATTTTTGATAAAATATTGAAGCTATACCGCTCAACATATACAAAAGTTCAAGCTATAGAGCTCACATATATAATTTTTAAATATATATGTAATTTTGCATATATAAAAGTTGAAGCTATAGCGCTCTTAGACTGTCCACATAGAATTTTAAAAAACTCGATAACTTTGGTCCACATCATCGTTTAATATTATGATGATATTTTGTCAACAACAAAAAAAATATTTGGTTTCTGCCAAAAACTAAAAGTCGAAAATTTTATTTTTACCAAAAAATTTAAAGGAAAATCTTCACCAACATAAGCAACAAAATAATAGAAATTACTTTAAATTATGAATTTTGTATAAAGATAAGAGAATATTGAATTAATGAAATAAAAATATTTGATAAATTCATATTTTCCTAATAATTAATTAAGATATTTTTAATATTTGTAAGTTATAGTTTTTGTAGGGCGTCCACATAGGATTTAGAAAACCGATATGATTAGTCTACTCATCATTTAACATAAATTATAATGATAATTTCAAAAATAAAAAGTAGAAATTTTATTTTTGCCAAAAAGCTAAAAGGAAAGTTTTTACCAAAATAATAGAAATTACTTAAAATTATGAGTTTTGTATAAATATAAGGGAATTATTAATTAATTTCTTATTGATAAATAATTAAAGAAATATATTTTGATAACTTCAAATTTGTTTTGATAATTTGCCAAAAACTAAAAGTAGAAAAAAATATATTTGCCGTCCACATAGGATTTAGAAAACCCGATATGATTGGTCTGTACGTCACTATTTAACATAAATTATGATGATAATTTCAAAAACTAAAAGTAGAAAATTTTATTTTTGCAAAAAAAAACTAAAAGGAAGTTTTTTCCAAAATAAGCAACAAAATAATAGAAATTACTTAAAATTATGAGTATTATATAAGTATAAGGGATTATTAATTAAATTCTTATTGATGAATAATGAAAAAGTATATTTTGATAACTTCATATTTCTTTTGATAATTTGCCAAAACCTAAAAGTAGAAAAAAATATTTTTGCCAAAAAAGTAAAAGGAAATTTTTACCAAACTAAGCAACAAAATAATAGTAATTACTTTAAAATGTGAGTTTTGTATAAGTACTTGATTAGGACTCACCCGATGGACGGATTTAAAGTTTTGAAATAAATTAAAATTAAGCTTTTTTATTCAACTAAAAAGTAAAAAATATTTTTATTAAAGAAAATAGGTATTTATAGAATTTTAGTTTTCTACATGAATAAACTAATTAAATTTTCATATTAAAAGTTTCTTATAAAAATATTAAAAACATATATAATGTCCAAAAGCTTTTGGCTCCTACTTGTTGTTTCATTTTTCAACTACCATGTTAGATAGCGTGGACAAAATATCTGAAACCCGAAAAACTAAACTGAATTCAACCCAAAAAGGGATACTAACCAAAAAAAACTCCAAATGGATCTTAAATTCCTATATTTGAAAGACCAAACATAAACTGAACCAAATCGAGAACCGAATGGATACCCGAAATACTCAAAATACTATTAATAAAAATATTTGAAAATTTTCTTATAAAAAAATTAAAAATATATATAATGTCCAAAATCTTTTGGCTCCTACTTGTTGTTTCTTTTTTCAACTACCATGTTAGATAACATAGACAAAATATCTGAAACCCAACAAAGTAAACTGAATCCAACCCAAAAAGGGGTACTAACAAAAAAAAATCCAAATGGATCATAAATTCCTATATTCGAAAGACCAAACATAAACTGAACTAAACCGAGAACCGCATGGATACCCGAAATACTCAAAATACTATTATATAACCAAACATATTAATACTATTTAGCTTGATATAACTCAATTAACCAATAACTATAAACCCAAAAATACTAATTACTTTTATATCAAACAACTAAAATACCCTAAATTAACCAAAATATCTGAATGTTTCAGGTTATTAACTCTTTGTTAAATCAGCTTTTCTTTACACACACTTGATTTTACCATACAATTTAACTCAATTTTCAATCATGTATACTCCATATAGATTAAGAGAAGTCAAAATTTTTATATCAAAATACATTATATTAAATATATATCTATATATAACTAATATTATAAAACACTTAAAATAAATAAAACAGTATTAATAATTTAGTAGAAAACCATGAAACTTGAAAAACTAATATTGCAAATAAACTAAATTTAGGTTAAAACGTATAAATTGTTATCGGATTCTAAATAATATTAGAATATAAGTACCTAAATTTGAATAAGAATAACAAATTTTTAAAAAAATATTTGTTAAAACCATACTAATGCTGAATAACAAATTATTTATTTGAACAAATTTGAATAATAACTTGTTATATATAAAATTTTTATTTTTTCATTCTGGTATTTGTTTTAAATATATTTCTTAATTTTAGTTATTGATTATTTAAATTAACAATTTTAGTTAAATTAACAATTTTAGTTTTTGACATGTGTCGGCTTCTGGTGAGTGTAACCTAAGTTTATATAATAAGATAAGAGAGTTATGAATTAATTTCTTATTGATGAATAATGAAACAAATATATTTTGATAACTTCATATTTTCCTAATAATTAATTAAGATCTATACTATATAAAAGTTGAAGTTATAGTGCTCTTAGACCGTCCACATAAAATTTTAAAAAGCCGATACTATTGGTCCACATAAGTAAGGAAATTATGACTTAATTGCTTATTAGTGAATTATTAAAAATATATTTTCATTTGCATAACTTCATATTTCCTAAAAACCATTTACTTAATTATTGCAATTTTAATTATTTTTCATGATTCTTTCATTTTCTTAATGAAATTTAGCATAAAATTGACATTTGTCAAAAACTTTAAAATAAAATTATCGCCCAAATACACAATAAAATTATTTAAGTTACTTCAAATGATGAGTTTAGTATATAAGGGATTGCTAATTACAAGAAATGCTTATTAATGAAAAAAAATAATAACTTATTTTTGTTCCTTACTATATTGCTTATTAATAATAGTTTTAATTATATTCAAAACCCTAAATTTTTTATAATATTGAAAACCTTGAACATAAAACCGTTTCATTTCTTAATTTTATATCTCAGTTCTTATTTGTGGTTTTCTTTTTGTTTATTGATTTGCTTAGTTTTGTGTTTGGTTGTCTGATTAGTGTGTTCCATAATTTTTTTCAAACAAATAATTTGACAGCGTGTATCTAATTGTCTGTTATATTTATATACTAGGGGGGAAGTCCCGCGGTGCACAGGTTTGATATATTTATTTTTTCCGTTTTATTATAGGTGAATGTTTTCTCACATTTTGTTGTTTTTTTGTTCTTTTGTTTAGCCATTTATGTAGGTTCTCATTGTTTTCACCAATTAACTGTTTAATATTTTATATTCCCAACAATTAATTAATTACTATTTGACATTTATATTGTTGTTTTGCCATAGTACATTTTTTGTATAGTCATTATTCTCTTCAAATGATTTTTATTACTATTATTATTTTATTCAGAAATTATGATTTTAATTAAAATAATTGCCTTCTACAATAAGGACAACTTATTTTGTAATGTAACCAATTTGTAATACATTCATAATGAAATTTATGGCTACAAAGTAAAATATTGATGTTGTTTGGCCCCTTCAAACTTTGTAGACATATTGAACAATCCTCGTTTTCTTCTTCATTTGATGGTTGTTTTTGAGTATTTTCTAAATCCCCAATTATCACTTCCACATCTAATCTTCTTGTAGCGTTTGGGTTGCGATCTTCGATTTCGAAGTAGACTTCAAGGGTATGTGTGCCGTTTTCTTGTTGAGGTGAAATTGCTGTGTAAATGAAGTTTAATAAACCATTGGTTAACATACCTGATGTTTGATCATCAATGTCATGGAATGTTAGATAGAAGTTGAGAAGATTTTTGAAGCTGTTGTTATTTGTATGTAGTATTTGGTCGTTTGAAAAAGGAATTGTGTATTGGATGTTGTTTTCTCCACATAGAGGTCTTGTTGATTTTGAGTTGGAGATGATTCATTCTTCCCTGTGGTGATAGAATCCTTTGATAGTAATTTTTGTACTCGATATTATCCATTTTTTTCTGGTTTGGTTGGTTTGTTTTGTTGGATTTTTGTATGAGTATTATTTATTTTGTTTATATATTTATATAGGGATGTGCTTTTATGGTTCTTTCAGTTTTTTTCTGAGATTTTATGTCTCTATTTAATTAGTTTGATTGTTTTTATTTATTGGCCATCATTATGAGTCTTTATGTTTTTTTATCTTTGTATTTGACCTGTTGTTTGTTTGTTATCGTTGGGATATTAAGTATGAGTGGGGTGTCGTGCATGTTATTTGATTTTATATTTTTGTTCCGCCTCATGCATTTTTTATGTTATTTGGTGTTTTTTTGTTTTTTTCAGTGTTCATTGTTGTAAAGTTTACTAAAAGTGCATAGTAATTAATACGTTGTTTTCCTTTCATGATGAGTTTTTCTCTAACCCTTTCTTTATGTGTTTATTTCTGTTTTAATTTAAGAAAAGAATGATATATCTTGTAGGCTAATATCATTTTTTTATTATATATGAATTGAGATTTAGTTTTTAGTATATAGATTTCTTTTAGTGATTAATTTGTAGAGACTTATTTATCATTGGAATTTATTATATTAAATCATTAAAATATATTTATCTCATAGATGTTGTTTAATAATATTATTATTTGTTATTTTTTTGAATAATCATTTTCATTTATTTTAAATAAAATACTTGTAAAATAATTAAGAATTTAATTGTCATATCATATCATATATATATATATATACAAAATATATATTTTTAAATGATGTAGATATTTTGCAAATTATCAAATATAAATAGGGTAGTTTGTAAAAATCTCTTTTGTGTTTATAGCTAGTAAACTTATTTTTGAAGACTATAATTCTCTGGAGATAATTTTGCTGATTTTGTCGGAGTAATGATACTAATGCATAAACGATTGGATAACAAATTGGGGAACACATACTGGAGGGCATGACCCATTGCATAAATTTTTTTTGTAACTGTATACATTCAAAATAATGGGAATTTGTTAATTTAATAAATGATTTCCTCCAACGAAATTATTCTTCATCCTCCTTCTTTTCATTTTCCTTCCACTCCACCAATTTCCTCTACCTTGGAGAATTTCCTGGAGGATTTGCCGCTTTTCTTTTTTGTCCTGATGACTCACCAATTTCTATGAAATTTCCGAAAGTGTGAGAATATGAAAATAACCATGGTGATGTCTGTATGATAAGTGAACTGTGTAGTGTTACCATTTTGCGCTTTTACCCCGGCTGATCTTAAAGTGTATGTCCGTATAAGATTGGTTGTTTGGGTAGCTTTGCCTACATTATTTTCCATCATCTTTTGCATAATTATATAACAAACAGACATTGTCTCTATAAGAAGTATATAGGATTTTAAAACAATTACTGAACTTACCTTTTTGACCATTTTCCGGAGTAGGATTGCGTAGTGGTTGTTTCCTCCCCTTTGCCACACCTACAATAGAATTTAGTTGAGGAAATATGTACTTTTAAAATGGACATGAAGATTATAATGAGAAGACATAGTAAAGTAGAGTAATTGCCTTTGGTAGTAGGGTTGGTAGCTTTAGCTTTCTTAGCCGATGCTTTTATTGCTGTTAATTTGTTACGTTGATGTGCTCTTGCTTTTTGAGTAGTCGTGAAATCTGGGAAAAATGAATGGGTATAAGGATAATATTAGAGGGTGTATAGTAATTTACAAATATCAAATTCCAGTATATTAAAAATTGATAGACATAATTTAAAACAGACATACCTGGTAAGGAAGTGGTGTTTGTCTGATTGCATGTATTATTATTAGAAACATGTTGATGAAACGCAGAAGAAGATTCCATTCTCTTTAGAGTATCTAATAGAAAATAGTAGGTTACAAAATATATTGCGAAAGTATGGTGTTAGAACGATGACTGTAGTGTATTATATTACTTAAATTGTGTTTGTTTTTTGAATATTAATTAATGGCTAGAATCAATAATAATAAATTAATTGAATATTAGAAGTCAACATGTAATTTGAACTGTATAACGTTTTTATTTGATTATATATCCATATGTTATCATTGAATATAATTGACTTGATTCGATTTGTTCGGTATTGAATTTTATATATGTGACAATAACGTTTCCAATAAAAAGTTTAAATTTTAACATTTTTAAAACAGCATTTCCCCAATTTAATCATAATTTGATCTATTTGAAATGTAATTAAAGAAGACGTAGACATTGTTATAGTGTCTTTCATTGAATATAATTGACTTGATTCGATTTGTTCGGTATTGAATTTTATATCTGTGACAATAACGTTTGCAATAAAAACTTTAAATTTTAACATTTTTAAAACAACATTTCCCCAATTTAATCATAATTTGATCTATTTGAAACGTAATTAAAGAAGACGTGGACATTGTTATAGTGTCTTTGTGAGTGTGTGTGAGGATGTTCGTTTCCTACTGAGATTAGAGTGTAGTTTTACCCTGTGAATCTAATGACAGTATATTTCTGTAGTCAAACTCAACCATCTCTTATACATACATACAGAAATCAGAAGCACAGAGACACATATTAGTAATGCAGTGAAAGAGAAGTTGATTAAATATTGCAAATAATCCATAGATATTGTAAAAGCAACAAAATGTAATAAGAACTTATTTTTAAAAACCACCTAAGGGAAAAGCCATTAAAGATGAACTGAAACAATATTCAAGGGATATTTGTGGATAAGAGGCTGGAGCTGCAGATAATTTCCAATTAAGCGTTGTAGTCATCATCTTCAAGAGCTGGATCAGGACGTGAGGTAGGTGGCGTTTTGTTGTCAGAGTCGTGAATTATTACTTAGGCATTGTTTAATCTGAAGGTGTCAAAACAAAGTATTATTAGAGTATTTAAGTGAAAATTACTAATACAAAGTTATTGAATTTAAAAATCACCTAGAACGGCGTTTTTTGGCCCCTTGATTTTCAGAGTCAGAGTTGGTTCCCTCATATATATTTTTTTTCTTTACAACAGATTTCCCATTTCTGGATTCAGAAGTGCCACTTTGCTGTAAAATATTGATGTTTAAAAATTATAGCACGCAAAATGTAAGTATAGTAGACAATGAAAATGAATGAAAGAATATAGTAGACAATGAAAATGAATGAAAGAATATAGTAGACAAAGCAACCTATTCTTTAAATTGAGGAAAAATGCATTGACTGACCTTTTTGGTGATAACAGAAGGAGGGGTAACCATATCCGAGACGGAGAAGCTTTGGTGTTTTGCAGTATAGTTGTACTCTCCTACTTTGACATGAAATATGAAAGTTTTCCCAACTATATCTTGGATAAGTTGTGGAACTTTCTCTCCAGAATTGTCTATTAATTCCTGTTATGGTGAATGTGTTTGGTTAAAAAGATTTAAAGGGGAGTTAATAAATGAGGCAACTGTAAGTTCCCCCTTTCTTTAAAAGGACCAAAAATTGTTACTTGTTTTGCAGCCAAGTCTGATGCAGTAGTTTTCAATAATATTTGAGACGCTTTGTCAAAAATAACACATGTGGTGGTTCGGCAATCATCATCAACTATAACCTCAATACGATATCTACAAAAGATAAAGGTTCCAAAAGCAGAGTATGACCATAAAGATAGACATGAAAGGAATGTGTGAATTAGAGTTCAGGGACATGAACCGTACCGAAGAAGTCCTATTGTTGTTATACCCTGACATTTTGGACAAATCAATTGTGGTCCCTTTTTCTCCATCTTTTTGAAACATGTAGTGCATGAGATGAAATACCATCCACTGCCTAACATAACGTCAACAACCTTTGCCTTACACCAAATCATTTTATCCTACAAAACATATGTCTAGCAAAATTAGGATTATGTGTGAAACATAGGGAATATGCCTCATGATGACAATAATTAATTACCTCGCCACTTTGCCCATTAACAAAATCTAGTATCTGGGTGATACTTTGGATATCGGTAGGGACTAACTTAATGTTGGCATCTTCAGTTGTAGGCACAAGAGTTTTCTGGAAGATTGGCCTGCAGTTTTGAAATAGTTAAAATATTTAAGATGGGAAACATACCCCAAACAGAGTGATACTATTCATGTAAGGAGGTTTTTTTATGGTAGTACTTTTTGCAGAAATCTTTAGTAATATTGTTGTCCATGTTGAATAGAAAACGGGTGGAAGCAGTAGTGTTGAGATAAACTTCACCTTGAATTAGTAATGAAACAAATAAATGGAAATAGACGTGAGTAGTGAAAAAAAAGTCTTTGGAAATAAAAATATATAGAAATGACTTTGGAGCTTACCTCGAACAGTTTTAGGATTCACACCGGTGACAATAGCAACAATAGGTTCTCCTTTAAGTTGTTCAAGTTCATCACGGAGTTTAGATGCAGGTTTGTCCCACACAGATACGTAAGCAGTCTCACCACTACATTATATGAAGCACACAGAGAACCAGAATTAACAAAGGCTAAAAAAAAATGGTGAATTATTTTATTAAATGATTAGAGTTCTAAAACTAAAACACAACTATTTAGAATTTTAATTTTTTAACAAGTTGTTTTCCTAGACGAAAAATAAAAATGGTGAATTCTTTGTTGATTATTGAATTTTTTAAAAAGTACAGTTTCAAAACTGAAAGACAACTTTTTATAATTTTAGTTATGATAAAAACTTGCAATTTTTAATACATTATACATTATTTATTTGTAGGTTTTCTACTGCTTGGGATAAATACAAGACAAACAAATATTTTTTAGGGAAAAACCAATAAGTATATCTTTCAAAAGTAGAAGTAAGAATAAGATTGCAAGTTTTTATAGGAGGAGATTTTGTCTCATCCACCTTATCGGAGACGCGAATGGATGTTATCTGCACAATGATATCATGACAAAATACACACAGAAGTAATGTTAGGGAAATGAAAATAATATCAAACATATAAGAACATATAGTTTAAATACCTGGTAAATTTTCCCCTTTGTCTACCATCATTTTGATTAATTTAAATGGATAGATACGGTAATACTCATGTGGGATATTGTAGTTGTCATCTTCTATGGCATCCATTTTGGTAAAATCATTGAAGAAGATTTTGAAACCATGGTCAGTCAGGCGATACCTATCAAGCTGTTTTTTGACATCAAAACATGATATGGAGAATAAGTTTCCTTCTTTAAGTTTAGTTTTAAACTTATGGAGACGAGGGGGGTGGATAGATGCTTGTATGACATTAGCCTAGATATACTAAGGTTAAAAAAAATAGAAAACTGTATTTGAGTTTTTTTATACGAATATGAAGTTTTTTCATCACCTTTTCATCCAAGAGCAAGCACTCAACGTCAGTAAAATGTTATTGCGTTTGAAATCGCGAGCCTCCCATGAATGTAAAAGACAAACAACTATACGCTGAGAGTCTTGTTGATAGTTTCTCTTATCGTCAATTGCTGCAAGAATCATATATGGAGAAAGATGAAGGAGTGATTCAGAGGTGGTGAGAGACATTGGAGAGAATATTGACAATTGTAGGTGCTGGTTGAAGATATTAGAGATGAAACTGAATTAGATGTTGTATTGAAAATGATGTTTAAATTTCGTAATATAATGTTTTATTATATAAGATTGAAAATTAATTATTTTCTGAAACTAAATAGAATAGGAAGTTAAGAATTGGCTAAAATTATGGGGAATTTAAAGTATTCAGATTTCTAACCGAAACATAATGAGGAAAATCTTATAGGAAGTAAATAAATGGCTTAAAATTTGGGGAATTTAAAGTAGTTAGATTTCCACATCTGCATTTTAATAGATATTATTTTATAAATTCAAATACAAAACGATATTAAGTTATAAACACATTATTAGTAAATTTGTAGTAAATCAATTATTTTCCTTATCTATAGTAAACTATATTAGAGATGACACTGAATTAGATGTTGTAATGGAAATGATGTATAAATTTTGTAATATAATATTTTATTATATAAGATTGGAAATTAGTTATTTTATGAAACTAAATAGAATAGGAAGTAAATAAATGACTAAAATTATGGGGAATTTAAAGAATTCAGATTTCTAACTGAAACATAATATGAGGAAAATCTTATAGGAAATAAATAAATAGCTTAAAATTTGGGGAATTTAAAGTAGTCAGTTTTCCACATATGCATTTTAATAGATACTATTTTATAAATTCAAATACAAAACGTTATTAAGTTATAAACACATTATTAGTAAATTTGTAGTAAATCAATTGTTTTTCTTATCTTTAGTAAACTATAGATGTACTATATATAAATATATTAAAAATATCCCCATGGATATTTAAGCAACATCATTTATAAATACACTGATATATTCAAAATTAATAGAAGGTCCCAAATGAAATATTTTTTTGTTACATATGGGGTTAATGTTTTATAAGTTAAAATATGGGAGGGTGAAATGTAAGAATGATTTTTTAATTAATGGAATGATGTTTTCTCTTTTAAGTTTGTTGAATAAGATGAGTACATCAATATATTTTAATCTAATGTTTATGTCAGGTTATTTTCTGTAAGTTAGCCTTTTAGTGTTTATATTAAGATGTTTAAATCTAACATATAAGTAATTAGGAGGAAAAGAAAGAAAAAGTCATTACATTAATTAAAAAATCATTCTTACATTTCACCCTCCAATCATTCCATTATTGATTTGCTTAGTTTTGTGTTTGGTTGTTTGATTAGTGTGTTCCATAATTTTTTTCAAACAAATAATTCGACAGCATGTATCTAATTGTGTGTTATATTTATATATGGACATCATGTTAATGTTGCAGCAATCTAAGTACCTCCGTGAATTAGACACATCAGCTCATTCTGGTGACATTGTCCATTACTCAAGAAGATTGGTAATTATTTACTTCGTCTGTTGCTCTTAATGATTTAATTATAGTTGTATTTGATGCTATTTACGGAGAGATGGACTTTTAGAATTTATAGTTGTAGTTGACGCTATTTACGGAGAGATGGACTTTTAGAATTTATAGTTGTATTTGAATCTTTGTTTTATCCTAATATATATTGAATACACTGCCAATTGATTGATGAGTGGAGTCAAGTTTTCCTCTACTTCCACAAGAGATAGATTGTAGCTTGATAAAAGAGCCTTCATATGAGTGCTCAAATGTCAGCTTCCAATAGTTCATTGCTAATGGCATACTCAGAGTATATCTTAATCTTTTTGTAAAAAAAGGTAGATCTAAATATTTCCGTAAAATAATGAACTTTTAAGATCCAATATATGTCTATTGTTCTTTCAGTGCATGTCTTGGTAATTTCTCAATTGTGCCACTGGTAAGAAACCTTCTGGAGAGGTTGAGATAGAAAAATAATTCTCACCGATAAAACACAAATGTGAAAAACTAAATTTTAATGTGATTATAATGAACCAAATTAGTAGAATCAATGTAGTTACTTAGTTCTCTGTTATCATTTACAAATAGTTATTCAATGATTATATTATTTGATTTGTTCTTCATCTTCTGTCTTGAATAACAATCACCATTTGATTGAATAACAAAATCGATGTGTTTTTTGTTTTGTTTGTGTATAGATGTTGTTTTAAGTTTTTGGAAGAAATGAGAAACAGAAGAGACTATTATACAAAGCACACTGCATAAGACGGACAAAAAGAGCTTAAACCAAGATAAACTGCATAAGACGCTCTTACTAACAAAAAGAGGTTAAACCAAGATAATCACAGAGAGAGAGAGTCCAAGTTAGCAGAAGAATTGAAGATAACTAAATCTGAAATTGAAGGTTTGTGGTCAGTTAATTGATAAGAATAAAGAAGATGACTTTGTGAAGTTTGATTTAGATTTAATGGGGAAGGAAATGGAGTTGCAGAGTCGAAATAGTGAAACAGAGAAAATAGTGGAAACCGTAACCGTTCATGGACGCAGAATCAGTTTTCCTAGGAGCTTTAAGACCTTCAACTCCAAGTGTTCTTGGTCTAAATTTTTTGGAATGAATGTTGAAGATTATTGTTGCCTCCGTAATATCAATCCTGATATTAGGGATCATTTATTTCTTAATTTCGAATATTGTGAACATGTTCTGCATCAGCTTGGGCAGCCTAGCTAAAATTTTGGAATGATCCATATTGATAAGTTGGCTCTGATCTTGATCTGGTCATGTTGCCCAAATCTCAAGCAACTGCCCATGCAATCAACAATCTTACATAGCAGTATCTCTATCTATCCAAAAGCTCTGTTCCGTCAGATATATAGAATATTCATGCTATAATTTTCCCTTACTGATACCATAAAGGCTGTTGTGGGCTTCTGTCCAGCTGGTAAAAGACCTACTCTATACTATATAAAAGTTGAAGCTGTAGCGCTCTTAGGCTGTCCACAAAGGATTTAAAAAACCTGATTTGACTGGTCCACATCAACAAATATATTACACATCAGCATATATATTAACAATATGTAATTTTGTTAAACTTATGTAGTATTAAATTGTAATATTACCTAAAATGTAAAAATATAAATGTATATACTAAATTACCTTATTAAAATTAAAAAGGAAAATTTCTAAAAGTTGAAGTTATAGTGGTTTGAGGCCGTCCACATAGAATTTTAAAAACCTGATATGATTGGTCCACGTAAAAAAATATAACATGTCAGCATATACAAATTAACAAGATTTAATTTTGTTAAGCTTATGTATTATTAAATGATAATATTACCTAAAATAATATAAAAACGTAAATCTATATACTAAATCACCTTATTAAATCTAAAAAGAAAATTTTCTTAAAATTAACTTTGATAATAATCAATATGTATTTAGTGTGTGTATAATATTGAAGCTATTGATACCATCCACATATGATTTTAAAAACTTGATATTATTGGTTTACGTTAATTTATAACATAAATTTTGATGATAACCTGCCAAAAAACTAAAAAAGGAAAAGTTGAAATCTACCAAATTATCAAAGAAATATATTAGATTTACTTAAAAAATGAGTTTAGTATATAAGAAAATTATGCCTTAATTTCTTATTAATGAATCATTTTAAAAATATATTTTCTTACAAAACAATTTTTTTTAAGACATAGATATAGATTTTTGTTAAAACAATTTACATGAATATTGCAAGTGTAAATAATTTTCATGCTTCATTTGCATTCTCAAAAGGTTTAACTTTTTCTGAAGCATAAAAGGTTAATATGAGAAATTAATCTCTAAATTTTAGGGTTAGGGTTTGGATTATATGGTTTAGGGTTTAGAGTTTAGAGTTTAGTATGTATACTATATAAAAGTTGAAGTTATAGTGTTTTTAAGATGGTTGTAGTTAAAATGTAAAGATTTCTTCCTTTAGGTTGGGAGAGCTAAGGAAACCTTAGTTTTTGAAGTTGTTCGAACAAAAAAAGAATCTTTTCACTTTGTGCCTATTAAAATTACAAAAGATTTTTGTTCGTAAGCAGATTCAAAACTTTTCTTCTGTATTGTTAAACTATGTATTAAAATATGAGATTTTAGAGACCTGATTTTGTTAGTCCATTTCATAATTTAATACAAATTCTCACGATAATATGCCAAAAACTTACAATTTTTTTAGAAAAATCTATAACTGCTAGAATCTTAAAAAACAAATCTATTGCCAAAATAAGCAACAAATTATAAATGATCACAACAGATGACACCAGTAAACTCTTCTGAATGATGTTAGGGCAGTTGTAGAAATCATGTATTACTCCTATGTTAAAGTGAGTAAAAGCAAAAACAACTACTCTTTATAATTTTTAAACTATTAAACCATTTTTCTTAAGTTGTTACCAGTGACAGTAAGGGCAATGAAAAGTTATAGAAGAGTTTGCATATCGGTAAGGGAAAACCAATGTCATGAGCATGTCAAACAATATACAGTCTAAGTAGCAGCTAGACTGGCATAAAAACTAAGTTGATTTAATTATCAGAATGGTCATTTACAAATAAAATGTTAAGATGAATAAATGCTGTTTAAGAAAAAGATCATCACCACGAAAAGAAATAATATATTATGTTAATGTCTATTTGTTGTTGAAACATAGAAAAAATAAGAAACTAAAAAAATAAAAAATAAAGTTTAAAATATTTATCTTACTTGCTATTTGTAAACTTTAGGAACCAAGCTAACAACATAATTACATAAATGAAGAGAAAATTTTACAATATAAATCAATTTAAATTTCAAAAAAAAAATATGAAAAATTAAATTATATGTAAATATATTTAGAATTTTAAAAGAAAAGAAAAAAAGAAAGTAAACTAAATATATATCAAAAGAAAAATCCTATTAAAAAAATATAACATGATAAAAGTATATTGAATGCATAAAATATCATATACATACTTCCAATAATAATAATGATCATCTCTTATAAAGAAAAATAATATTTGGATAAATATTATAAATCACATATGATTTTTTAGCAAAAAAAGTATTAAAATACCCAAGCATATGTTTATGGTTTATGCCTAAACTAGAAATACATGTGGCATTCGTATTGATAAAAAAACAAAAAATAGGATTTAAAGTTTAGGTACATACACCTTTTTACAATATTTAATATGATAAAACACTAATAATAATAATAATGTGTATGGTTTAATTTTATAGAATAATTAAATGATGTTAATCTTCCTGCAAGTCCAGCTGGTACATGAACATAATTTTTTGGATTAACATGCTCATCACCTTAATTTTTCCTTGCTGGTATGACCTTGAATTTCCCTTCCTGATATGCAAAATATTTCATGCCTTTTCATTACACTTATTCTTTTTGCCACCAACTTGGAAAAAATGGTTCAATAGTTCATAAATCTTAAAAGATCAGTTATTTTTTTCTTTAGTCACTTTAACATAGAAATACATGAATTGAACGACTGTTCAAGATCATTCAGAAGGGTTTACTGGCATCATCTGTCGTAACCATTTATTTAATAAATTTTTCGATCATCAATCTAGCTAAAAGAAGAGGAGTGTATATGTACATGATGATTCTTGATATTCTTGAGTTCTTTCTTCTAAACTGTTTAATATGCTCACCTGAATAGGTTTTCACCTTAATAGGTTTCTCAGATTAATCTTAATTTCCGTTTTAGAAATCAGCTAAATCTCATCGAGAAAGCAAATTAGTTATGAGAATCAATTACACTAGCAAAAATAATGTAACATTTTGTAACAATGGCGACAATGTGGAGATTTTCAATAAGACAATAATACTTATGGAATTCTTGCAAATTCTTTGCTCTGAAAAAAAACATAAAACTCGAGGAATCAGAATGAAGTTTTGCAGCATGGTTGCTAAGTGCTGGAGATGGAAATGAACCAATAAGTGAAACAAAATATGTCTATGATTGTCAGACGGTGGTTGTTGATCCTAAATTTATAATGCAATTAAGTGGAAATCATCTGCAAAACATATTTCAAGCCAAAATGGCAGATAACATTTGATCAAAAAGTACAAAAATAACAATCCCATCTTTATATTAAAAAGATGTTTTAAACAAAAATAATCTTCAAATGTTCATTCTATATTAAATTTAGTTTCCAAAAGTATAAAAAAAAACATATAAACAAAAATAAAATATTATACAATACTCTAGCTACATATAAAATTGAAATAAATACAAAAATATATTAAGGAAATCAATTAAAATAGACCCGTGCGTAGCGCAGGTAAAAGACCTAATCTATACTATATAAAAGTTGAAAGTATAGTGCTCTTAGGCCATCCACATAGGATTTAGAAAACGCGATATGATTGGTCCACGTCAGCATTTAACATAAATTATGACAATAATTTGCAAAAGAACTACAAAAACGAAAAATTTGGTTCCTGCCAAAAGCTAAAAGAGGGAAAATTTGTTTCTGCCAAAACATTAAAAGGAAAATCATCACCAAAATCACAAAGTTAGTATATAATAGAATTATTCATTAATTGCTTATTAATGAATAATATATATATATATATATATATATTTTCATAACTTCATATTTTCTTATAATTAATTAAGATATTTAACATAAATTATTGGTCCATGTCAGCATTTAACATAAATTATGACTATAATTTATCAAAAACAACAAAAAATAAAAAATTTGTTGCTGCCAAAAACAATAAAAGGAAAATCGTCACCAAAATAAGCAATAAAAATAGAAATTATTCAAAATCACAAAATTTGAATATAATGGAATTATGAATTAATGTCTTATTAATGAATTATATATATATATATATATATATATTAATAACTTCATATTTTCCTAATAATTAATTAAGACATTAGTAAATAATTTCTTTTAAAATTGATATTTAAAATAAATAAAATTGGTCGCATAATATTTCAGAATCCCTATTTATACAGTATATATTTTTAGTAAAAAAATAACTTAATTATTGCAATTGTAGTTATTTATCATGAATTTTTCTTTTTCTCAATTAGATTTAGCATAATATTTATATATACCACAAAAAACTTAAATGGAAAATCATCACCCAATAAAAAATTAAATAGTATAAATTACTCAACATACTGATTTTTGTATATAAAGAAATTATAAATTAATTATTTAATAATGAATAATAATATTAAAATGTTTTATATCCTAATTATATTGCTTATAATAATCCTTCTAATTTTATTCAATACCCTAAATTGTATATATTACTAAAAATTTTGAGCCTAAAACCGTTTACTTTCATAATTATATATCTCATTTATTATGTTTGATTTCTATTTTGCTTCTTGATTTGCTTAGTTTTGTGTTTAGTTGTTTGATTAGTGTGTTCTATAAATTGTTTGAAAATAATAATTTATTAGTATGTATGTAACTGTGTGTTATATTTCTTTCTGAATATCGTTTTATGTTCATCATGTCAAGGTTGCAGCAAACTAAGAGCATCTCCATCAGTGTTATATGATGGAGTATCTCATAAATTCAAAATCATATATATAATGGCAGAGTTTTCTCTCCTCTAAAGCTGTCCACATCATCACCAAATAATTAACTGTTAGATTAAATTTATCTAATACTTATTTTTAATTAATAGATCATTTAAACTTTGAATATATATAAATTTATATAAATATTTGAAATAACTGAAATAATGTGAGCTATTATATAACTAAAATAAAACTAATAAATGAATAGAAAAGGTAATGATGTGTAATTAATTTTAAATATAATTATGTGTTGTTGCTTGAAACATACTAAAAGGAAAGAAAATGAAAAATCTAAAACAAATATACAACATATAAAAATAATAACTACATTGAAAAATTAAAAATAATGTTTAAAATTTTACCAAAAACATTACTAATAAAGTTTATAGAGTAAAAATAGGAGACAATTTACTATGAAACATATACTTTTTAAAAAAATGTATCACCATGATGAGAAAATTTAAAATTAAAGATGAATAAAATAAATAAATATACTGTATAACTTTAGGCAGATTTCAAGGAAATAATATATTGTATATTTTATAAATGTTTTTCTCTGAGTGCTAAAATATCACGTGTTATTTTGAGACATTAGTGTTACTTTTATAAATTTTTCTAATTGTTTTCTAAAACAACTTAAAAATTATTTAGATTATTAGATCATGAAAAATATTAATAAACTAAAAGAATATGAAAAATGAAGGAAGAAAATCAATGTGTACTAAAAAAAGAGGAAATAATGAATAAAGAGAATAAATGTGTTACAATCAAATATTGATAATAAAAAGAATTATAGATATGTATTTATAGTTATAATATAAATAACATATATTTTTTCACTTTTAGTGTTTATAAATTATAGATATGTATTTATATTTATTTTATAAATAATAAAAAGAATAATTTAATTTTATAGAATGAACATGATTGTATATAAATTTACATATGTTTACGGTGTTATAAAAATAAAATCCCGCGCAACGCACAGATACATTTTCTAGTTTAAAAGTAATGAAAAAGAGGTGGGAGGTGAGATACAGTCTTTTTATTGAGAATCCCTTGAGAAACTCATATGCTGAGATGTCAATCACTTTTTGGTTTATTTCTCCCTTTCTATTTAAATTTTAATTATTCAATTTAATTATCAAATTATATTATTATTATATACCTGAGAAACTTTGGAGAGTTTCTTATTGCTGGAGATGCTCTAAGTAGCTCTGTGACTTAGACAAATCATCTCATTCAGCTGATGTTATCCCTTGCTAACAACAACTGGTATTTATTTACTTATTTTTTTGCTCTTAACAATTTTGTTATAGTTGTATTAGACGATGTTTACGGAGAGACCAACTATTAGAGTTTATGTTGACATATCACCCAACTCTCTTTTTCATCCCAGTTCATCCAAATGTGTATTCAATCACGCTGCTGATAGATTGATGAGTGGAGTCGTGTTTTTCTCTACTTCCACAAGAGATTAATGCATCTTTTGGTTATTTATCCATTATGTCATTGGTAAGAAACTTGCTGGAAAGGCATAGTCAACATAGATATAAATATTTCTGTAGATAACTAAAATTTGAATGCATCTTTTGGTTATTTCTCAATTGTATCATTGGTAAGAAATTTGCAGGAGAGATTGAGAGAGCAAAATGATTCCCACCAGTAAAAAACAAATGCAGTAAAACCAAAAAATTTTGGTGTGATTATAATGAACAAAATTAGTATAATCAATATTGTTAAGCAATAGAAGTAACCATTGACGTATAGAATGCTGCTATGCACACAAGGTCCAAATCCATGAGGGCAAGAAATATCCTTATGACTCCACTCAGTTGCTCCAGGATATAAGAGGCTGATATGTGATGTAAAAGGAAATAACACTATAACAGTACAAGTACCGGATATAGGTGAAGAAGAGAATGCAATGGCATGAAAGAATAACTCATACTTTGGCAAGCTTATGAGCTCCCGAGTAAACGGGTTGAAGAAGAACTGGATCTGCCCATAACTCCATAAGCAACCATCCATCTTTGGAGTACCAAACTTTGGCTCCAACAAGTGCGGGTAAATTTAGTGTGTATGTTATCCGCTGCAATGGATCAATGATATTAATCAAGTCACTATGTTTAGGCAATGAGAAAACCCTTGGATGCTTTCCCACAATCCGAACGAATTCCGCAGCCTCACGCCATGCTTTGCAGACAGCGGATGCACGGATGTTATCTTTTAACATAAGACAACACATTATCAGTTCCAAAAGGCTTGATGGAAGGTCAGCAAAAGTGAGACTCTTTTTTTTTTCTCCAGATCATTGTTGTTGACATCTGTGTTCAACCTACATATATATTTGGAGCAAAAATCATATTAAAAGAAATGAATGGATTTGCTTTTGTAGTCATAAGACATGAAATATTACAAACTATGGTGTTAAAAATATATTTCAAAGATAAAATTTATCATTTGAGGGAGTTAGTGAAACATATAACTAGAATAATATCAGCTTCAACAATTAATTAATATGATAATCTTTCAGAAAAATAAAACAAAACAAACAATTACCAAAATATAGGGTTTTAAAAGCTCTAATTAAACATCATATCAATAATTTTTTATTATACATATTTGATTCTATATTTAATATGATAAATGTTTTAGAATACCAAAGAGATGAAAGCCATAGAAAACAAAAAAAAACCATTACTGACACATCGTGTCTTAAAAACCCTAATTTGACTAATTCTCCTATAGATTCCCATTTATTGTATACTTTCCCAGAACTGTGATACTAAATTGTGAAAACAAATTCAGATTCAATCGAATTTAAGAAAAGAGATAAATATCAATCTAATAAACTTTAAGGAACCTTTGAAACATCGCTTTTGATCAGAGATTACTGAGAGATATAGACTCACGGTATGCATTTTCTTCTCTGGTCAGCTGTCATTTTTTGTTTTTTGACTTATGGAAGATATTAAGCTAGGTTAAAATGTTACATGATAAGTGACACCTATCTTATATATACTATTTAAAAGAAAGTACAAAATTGGGAACTCGTGTTACCAAACACTTTCTATCTTATACTTACATCCAAACACGTTTAAAGTAATTATTATGTAATTATTAATTATTAATATTAAGTATCTTCTTTCTAAATAAATAATCAATTAATTCTCTACAAAATCTTTTTTATCTAATATTTCTCTTTAATATTTTCCTTATCTAATACTGTGATTTTAATAATATAAATTATGATTCTCCTATCATTTTTGTTTGATATTATTTTCAAATTGTTTTAAATTATTATATAATACAAACAATTAATAAAATTATAGATTTTTTAGTGCATATGTTGTGATTTGAATTTTTATAAATGGACATATATTAACTCAATCAATAAGAAAAAGTGTGTGTTCAATATCGCACATGGTAGAGATTTCAATAGGATCGTTGACATGCAAAATAGGTAAAAGTAAATACAACATAAGGCGGGTGTAGAAATAAAATTTTATGCACACTAAAAAACGGGTATCATGAACAAGGGCATAGTGAACCACAGATATATTGGACTTTATCCGTAAATTGATGAATCAGCCACAAACTACATAATTTTAATAAAAATTAATAAGTTATATATAAAAATTAATAATTATATATAGTTGATGACATATAATATATAATATATGAAAATATAAAGAATTTTACGTATAAAATTATAATATTTACTACAAAAATAGAATATTACAATATTTTAATTTAAAATGTTATTTATTTTATTTTAAAAATATTTAAATTATTTTATTACAATAATTAAATATTCGGACCTTGCTAACATGTTGGACAGTGGGGAAGAGTTGGACATAACATCTATTTGCACAAATTTACACCAACTAACTAACAACACTAACATTTTATAATTTAATGAAGTTAAAATTATATATAAAAACTAAACAACCAAAATCTAAAAAAATTTATAAACTATGTGGAAAACTAACCACAAAATATAAACATTTGTTACAATGATCAAGAAAACATTGACTCGCGGTGTACTGCGGGTTTGACTCTAGTATGTATTAATAATGGAATCCCGTGTCAGAACCTAGATAACAAGATATAATGCAAATTAACAAAAGGGATAAGGCCCACTAATAATGTCCTGCCTTTTTAATAGTCTTAAAAAAAAAGTCTTGTCTTTTAAATTATTTTTTTTATATATAAACTTTCAAAATATTTTCAGACACTTTTTAAAATACTTTCACAAACAGAAAATAAATTTTGAAATAAACAATATAAATTATCCTTTCCAAATAAGTTTCAGTTCTCTAAATTAACCACCTTGGAATCTCTATATAAATATTTGAGCAATCTTAAAGCAAAATAACATTGTATTTATATGGGATATTACGATAAATGTCATTGGACAATCATTTTAATTTTTTCAAATCTTATAACAAAATCATAATAATTTTCTGCTTAGTTAGTCAATTCCCTAGTAAATACCACAAATATTTGTATGTGGATATTTCAAATTTTAATTCTTAATATTTTAAAATTAAATATGTTTATTTTTACTTATTATCTCCTAAATAAATATAAAAATTTTAACAATATAGTATTTATGTATTTAAAATAAAGTCATTAAGGATACAATAATAATCACATAATTAATATAAATAATTAAATAAGATTTTAAACAATTATTAATTTCCACCCAAAAAAAAAATTTAACTCACTTTCTCTTTCTTACTAATTATGGAAAAAAACTAAAATTGATTTTTACCATTGAAGTTTTACTTCTTGATTATGGTTAGATCTCAATGAGGAGATAAGGAGTATAAATTGAAGATGAACGATAAATAGTCGTCATAACATTGATTGTATTAATTAAACGGGAGAACTCAAAAGTTAAGCGTGTTTCGGCTGGAGTAGTACTAGGATGGGTGGCCTATCAGAAAATCATTTCTGGTACCGTGTGAGTCAGACCAAAACCTGGAAAATATAATGTGGTCATTTATAAGGAGAGTAACATGTCTTCTGAGCCTCTCGGGAGGAGCTCACTAGTCGTCGGACAAGGGTGAGACTCACGGGCCAAAAGAGTGCGTGGGTGCTCATAGACAATGACGTTACAATTTGGTTTCATAGCTGAAGCCAGATGAGTGTGGAGAAAAGTGGGCTTACACCATCGGGGGTGGTAGTCTTGGTGTGCAACAAGGATGTTGTGCTTTGTGAGTGGGGTGATTGTAATATCCCAATTTCTGGTATATGCTGGAGCACTTAAGAGATTTTCATTAGTTATTTATGTCACTAAAGTGCACTTCTCTTTTCCAACACTTGTCCAAAGAGAATTTCATAGTTAAGCGTGCTTGGGTTGGAGTAGTAGTAGGATGGAATACCTATCGGAAAGTAAGATAAAAAATCAACAATCCAAAAAAATTATGGAAATGAGATATGAACTCGATAGTTTTATAAAATTCAAGGTAATAGCAACCACAATTCCTTTCAAATAGATATACCTAAGGATCTGCTAACGGATTGTGAAAAACCTTTTAAAGCTATAGTTTCAGCAATTTACGGGAAAGCCTATGATAGGGAAAAATATAATCTTTTCTTATGGTAAAGAGCCATATTGAACCCAACTAATAAAGATATTGGTAGAATTAGTGATTTTATGCTCGTCAATTTTGAAGGTAACATGATACATAAACATAGCATCGATTCTCTATTTTTAATGACGTTATGCTTTCAAATGTTTTTAACAACATGCGTATGTATTTAGGTGAGGAAAACTTTTCTTAAGCTCATATAGTATTGAACCCACATAAAGTACAAAAGCGGATATGATGATTTATTCTCAAGAGTTTTTGAATAGTGTTAAACTTTTTGGATTGCCTAATCATGATTTGAGGTTGAATCTTTGGTGTTCCAATAATGCTTCTTAGGAATATTGATCCTAAGGAGGGTTTGTGCAATGGTACAAAACTTCATGTTACCAAAATTAGTTAACCATGTGACTGAAACATAAATTCTAACGAACATAGGATGTGACTAAAAGTCAATTGATTCCTAGGATGTTTATTTCTCCACCATGAAGTGCAGGCAATTTCATGTTACAATTGTATTCATGATAACCATAAACAAAAGTCAGGGTCAAACTCTATCAAGTGTCGGACTCTATCTTTCCTCTCAAGTTTTGTCACATAGTTAATTGTATGCTGCTATTTCTGGAGTTAATTCATGAGATGGGTTTGAAGATTTTAATATTAGATGAGAAAGGTAAGCTTCAAGTAACAACCCGAAATGTTGTCTACAAGAAAATCTTCCAAAACATAATGACATCTTAGATTACACATTACTTGCCAAATTTATTTTCGATTGTGTTAATTTTATTTTACAACTTTGGTTATATAATCATAATGCAATTTTGTTAGTTAAAACACAAAATTAATAATAATAACCCGCGCCGGGCGTTCATTTATATCTTTTCTGAATTTATCCTTTGATTATTAATTCTAGTTCCCTCTTTCGATTATATCTTTCCTTTCAACAATTATGTGAATCCATATATTTATACAAAGAAATTTCCGAGATGCCCTCTCTGCCATAAGTAAAATTTTCCAACGCCAGCAACCACAGAAAAACAAAAACAAACATCAGACAGGTTGTTGATGTGTGTATGGCATTAACAACAAAAGTGATGAGTTGCAACTTGCGAGTGGCATTGAAAATTATCAGCTACGGTTGTTGATAATTTAAGAAAGCAACAAAAGAAAGTAGGAACGTTAAAAATAGAGGGAATTATTCCAAGGTGGTTTAGAGAACTCAAACTTATTTGGAAATTTTTACAAAAGAAAAGAAAAGAAAGAGTAATGTATTTTTCTTTAGAATAATTTTGGATTAAAATATTAACATTTTTGGATTTAAAGCATGAACTTTCAAAATATTCATTTTTTTAATAGAATATTTATTTTGGATTAAAATATTTACATTTATAAGATAAGATTTTTTTGGTTTTGTTATTTTAATTTTTTGTTGGTGGATTAATTAAAAATTATTAATTATATGTTATCATATATATATATATATATATAATTAACTAAAAATAACAAAACTAATAATAACATTTTTTGGGTTTGTTATTAAAAATATTTTGGTCGAGATTTTGCTAAAAATAACAAAACAAAAAAATGTTGATTAATTAAGAAAATGTTAACTATATATAAATATTCACAATTAATTAAATTTTTAAAAAATAATAAAATTTTAAATGCCATTTAAATCCAAAAATATGAATATATTGAAAGTTCATGCTTTAAATCAAAAACTTTTAATATGTCAATCCAAAATTGTGTATATATATATATAGGCATTGTTGTTTTAATACCAATATGTCATCGTGGCTTAATGAAAATTATCATGAATAATATATTTCTGAAGAAAATATTCACAATATTTCAAGATGTTTCTACAATTATGAAAAAAAAAAAAAACATGTGCAAAGAGTATAGTAAACATTACCCAAAAGAACCATCAGCTCTTTCCTTCTTCAAATTGACAACAAACTCTTTAGATTAAAAAGGAAGAGCACCAGCAGTATAGAGACTCTTCATTCTATCATATGCAGGTAACTTCTGATTCAAGTGAGATTCTCTGTAGGTTTTAACCAAAATTTTCATCACTTATCTGTTCAGTTTCTTCGATGTAACCTCAGGACTGATCGAAAAATTTACGTATTTGACTTCATTTTAGTCATTGATTTTCATTAGTGATGTTGTTTCATGAATGGAGTGGCTAAAAGTATGTTTGGATCACAAAGGTTTCGATCAGTCCTGAGGTTACATCGAAGAAACTGAACAGAGAAGTGATGAAAATTTTGGTTAAAACCTACAGAGAATCTCACTTGAATCAGAAGTTACATGCGTATGATGGAAGGAAGAGTCTCTATACTGCTGGGTGCTCTTCCTTTTGAATCTAAAGAGTTTGTTGTGAATTTGAAGGACGAAAGAGCTGATGGTTCTTTTGGGTAATGTTCACTATACTCTTTGCACATGTTTTTTTTCTTTTTCTTTTCAAAATTGTAAAAACATCTTGAAATATATATTGTGAATCTTTTCTTCAGAGCTCATCAGTGTTTGTGGATCACAAACTATGGTGTTAAAAAATATATTTCAAAGATAAAAATTATCATTTGAGGGAGTCAGTGGCCGTTGTGAGATGCAACATATAACTAGAATAATACCAGCTTCAACAATTAACTAATGTGATAATCTTTTATAAAAATAAAAACAAAACAAACCATTACCGAAATATAGGGTTTTAAAAGCCCTAATTAAAAATCATATCAATCAATTATAAATATTAGATTCTTCATTTAATATGATAAATGTTTTAGAATACCAAAGAGATAGAAGCGATAGAAGAAAAAAAACTATTATTTACACATTGTGTCTTAAAAGCCCTAATTTTACTGATTCTCTTTTAGATTTCATTTACTAAATACTTCCCCATAACTGTGATACTAAAATTTGAAAACAAATTCAGATTTAGCAGAATTTAAGAAAAGAGATAAATATCAATCTAATTAACTTTAAGGAACCTTTGAAACATCAATTTTGATCAGAGATTATTGAGAGATATAGACTCACCGTATGCGTTTTCCTCTCTAGTCAGCTGTCATTTTTTGTTTTTTTTACTTATGGAAGATATTGTTATAATGGATATGAGCAAGATAACAAAAACTTAAGGAACATGATACAGATTTACGTGATTCACCAACGATCGTGTTGACTACGTCCACGAAAAAAGAGGCAAAGTTTATTATATTTAGAATAGATTGGAGACTAAGGTTAAGAGAGTATTTATAAGAAACCCTAATTAACATAGCTCTAATTAATTCTCAGTGGATTTGACCTAATATGGGCCTAACAGACCCCTTATTAACCTCAACGGATTGGGCCTAAGTTTATGGGCCCAATCTATTCAAGTCATATCTAACAAATCTCCACATTTACTTGAACCCTCCAAACAGATGTACAAGACTTCTCCATCAGACAGATGTATCATATTTCGCCAACAGACTGTTGTAGACTTCTGTTGCAAACAAACGTACTAGATTTTTATCCTTTTTTCTCAGATGTCTTATTAGTGGACCAGATGCTCCTCAAGTCAACTAGTTAGTCAAGCCATATACTTCGATAGAAGATAAAAAATAAAGACCATTACTGACACATCATGTCTTAAAAGCCCTAATTTTACTGATTCTCCAATAGATTCTCATTTACTGTATACTTTCCCAGAACTGTGACACTAAATTTTGAAAACAAATTCAGATTCAACCGAATTTAAGAAAAGAGATAAATATCAATCTAATTCACTTTAAGGAACCTTTGAAATATCACTTTTGATCAGAGATTATAGAGAGATATAGACTTACGTATGCATTTTACTCTCTGGTCAGTTGTCATTTTTATTTTTTTTACTTATGGAATATATGAAGCTAGGTTAAAATGTTATATGACAAGTGACACCTGTATTTGTATTTATAACAGAATCCAGAGTCAGAAACTAGATAATGAGATATAATGCAAACCAACAAATAGGTTAAGGCTCATTAATAATGTCATGTCTTTTTGATAGTCTTAAAAACAAAGTCTAGTCTTTTAAATTAATTTTTTTATAACTTTCAAAATATTTTCAGACAGTTTTTTAGACAGAAAATAACTTTTGAACTAAACAATATAAATTATCCTTTCCAAATAAGTTTCAGTTCTCTAAATTAACCACTTTGGAATCTCTATACAATTATTTGAGCAATATTAAAAGAAAAATAACATTGTATTTATGTGGGATATTACAACAAATGTCATTGGACAATCATTTTATTTTTTTCAAGTCTTATTAATAAATTCATATTAATTTTCTGCTTAGTTAGTCAATTCCCTAATAAATACCACAAATATTTGTATATAGATATTTCAAATTTTAATTTATTAATATTTCAAAATTAAATCTGTTTATTTTTACTTAGTATCTGCTAAATAAATTTTTATTTTTAAAAAATATATTATTTAAGTATTTAAAATAAAGTCATTAAGAATACAATGATAATCACAAAATTAATATAAATAATTAAATAATATTTTATTATTTTCCACAAAAAAAAAATTTTAACTCACTTTCTCTTTTTTATAATTATGGAAAAGTTAAAATTGATTTTTACCATCGAATTTTATGTCATAAAGATCTTCAAATATCCTAATTATTTTTACAATGGATCAGGACATGTCAACACGTGCGGGTCAGAACAGATAAAGATGGGTCAAGAAGGATCATGATGGATCTCTTTTTTTTTGTCAAAACATATATCTTTAATTAAAAATTCATAGGTTTACAACGAAAAGGCTTAAAGCCTCTTTAGCAGAATGGTCCGCTACACCATTTTGCAATTCTGGAAATTAACTTGAAAATAATAAAGTCAAACGATGAAGAGTAAAGCTCGATGTCTGAACGAACACCATGCAACTCCGCGATCAGCGATCTGGAAGTAATTGCTCGGATCAATTGAGAACAATCAGATTTGAGGATTACCTGGTTGAAACCATCATCTTTGGCTGAGTTCAGTGCAGATCGTACGGCAAGTGCTTCCGCCATTAAAAGGGGAAGATATGAGTGGGACTAAATCACTGTGGATCGAGATTAGGGTCCGTTGAGTTCTGAAATTACAGCCTAATCCTGCTGATTTAACATCAGCTTTCCAAGCCGCGTCGGATCTGCAGGTAATTGCATCTTTTGGCTTGGCAGCAGCTTCTTGTCTAATTGAATTTGCAGTTTGTTCTTTGACTGGTTGGGCGTTGCTCCATTCTTTTGCATTTTTGATTGCACGGAGGAGAGTTTCTTCAGGCGATAAAACTGTACTGTTGAAGATATTTTTGTTTTCTTGCTGTCCAGATAGCCCACAGGATCCATGGAGCTAATTGGTTTGAGCTTATGCCTGTTGGAGGAAGGCATTTCGTTGTTTTCAGAATCTTCCAGCCCTCCCCAAATCTGGTGAAATTTGATACATCGATTGCTGTTGCTAATGGTGCTTCTCTCCAATCATGTTTAGCAAATCCACAATAAAAAAGCAAATGGGGTATCAATTCAATTTCTCCACATCTCACACATGTGGGATCGGATGTGATATTTCTGGAAGCAAGTCTGTCGCCCACCGGAATAGCTCCTTGTGCAGCCTTCCAGATGAACAACTTTAGCTTAGGTGATGTTTGTAGTGACCATACATCCGCTATCCACTGTAAGTTTTCATCTCTGTTTTGGGTTTTACCTTCTTTAGCTTTGTCTAGGGCTGCATAGTAACCCAACTTTGTAGTATAATCTCTCGAGCTTTGCTTCAACCAAATCCTCTTATCCGGTGCTTTTTCTTTGCTTGGTTTTAAGCTCAAAATGGTATCTTTGTAGTTTGGTAGACCTTCAAATACCTTAACTAGGTCCCAATCGGTTGTGTTTGTTTGAAAACAGGTCAGAAACTCGAAGAGTGGAGTCTGTTTCTGTGACTGGTCCTTGGGAGGCTGCTTGCTTATGTGTTGAAAGCCAGAACTCGTTCCATATTCTTATGCACTCTCCATTTCCAATTCCCCATCTGACATTCTCTGCAAGTAGGTCTCGTCCAATCATAATCCCTCTCCAACCGTGGGAGGCAGATGCAGGTACGCCGCAAGACATAAAGTCCTTGTTTCTACATTACTTTCCTAGCAATACTTTTGCTAGTAAGCTCTCTGGTTTTTCCAATATTCTCCAACTGAGCTTAGCTAGCAATGCATCATTGAACCATTGGATATCACGGAGACCTAGTCCTCCATCCTGTTTAGATCTGGTTAGCTTATCCCATGATATCCATGCCATTTTCTTCTTGTCAGGCTTCGAATCCCACCAAAAGCAAGTTAGAGCTGATTGTATCCTTTTGCTTAACCATCTCGGAATCTTGAAGCAGGAAATGGCATACTCTGGCATAGATGACAATACACTTTTTAGCATAGTCAATTTTCCAGCAGTTGATAGGAATTTGGATGACCAAGTAATAGCTTTTTGTCAAATTCTGTCAACATGGATGTGAAGAGATCCTTCTTCTTTCTTTCAAAGTGCTCAGAAAGGCCTAAGTATTTACCCACTCGACCCTCAATATCGATCTGTAGTTCACTTTTTACTTTTTCTCTCAGATCAGGAGGCGTCTTTCTTGAGAATGTGATTGCTGACTTTTTGGCATTGATTAGTTGACCAGAGGCTTGTTCGTAGTTGTGCAGGATCTGCTTGAGAGCTGTAATGCTTTGGGAATTGGTTTTGCAGAAAAACATCGTGTCATCTGCAAATAGTAAGTGATTAGTTCTTTGACTTCTTTCAGCCACTCTGATGCCTTGTAACTGACCAGCCTGTTGTGCATTTTTGCATACTCCAGATAACACTTCACTGCATAAAATGAAGATATATGGAGACAAAGGATCTCTTTGGCGGATTCCGCGGTATGGTCTCACTTTCCCTCCCTCTGCTCCATTAATAAGAAAGGTATAAGTAACTGTACTTACACATTGCATTATCCAGTTTGCCCATTTGTCGTGGAATCCAAGTCTTTGTAGAACAAGTCGAATAAAATCACATTCCAATCAATCATATGCCTTACTCATGCCTGTCTTGATTGCCATTGAACAATGTTTTTTGGCTGCAGATTTTTCCAGGCAATGGAGAACCTGATGGGTGATTAAGACATTGTCAGATATGTCAGACATTGTATGAGATTAGGTTGGAGAGGATTGGCTGCAGTCTTCTGATGAGTATTTTTGAAATGATCTTGTAATAGACATTGCACAGGGCAATAGGTCTATACTCATTCACTTTCTTTGGACTATGGACTTTAGGGATTAACCGGACATGAGTTTCATTTATTTTCCTTGGCAGCTGACCAGATGTAAAGAATTCTTGGATCTCTTACACTATTTTAGGGCCAGTTGTACTCCAGTTGGCTTTAAAAAGCGAGCAGAGAAACCGTTTAGTCCTAGTGCCTTTTCAGCATGAATAGAGAAAATCGCATTTCTGATTTCCAGGGAGGTGGGGTCTCTGATCAGCTTGATGTTATCAGCAGTTGATATCATTGGCTTCAGCGCTTGATTCACAATGTCCGATCTTTCTCTCTCATGAGAGGTAAATATCTTTTTGAAGTAGGCTACAATAACTTTTGATATCTCCTCTTCTTTGAAAACAGTGTTTCCTTCCTCATCATCGATGACTGAGAATCTATTTATAGATATTTTGCCTCTAGTTAAAGCATGAAAATAACTTGATTTTTTGTTCCCAAGGCTTAGCTAGAGCAATTTACTTCTTTGTTTCCAGTATTCTTCTTCCTTCTTATAAGCTGCTTGCAGATTTAGTTTAATAGGACTAATCAAAGCTTCATTATTGGTAAGACTTACCATTGCCTCCTCTAATGATATCTTCAAAGCTTAATTATTGGTAGGACTTACCAATGCCTCCTCTAACGCTATCTTCAACCCTTCAGTCTGCTTCTTACTCTTGTTGTTTTGCTCTTTGTTCCAGTCGATAATGCAACTTTGAGTTTTACTAATCCTTTGCTCTACAGAGAGGGTTAGATCTTCATTTCAGGCTTGATTAATCAGATTTTTGACCTCACGGTTGTCTTTTAATCTTCTGTCAAATCTGAAAACACCTTTCTTTCTTTTTCTTTCAGGCTTAAAGAAAGATATAATAGGCTTATCGTCTGAGCCTTCATATCTGAGGTACTCACATCTACCAGTTCGGAACAACTCTGCCCATTTACTATTTGTGACTGTTCTATCAATTCTGCACCTTACTACGTGTGTATGGCCTATGCCTCTCCAGGAAAGGGGGGTCTCCAGAATGCCGTAGGTCATAAAAGTCCCCTTACGATAGGAAGCTTTGGAAGTCTGAGAATGAGCCTTCTGGTCTCATGGGTCCTCCTTATTTCTCCTCATTACTGATAATATCATTGAAGTCCCCTGTAAGAAACCAGGTTGAGTCTCTAAGGAGGACAGACTCGATCAAATAGCTCCACATCAATCTTCTTTTTACTCTGTATGTATCTCCATACAGGAAAGTGGTATAAAACAACTTCTTTTCAAATCTGATGTCAGCATCTATATAGTTTGCACAAGAAGAAATGGTGACATATATATATCCTTTTTCCAGAAAAGTGCTAATCCACCAGAAAAATGGTAACATTTTTTTTCAAAGCCCATCCAATCTAAAGTCTTCAGCACAAAGGCATTGAGATTTTTTTTTTCAGAGAGAAAGATTATAGCACGTAAGTTTTGAGGTCTTATCTCTCTTAACATCTGGACTGTCTCGGGGTTCCCCAACCCTTGACAGTTCCAGCTTACAATTTTAAGGAAGAATAGAAGATGGATTTTGAAAACCCATTGATGATTTAGTGATGCCTGGGACTATTTTTCATTGTGGGGGTTGTCTATCAGAGGCAAGACGCCCCTCCATATCTGTCCATGCTACCTTGCTACTTCCTGGTTGTGCTCTAGGCTTTCTAGTACCGGATCCTTGTCCTTGGTCTAGATTTAAATTTCTTTTTTGTGAAGCACTTGGTTGAATAGATTTTATTTTCTAGAGCTTATTCCAGGGAAAATCTTTGGACTAATTTGTACATTCCTCCTCCTAGCAGGTCTACCAATCTTTTGCTTAACTATCAGGGCATCCTGGATAAGGATTCCTTGCACATTTTAATAGGATGAGTTTAAATGGGGTGGGTTTACCCATATTAACATCCCTAAGAAGATTAATCATGTTTTCAATTTTGAGATTTATTAAAAATTAATATAATATTTCCTATATCGTTAAGCACAAAAAACTTCTTCAGTTGTCTAAAATCAGCACTCTTGGATGGAGCATCAAGTTTATTGTGTCAATAAAATATTTAAACTAAAATACCTTAGAAAAAAAAAACACACACACACACACACATATATATTGAGTTAGTTGACTATTGTGAATAGACATTTTATAAAATAAATGTTGCATATATGATAACAATAATTTACACAATACATTTGCCAATGCACTTGGCTTTTAGTTTAGTTGTCTTATGTGTTTTTCTTTTTCACAATAAATTTGATGGATGTGGATTACCTCCAATTCTTAAGAAACTCAATCTCTTAAAAGTTTTTAGGGAATCCTATGGGAACTTTTCAGAGATTCCAGGTGAGTTCATGCAGCAAATAATTTGTTGGTTTCTGTTTCTTCAAAAGCGGATTTAAATTTGAGATTATTTTATTACTTCTGGATTATGGTTAGATCTCAATGAAGCGATAAAAAGTATAAATAGAAGATGAACGATAAATAGTCATCATAACATTGGATGTATTAATTAAACGGGAGAACTCAAAAGTTAAGCGTGTTTGGGCTAGAGTAGTACTAGGATGGGTGGCCTATTAGAAAATCATATATGGTACTGTGTGTGTAATGACCCGTATCCTAACCTAAGGACCAGGACACGGATCAAAGGATCATGTACCAGATCAATCAACCTGAGGTTAAAAGATCAAAAATCCGGAGAAAACTTGGTGACCAAGCCAAGTACGAAACTTGGTGACCAAGTTTTCCATCAGGAAATTTTCCGAGTAAAACTGAGCCATTTCGGAAAAAGGAAAAAAGGGAAAATTCATATGGTGTATAACGAGATGGAGAGGCATTTGATGCAAGATAAAAATTAATAGAAGCTTGCCGTATACGACGACACCAAAGCTTACAGTGTACGACGGAAGAGAAAAATTGCCGAGCAAGCTATCGTCAAATTTTTACATGTCCTGCAAGTGAAAATGTGGAAAACAAGAAGCTGAGGCACATTTAACATGTGTGTAAAGGAGAATGGCAAGAGAAGGAAGCTAGGGAGGCTTCCAACTTGGCCACCAAGTTTATCCCAAACTTGGTGAGCAAGTGTGTGCGACATGTGGCGGCCATGCGGCTAGCTTGCCCACCAAGCCAGCGCCACCACAATCTCTATATAAAAAACACTCCACTCTTTGTTCTCTCATTCACGAAAAATAACAGAGATTTTAGAGAGAGAAACCAGAGAGTTTTAGAGAGAGAAGAAGAGGAAAATTGGAGGAGAAAGAGAAGAATTCCGGAGAAGAAAAAGGATATTCTCACCGTGTTCTTGAGGTTATTTTTTTTGGTGTTCGTAAGAAGCTCCAGCAGTGTTCTTACCGTGTCCTTGAGAGTTCCAGCCAAGATCCAGCCGTGTTCGAGAAGTTATTCTTTGAAGTTTAAGCATCATCGATCAAAGTTCTTGTTCAAGTCTGAATCTTTACATCCATGCCACTTCAGAGAGATCGTTGATTTTGTGAATGTTCGAAGCATGTGAGATAGCACATGAGATTATTTCATGCATCTTACTGTGATGCATGATATCGCTTGTCATCATTTTATTTATTACCTGCTTATTTATTTATTTATGGGGTTTTAGTGTGGGGTTTATTTTGGTGTTTAGGAGATCGGTGGATAACTATCTGTTAAAGTCAGTTATCCATGACGATTGTAGTGAGTCTAGAGGTTAGGTGGGTAGAATAGGATTAGGGGGGCGGGTGTGGATCCTCTTGTGATCTTCAGATTTCTTGAGAGGTAGATGAAGCATGCCGAAGATATGGAGGTATAACCATGTGGGGGTTATCACGTATTGCTGCCGGGTTTGCAACCTCTTGGAACCGTAGTGTGTCCATGTGGAAGTACATTCGCCGAAGGACGGGGGATCAACCAGTGAGTTAACACGTGAGATGCCGACACCGACTGTAGTGCCTAGGTCGACCTGTGAGTCTCTGGTGAAAGGTAGATCGAGGAGATGGTGTGGGAGCTGATGGTCTGTGTGATATCAGTGGTCGTAGTGAAGTGTGGAGTTAGAGTTAGTGTGGTGTTGTGGTTTCTCGAGTGTCGTTTGGGAAACCTGAGAGTGCTGTTGTGAGAGGTGTAGTTGTGTGTGTAGTTTCCCGGCTGTGTTCGGGAAGCCTGTTGTGTGTTGTGTGTAGTAGTGGTGTTTCCCGATTGTAGTTCGGGAAACCTTTGTGTGCTGATTGTTTGTCGTTTCTAGTGGTAGTAGCCCGGAAGATTCTTGTGTGTGGTTGTCAAGTCTTCCGCTTGCGTGTTGTGTGTGTTGATTGTGTGTTTGATGTGGTTATTAAGTACTGGTGACACTAACGTTGAATGCAGGTATCCCCGATGCCACTAAGTAAACCTGGATTTACTTATGATTTTATCTTTTTGTTCAAGTAACCTTAGGAGGCAGTAGTTATGCGCGTGGAACATTAGACAACTGGAAAGTAGATTTGGCGCCTCTTTGAAGAAGATGTATGTTATGTTTAATAAGTTTAAGTACTGTTTTATTTTGGCCTTAGGCCCAGGCCTGTGTTTGTTTTGATGTGTAAAAGACATATTTCGTATTTATTAATGAAAGTATTGTTTTACAAAGTAAATTAAAAACCAAAGTCATGGCTGTGAGAGATCTGGTCCGGGTCCTCCCTAACGCCTAGGTTGCATATAAGGGTTGCAAATCCTGATCTATGTGCCGAAGCGGGTATGAAGGGCTTGGGTGCCTTGGTTCGGGCAAGATTTGTTCTTGGCTTCGGGTCAGGTAACCTTGTTCTTCCTTGTAGCCAGCCCTCTCGGAACGCTCTGTGGCTTGTCCGGCTATAGAGCGGTCCGGGGGTGCTACCAAAACCAAGTCGGCCATATTCGGTGTATACGGATGCTTCCCGAGTAGGTCTTGGTTGTGTTTTGATGCAGAAGGATCGAGTGATTGCCTATGCTTCAAGGCAACTACGTAAGCATGAGGAAAATTATCCTACGCATGATTTGGAGATGGCAGCAGTTGTATTCGCACTCAGAATATGGAGATCTTACTTATACGGAGAAGAAGTGCAATATTTTTTCACTCAGCCAGATCTCAACTTACGGCAGAGAAGGTGGATGGAGTTCATAGCCGATTACGACTTGAAGATTCAATACCATCCAGGCAAGGAGAATGTGGTAGCAGATGCATTGAGTAGGAGGAGAGCTCATGTTAGTGCAGAGAAGGAGATGGAATCGGTATCAGAAGAATTCAAGAAAGTGCAGTTGTTAGCATTAGAAAGAGAGGAGGATAGGCCATTGGGAGTACAAGCTGTCAACCAGCCTAATCTCTTGCAACGAATTCGCAAAGCTCAGAAACAAGACGAGAATCTTCAGAAGATCATAGAGGAGTTGAAGGCGAGAATAGTAGTGGTTATCATCTAGCCAATGATAAAACCTTATTGTTGCACGGGAGGATAACTGTGCCTGATAGAGACGAGCTACGGAAGGAAATTTTGAAGATGGGACATCATACTTTACTAAGTATTCACCCAGGAAGCACCAAGATGTATCAAGACATTAAAATATACTATCATTGGCCAGGCATTCCTATCACACACACAAAAAAAACAAGATGTACGCTATCCGACAGTGGCTCGATCCAAATATTCCTACTAGGACAATGCAACCATTTCCATGGTTTTTTTGGAATAGGAAGCCGCTTACGCAGATAGTACCTGCCTTTATCAAGCGAGTAGGATAAACATCTCTCCGCACATAAACTACGCTTGAATTTAATAAACCACCAAAAAATCAATAACACACATTCTATGTTTCCTTGTGCTGATTTTTTTCCTCTCAATTTCTTCTACATTCCTAGACACAGTACATCTGATCAATAAAACAGTGGCATCAAATTATGAAATTTTAAAAATTCATCTCTAAGTGAAAACTATAATCTTCGGTTAGTATGTCACTAGCTGCGTCATTGCCCCAAGCGCAAAGATACTCTGTCTATGAAAAACTAAATTAAAATAAAAAACTAAAATATTTCATGGCAAATTAATTTGGCACAAGAAATCTAAAATGATGCAACAGAGCTATAAACTCAAATCAAATTTTAATGTTGAGGGAGAATCAGAAAACAGTTCAATGTCAGCTGTAGAAGAAGAAGAAGATGACTTTTACAAAACAACAGAATTCAGGAGTCCAAACCTCCTCCAAGTAATTAAACATACTTCTTAACTATTTGAACAAGATAAAAACTTTTCAACTCTCATGAAAAGCTTTCACAAAATGTTTAAAACATTCTTTGGTGGATCGATCCATACGCTTTGACGAGGACAAAGTTCTACCCAATTCTGCCATTCCTTACGAGCACTAAACTTGATTTCATCAAATGAGTGGAAGACACAACGTTTATGATTATAGCCAAACCTTGAGAAATAGACATTGTTCCTCATCCATGGGAGATTAGTTCTAACCTCAGCGTTATAAAAACTCACAAAGAATGTCAAACCATCAACTGTAGAACTATCCAACTCCTTCCACTCCAACGAGAATAGTTTAGACACCAATGGCTTCTCATTACCACATGTGAAAATAACATACAGCTCACCTTTCTTCTCTACCAAGACAACACCCTTCTCCTTCCATTCATATTGCTGACTTTGATAGACATATGGGCACATGAGAGTATCCGCAAAAATATAACTCCAAGTACGAGAAGTTGGCTCAAAGTTATACAAGGTTCCTCCTGCGTTAAAGCAATAGAACTGATCATTGTGATAGACAATGTTGCTTTCCATGCAAAATGTTGTGAAATGTTCAGCATGGAAGTCCTGAGTAATCCAGTTATTTTCACCCGGATGGCAAGTACTGATGATTGGGAAAGTTTATGAGCTCTTGAGAAAACGGGTTGAAGAAGAAGACGATGGTTGACGTAGATTTACGCTTAAGTAACCAGCCGTCTCTTGAGTAACACACTGTTGAATCAGCTAACTCTGGCAGATTCAAAGGGTACAACTTCCATTGCAATGGATCGCGGAGTTCAAACATGGTTCCATGTTTTGGAAAACACATTAGCCAAGGATGCTTTTCCACTACACAAACTGTTACAGCAGCTTCATACCATGACTTACAAGTCGCGGATGCTCGGATGTTATCTTTTAAGATAAGAAAAGACATTATTATTTCTATTAGGCTTAATGAAAGATCAGCGAAACTCGGGTTTGATGCCTTTTTGCCTGACTTTTTGGATCTACAAAAAAATGAAAAGGCAAAGTTGTTACATTCAAATTCATCTTAAGTGATAGCTCTAACAAGGTATCATTGGTTAATAACTTCAACGGGACACGATAGATAGGTGTAAATTTAATTCAGTCACATAAACAAATGTAATATAAGAAGCCCAAACAAAATATTATTTATAAAAGAGATCGTGCGTGCAGATGTTTTAAGAACACAGAATTTTCCGATCATAAGAAATGTGGAATGTCAATCAAACTTTTTAAATCCATTACAACTGAATATTAACATTTGCAATCACTAAATTGAGAATAAAATACCCTCTGTTTGGTGGTTCGAGACGGAGAAGGTGACGCCATTTGTGGAGACTGCGGTGGTCTTTGACGGGGGGACAGTAGTGGTCGCATGTTTAAGATCTAATTAGGGTTTGTTTTGTTTCATTAGTTTATGTTTGCAACATTCTACTATTGAGTCAATAGTGTCATTTTTTGGGTTTGGGCTATTTAAGTGATTAGGCTTTATTTTATAGATTACATGAGACAAAAAAAAGTGGGCCACTCGTTTACCCGTTATGGATCTAGACATAAATAAATAGACCATGGTTCCGCTATATTCAGCGGATTATCGAGTTGTCCCAATTTTCTGTCTGTTTTATCATAAATAATATATAACATTTATTTCATTAAACTAAACAGAGCCGGTCCTCATATTTTCATGAGTCCAAACAAAATTAATGATAATTTTTTTAAACCGTAAAATATATTTAAAATGAATATCTGAGTAATTAATATTTTTAAAACTATAATGATTTTTTAGTTCTTTAAAAAATTATAATTTAACAAGAGTAAAAACAAATGATATTTTAAAAAAAATTGTAAAATATATTTAAACTATAATATTTTAGTGATAAGTAATATAAAATGATAACAATTTGCTACTGTTGAAAAAGTAAATACTTTTAAAATACTTTTTCTGAAAATAAATTTATAGCTGGATGTTTCTCAAATATATTATTTGTTATTACTATTATAATTGATATTTTTAATTAATTTTATTTAAAAAATCTTAAAATTAGGGACCCTATACAAAATTTACTCTTTTTATCCATGAGGGGATTCCTTGTATATTTCAGCAAAAGAAAATGGATTGTTTCATGTTAATGGGCTAAGGCCCGGCTCTGAGACTAAACATGAGAAACATAACCAGCAGAGAGAATTATCATCCTCTGTGTTTAATACTCCATCTGTTTTTTATTTATCCTATTTCTAGAATTGATGAGTGAGCTTGCTCGTATTTCTTTATTGCATCTACTGTTTTTGCTGCTCGCATACATCACACATTTTCAGAAAACATATTAAAGTTGTATCATTTTAAGTGAATAACAATATACTATAACTTTAAACCAATAGTATTCAATTATTGTTCTTTAAATTTATAATTTATCATCAATAGCTGATAAAAATGTATTGAAAATAGAGAAATTGTAACTTTGTGAAACAATTTGTTTCCCTAGAAATAGAATTAATAAGGAATATAAGGAGTACAATCAAACTGTAAGACAAAAGAAATTGAAGCAGATAAATTCTCTACCAAGAATGACAGCAAATTTACAGCATAGCTTAAATGCATCGATAGGGACGTCGTGCTGAGACCCCAATGAAATAGCCTATTCACTTTGTTATGTGACGTTGACGACTTGACGTTGAAAGACATCTTTGTCTGTCGAGAGTCATCATCAAGATTAGTCCAAGTGCATCTATCGAAGATACATAAGCAGTGAAGAAGATGAAGTGGTTCTTTGATATTCCAGATCGAGAAGGGTTGACCTCTCATAGAGAGAAAAAATGGTGGAAGGTTCTATCCTTTGCAAAGGAGGAAGATGAAATTTGTAAGCTCTCCCACTGGGAGGAAGTTTGTAATGGGTTAAATGTAAACAGTAGAAGAAGAACAAGAGTCTTACAAAAACACATTCTCAACTGTCTTACAAAGCTTTCACAAAATATCTACTACATTCTTTGGTGGATCAATCCATACACATTCAGGAGGACAAATTTCCCAGTTCTGCCATTCCTTACGCGGATTATATCTGTTTTCATCAAACGAGTAGTATACACAACATTTGCGATTGTAGCCAAACCTTGAGAAATAGATATTGTTCCTCATCCATGGGAGATTATTCTCAACTCAGTGTTATAAAAACTGAAAAGAATGTCAAGCCATCAAGTGTAGTACTACTCATTTCCTTCCACACCGAAGAGAATAGTCTATACACCATTGGCTTCTTGTTGACGCATGTAAAAATGACAAAGAGGTCTCCTTTCTTCTCTACCAAGACAACTGCCTTCTCGTTCCATTCATACGGCCATTTGTGGTTATCCCCACAGATATAATTCCATGTACGGGAAGTTGGCTCAAAGTTATACAAATTTCCTCCTGCGTGAAAGCAATAGAATCGACCATTGTGATACACAATGTTGCTTTGCATATGATACGAGAAAATATAGTAATTAGGGAAGTCCTCCGTCATCCACTCTGTAACTCCGGGCTGGCAAGTACTGATGGTAGTGAAAAAATGTAGCGGAACAAACTTTAATGCAATAAACATGCATTTATCTGATGTAGGAGCACAAGAGAAGGCAATCTCCAAAAATCCCGCTCAATTTTGGGCAAGTTTATGATCTCCCGAGTAAACGGGTTGAAGAAGAACACATCGTTAATTTTATCTCTATTTACGCATAAGTAACCAGCCATCTTTTGGGTAACAAAAGGTTGAATCAGCTAACTCTGGCAGATTCATAGTGTACAACTTCCATTGCAACGGATAGCGTAGTTCAATCATGTTGCCACCTTTTGGAAAACACATTAGCCAAGGATACTTTTCCACTACACGAACTGTTACACCAGCTTCACGCCATGACTTACAAGCCGTAGATGCACGGATGTTATCTTTTAAGATTAGAGAGGACATTATTATTTCTTGGAGGCTTGATGGAAGATCAGCAAAACTCGGGTTCCATGTCTTTTTTCCTGAGTTTTGGGATCTATAAAACAATTGAAAAGCAAAGTTGTTACATTCAAATTCGTCTTAAGTGAAAGAAGATCTAATATTTCAACTTCAACGTGACACAATCTATAGGTATAAATTTAAATTCAATCACATAAAAAAATATAATAAGAAACTAAAAAAAAAAAAGAGATCGTGCGTGCAGACGTTTTAAGAACCCCAAAATTCTCCAATCATACAAAATCTGGAAACTCAATGAAACTTCTTAAATCCCTATTAATTACAACTGAATATTATAATTCGAAAACACCGATTTTTATTTGGAATTGAGGGTACCATACTCTCTATAGTGTAAGGAGGATGGAACTGGAGAAGGTGAAACCATTTTCGAAGACAGGCGGTGGTCTTTGACGGGGCTACGCTGGTGGTCGCATATTAAAGATTTTAGGGTTAGTTTGTGTTTCAAGTTTTAGACTTCGGCTATTTAAGTGATTAGGCTTTTTTATAGACTAACTGAGATTCATTAAAAAAAAAGAAAAAGAAAAATGTAATCTCGGAAGTTTTAATACAAACATTAAATAGCCCAAGAGAACATAAGTAAACTACAAAACAAACGTTACAATCATCTATTCTATTTTTATAATTACTAGATTTGTATCCACGGTATACCGCGAGTCAATTATTTTGATATAAATTATAATTTATTGGTTCTTTAATGTGTATAGATATTATATTTTTGTGCGTATAATTTTAGTTTATTTTAATGTTTATAATATTTTTTTTTGTTTAATATATTTTATAGTTTTATTTATTTATTGTTTATGAGATATTTAACATGCTTTAAACATGGAGTTGTTTCATTTTCATGTAACAATATCAAATTTTTGTTATTTGAATCAAACCTATGTCAAGCGAATTGTGTTATATACTCTCATATAATCATTTTAGATAAAATCCTACCACGCAAAACTTGATCTCCTAATTTTCCTAACAAACTGTAAATATGTTTTGCCATATTGAAAACTTAAAAAATTTCCGGTAAAAATGATCTGTCTCCCGCAAAACAAAAACTGGACTATGTAATTTTTTTTAACGAACTGCATATTTGTAACTCCCTACCAAAATGAATAATTTGCTAATTTCTCGCTAAAAAAGAATCTGTCATTTTCCCGCAAAAAAATGTAATTGAATCATAACATATGTAGAAAAAAAGTTAATTTTATTAGTTATAGACTTTATATTATAGAATAATTCAAATAACTTGAAAATAAGATCAAATAAAGGTGAAATTGAATCAAATTTATTTTTGGGAGCCGTTTCCCACCAAAAATTTTGATCTCATATTTTTTCTAGCAAACTGCAAGTTAGTTATGCGAAACTGAAATATTTAAAAAAATTCATAAAAAATAGAAATGTTCCTCACAAACAAACAAAAAACTCAACTTTGTAACTTTCATAATGAACTCCAAATCCATAATTTTTCAAGAAAATGAAAAATTAATAAAGTTCCTGCTAAATACGGATCTGTAATTTCCCCGCTAAAAGTATATTTGAATATATTATATAATAATTCAAAATAATTTAAAATAAGATCAAATAAATGTGAAATGATTATCCGACCCATTTCCCAAGAAAAAACTTGATCTTTTAATTTTACTAACAAAGTGCACATCCGTTCGGCCAAAGTGACAATTTATCAATTTTCCCATTAAAATTTTATTTGTTCTTCGAAAAAAACTCGACTTTATAATTTTTTTAACAAACTGCAAATCTGTAAATTTCCACGAAATGATTTTTTGATATTTTCAGCCAAAAACGGATTTGTTATTTTTCCGCAAAAAAATGTATTTGAATTTTGTAGAAAAAATTAAACTTTAAAATAATTTGTAATAAGATCAAATAAAACAGATATGAGAATCATAATTATTTTCTCAATCCATTGATTTAAATTAGGTATGAAAATTTTTGATTTTAGGCAATTTAAAACTAATGTTAGTTTCCATAATATTATTGTTTTAATTTGTTTGAGTACACATTTAACATTAATCCTGGTTTATTTGCTTTATCATGGGTGTTTGGAAATACCCCTTAAATAGACTCTTTTTTAATAGTGTAGTAGATTTGATATTTTTCTGCAAAAAATGTATTTGAATTTTGTAGGAAACATTAGACATTAAAATAATTTGTAATAAGATCAAATAAAACTGAAATGAGAATCATAATTATTTTCTCAATCCATTGATTTAAATTAGGTCTGAAGATTTTTCATTTTAGGAAATTTAAAATTAATGTTCGTTTCCGTAATATTATTGTTTTAATTTGTTTGGGTACTCATTTAACATTAATCCTGGTTTATTTGTTTTATCATGGATATTTTGAAACACTTCTTAAATTGACTCTTTTTTAATAGTGTAGTAGATTAATATATAATAAACTTTTATATTCTACAATATTATTTGGAATAATATTTCTTAAAGGAGGAGGATGAATTTGATCTCTCCCAATGGGTGCAAGAAAAAACCGGTAACCTACCCGGTAAAAGCATTAAAAATTAAATAAAAAATTGTCTGCATAAAGACAAGCCAAATAGGTTTAGACTGGTCTCTCTATCATCTTTACCATCTCTTAGGCTGCAAATGATAGTAATAAAATAAACGAGTTGAAAAAATTAATTAAAATTTTTTTGAGTTGAATGAGTTGAATGAGTTGAATCTCATTTGGATCACTCTTCTTTTGTAAGTTTATACATTTTTTCAAAAAGTTTAGCTGAACAGATTAAATCATTTTTCTTAATTATTTATCTTAAAATAGTTAAATATTAGATGAATATTTATTTAACTCTTCTAATTTGTTAATTTAAATTGTATATAATAAGTAGAGTTTAGAAGAACATCTTATATTATTAAAACTAAAGTAAAAATTTGGATTATTAGTGTTTCCAAACACCCTAAAACCTATTCTTACATCCAAACACCAAATAGTTATTAATGTATTGAATCATCTCAATATTTAGTTTCTATATTTTTCTTCTTTCTAAATAAATATTAAACTAATTCTCTACAATCATTTTCTTATCTATAATTACTATTTTAATAGTATGAGTTCTTATTCTCCAATAATCTTTGTATGACTTTATTTATTTTGAATTATTATATAATCAATACAATTTATAAAATTTTAGATTTTTCTGCATAGATTATGATTCGGATTTTTATAAATGAACATATATTACTCATTCAATAAAAAAAAGTGTATATTCAATGTTCCACATCAGTAAAGATGTCAAATAGATTGTTACCGGCAAGATAGATACAAGTAAATCCAATATAGGAGGTTGTTGACCACGAATATATCAGATTTTGTTCGCGAATTGGTACATCGGTCTGGAAACTACCAAATTTTAATAAAAATAAGTAAATTCTATATAAAAATTAATAATTGTGTATAGTTGATGAAAATAATATATGATATATTTAAAAATATAAAGAGTTTTATGATAGAATATTTATGAAAAAGAGAGAATTAAAAAAAAAATTATTTTAAAAATTGTTTATTTTATAAAAAAAAGTATTTAAATTAAGTAAATAATCAAATTTTCGGGTCAACTCGCTATCATGTGAACATAGTGGGACACATTTGGACATAAGAGCTACTTACAAAATTTTTAAATGGAAATATATGTTAACTAACTAACAAGACTAATATTTTATAATTTAGTGAAGTTAAAATTACATATAAGCAAAAGAAAAATAAATATATAAACAAAATGAACAAAATTTAAAAAATTATTAATTATATGGAAAACTAACCAAAAAATATTAAACAATAAAATATAAATATTTGTTACATTAATTAAGAAAACATTGACCAGCAGTACACTGCGGATTCAACTCTAGTTACTTTTAAATTGTATGTCAATTTTGTTTTTTCATAAATAATTAACATGTACTTTAGATATTAAATATTATGTTCCACTAAAATTAAAGAGAGCATGAGTGTATTATGTTCTACCAGAAGTTTCAGTTCAAGCAAAATCCAAAAAAAAAAAAAAATCTTATTTCTAAAATTTTAAATCCAGAGTTTAGAAAGAAAACAAATTCGTCAGACAAGTAGATAAAACAAAAACAAAGTAAATAAATAGTGTTCCATAACCATAGAGCTAAGTCCTGAGATAAAAATTAACATAAAACCAAAAGATAAACAAAAGAAAGATAAATGAGAAAATATTACTCTAGAAGAGGTGTTGTAAACCTTCTCGATTGCTTTAGCTTCACATGTATTTGAAAGCTTTCTTGGGCGGCCTAATCCAAAGATTCTCAAGAGGACATAAATCCTCCTGTTCTTGCCACTGCTTACGTGGATAATACCTCTCTTCATCAAACGAATACGAGACACAACGCTTGCAACTAAAACGAAGCCTTGGAAAGTAAACACTGTTCCTCATCCATGGGAGATTAACTCTTGTCTCAGAGGAATAAAGACTCGCAAAGATTGTCAAGCCATCAAGTGTAGTACTATTAATCTCCTTCCAAGTGTAACCGTCTAGTTTATAGACAATTGGCTTCTCCCCACCACATGTAAACATCTTAAAGAACACTCCTTTCCGCACTGCCAAGAAAATTCTTTTCTTCTTCCGGTCATACCGGTAGCTAAATCTACCTGAAATATAAGGACATTGCGGTGAACTCGTACAAATATAACCCCATTCTCAAGAAGATGGATCATAGTAACACAAGCCTCCGTTATAGTCAAGGCAATAGAAGCGACGTTTGGCATAGACAACATTGCTGTGTTAGAGTTTATCGTTGCCATGATGTAGATCGGAATCTGAATCCTTAGTAAACCCACTCGGTTGCTTGGAGATGGCAAGTACTCGTAGTGATGATATCATTGTCAATATGCTTAAACGCTAGCAACACATAAGTACCTGATGTAGGTGCGCAAGAGAAAGCGATTGCGTCATATGATAACGCACATTTTGGTACGTTTATGAGCTTACAAGTAAACGGATTGAAGAAGAACAGATCGTTTGAAACGGTTTTGCGCATAAGTAACCATCCGTCTCTTGAGTAACATACCGTGCATTTGGCTAGCTCGGGTATATTCAGTGTATACATCTTTTGTTGCAATGGATCATAGAGTTCAAACGAGTTTCCACGTTTAGGTTAGTACATAAGCCAAGGAGGCTTGTCTACCTTTCGGACATAAAGACCAGCTTCACGCCATGTCCTACAGACAGCAGATGCGAGGATGTTATCTTTTAAGACAAGTTGAGATATTATTACTTCCAAGAGGCATAATGTCAGGTCAGCAAAACTTGGTTTGTCTTCTTCTTTGCTCTGATTCTTGCTCTCAAGAAAACCAAATCCTTTGACATCTACGTTTGACCTGTAAAAAGAGTTTTGGATCAACAAAACAGTTAACTTTTTGGGTTTGTTTACGATTCATAAGTCACCGAATTACACAGTTATTAAAAAAATTACACTTAAAGACATCTAAATGTGAAAGCCACGAATTACAGTGAGATGCAATGTAAATCATAAATAATTTCAGTAGATTTCAGTTAAGCATATACAATCTTAAAAGCACAATTTAAGAATCCTAAAACATTTCAGGTCCAAATAAATCTGATCATTTTCACATAATGTGACCCGGAAAATACACTGAGATTAAATATTTTACATAACTTGTTCAATTATCTTACAAATTCTACTCATTTCAGTTAAAATCCGGTCACAAAACAATAATCTAATCTTTACTTATTGAAAATTAAAGAATTCTTGGGAGAAAAAAACTATGTCACTAACAAGGTCATTGAGTCCATTTGGGAGAAGAGGTATTTCTAAGGAAAATACACTAAAGACAGGCTCCTACGCACGGAGATTACGGTTCAAGTCCAATTTTTAAATTTTTTAAAAAAAACCTAGAACATACCATGCCCTATTAGATCTGATCAATTTCACAAACAATTCCACACATATCTCCAATACAATTTCTCAAAAAGCGTCAATCTCACTAAAAATGAGATATCTGGCTAACAAAAGAAAAAAAGGAAATCAAAACTCACAAGCTAAACCTCCCATTCCGGTCAGCCATAGTGATAGAAGACGATGATGAAGAGCGAAATGAAGAAATTGAAGATTTCTCAGATGAGCCATAATGAAATTTGCTACAAAGAGAACAGCCCTGACCCTTGGAGAATAATTGCTGAGTCCACTCGTAAGTTCGTAACCCTTATATCACTTCAAAAACCCTAATTATTTGCGAGTCGTGCGACTAAACAAAAGGAATCGCTGGCCAAAATTACGTCCGTTTTTGCTGACGTGGTGAGTATTTAATTTGTAGATACTTATTGACAAATAAAAGATTGTAGAATCTGACAATTCTGCCAGGTTCGACATTTTTTTGTTTCTTTGACATTAAAAAATAATAATTAATTAATTAATTAAAAAAAACTATTTTATTATTCAAGTTTGCCATATTGAATTGGGACAACAAACAAAGTAAGTATTAAGGTCTCGTACAAGCAAGATGAGCCAAGTCGTTGGCCTTATGCATTGAACCACTTAACATGTAGGATAGAGAAAATAAGGTAAAACAGCTTCTGAAACATTAGATAAATTCCGTGAAAAATGTAGGCCATTCTTCCTCTAAATCATTCTTTTATATTTTCGCAATCCGGTCTAAAGATTTGTTGAGAAGTTTGTTGAATGAAGCATTTCATAGTCGTCCAGTAACTAAGTGCTTCAAACTCCATGCATGTGCAAATGAGAGATCCACACCTCAGTTCGTTTCTCGCTGACTCGCTCCCAGATGTGATGGACTATGTTTGATCCAAGCCATGCCCATCCGAGCTCTATTCTGCTATTTGCATTGTTTGGATGCCTGGTTTTGAGAGATCTTTGATCAATTGATTTGATCGGGGTTGATATATATTGGACTTTGCATATTTGTTACTAGTTGCATTCTTGTGTTATCTGTTTGATGATTTATCAATATTGGATTTAAATCTGATATTGATTTCATATTAGATTATAACAGATTTAGAAGTGAATTTATATATTTCCACCCAATGTAACACAATATTCATATAAAAAGGTATATCAAAATTCAAAAAGTTATAGAAGAAGATGTAATGTTGGAAAGTAAAAAATGTAAAACAATAACAAATGTTCATATAAAAAGATATAGGGAAAAAAAATTTAAAAAGTGCGAACTTACATTTTGGGACGTTTAAATCCTGAACTTACGAAATACCGTTTAAATGCTCAAATTTTGTGTTAACTCAAAATTAAATAGCAAGCTTTCGTTGATTGGACCATTTGAAGCATGTCGTTAAATTGACGTTGACAGGTATTAAAACTTTCGTTACCAACTTCCGTTAATCAAAACGACGTCGTTTCAAATTTTATTAAAAACTATCAACTTTCAAAATATGGACGTTTAAATAATCAACTTTTTAGAAAATGTCGTTTAAATGTCTGATGACTTCATAATTAAATGCTTAACTTATGTTGACTGTGTCATTTGAGGCATGGTTTTAAATCAAGTGATGGAACACGTTTAGGAGTTAAATTGTCTGTTAGCAGCTTTCGTTTCATTAAAATGACTCCGTAAACGTGCTCCGTCACTTGATTTAAAGGCATGCCTCAAATGGCACAGTCAACACAAATTAAACATTTAATTATGAAGTCCTCGAAAATTTTGGTATTTAAACAATATTTTTTAAAATATTGATGATTTAAACGTCCATATTTTGAAAGTTGATGGTTTTTAATAAAATTTAAAATGACGTCGTTTGAATAACAGAAATTTGTAGTAGAAGTTTTAACACCGTCAATGTCAATTTAACGGCGCGCCTCAAATGGCCCAATCAACAAAAATTTGCTATTTAATTTTAAGTCAACACAAAACTTGAGCATTTAGATGACATTTCGTAAGTTCAAAGTTTAAACGTTAAAAAAATGTAAGTTCGCGTTTTTTTAACATTTTTTCCAGAAAAGATATATCAAAATTCAAAAAATTATAGAAGAAGACATTTGTCATTAGTTAGGGAGGTCTTTAATTTGAACAAGATCCTACTAAATATATTGGTTTTCCTTAGCACACAGTTTATAGGTACTATAACTTTTAATTGATGACTATTAGGATTATATATTTAATGATTATAGGAATAACTAAAAAGTTTTATCTGGAAATTTTAAATTTATTACGTAAATCTTAAACTCTATAAAAAACATGTATTAAAAATTATAAAAGTTTATAAAGAACCATTCATATTTTTTGGGTTTATAGAAATTTTGTTGGTTCAGAGAATCATTCATATATTTGTTCTTCATGTACCGCACCAACTATTATAAAAACCTTTTTCGGCATTTTGATCGCCGGCTTAATAATATGTCATAGTTACCGTATGAATTATGAAGTTATGAACCACTTAAAACCGAGGTTTTTTTTTACTAATAGAGTAACAATTCTCTAATAACTTATTAACAGAAAAAAACAAGTTCTCTAAATAATCGATTTCAGACGTGCATCGTGATTCTCTCGATTTTTATATTATTCAGGGAAGTTCATGTCATCTATCTTTCTTTTACAAAACGAAAATTTCTTCGTCCAGTCTTATTCTTTTCCCCATTTTATTTGTTTGCAACTAAAATTTTGCATATAAATAAAATGTATCCCTGTCAAAGATAGACTGAGTTTAAACTTTAAATGTGATCCGGATATGTATGTATACATTCTATTACAAAAGTCCACGAATAAACTATGTCTGTTAGGGGCATATATATATAATATATTATATAATGTGACATACCACTAATTTTCACGGTTGTGTTGTGTATATAAATACTAATCTAAGGAAGCACCAAAAACAAAAGAAAACGATCCTTGATCGATTAGTAATGGCTCAAACCACCACCGTGATCTTCCTTCTAGCCATGTTGCTGATGGCAGCTACGACTGTTTCAGGACAGGAACCGGCTCCTAGTCCTACAATCAACGAAGGTATGAACTGTGCCGCAGATTTGGTTGTTTGTCTTCCGGCCATTACAAAGAGAGAAACTCCCTCACCGGAATGCTGCAAGGCCTTAGATTCGGCGTTGAAAACGAAGCTATCTTGTCTTTGTGGCTTTATCAAAAGCCCGGTGTTATTGGTCCCTTTCAATGTCACTGCCTTCAAAGCTCTTCTCTCCCAGACTTGTGGACTCAGCACCGATCCCAATTTGTGTTCCGAAACTGCTGGTAACGTTTTGCCTATAAATTTTATACTATGCATAATGCATGCAATATATAACATAATTTTACCATCTTATTTATAGAAAACAATGGAGGGGAAAATCCTGATTAACTAGGTTTACGTGTCATACTTCTAAATGGAGTATGGATTTTTAACAAACATCATATTATTTTACCTGAAAAAACACAATTTATTGATATTATACGCTATTTATTTAAAATTCATATGAAAGAAAATTACCACTTATTTTATTTTATTCTAAATGACAGTAGAAAAGAAAAGAAAAAACATTTCATATGTTTATACATTGTTATAATTTTTTGGTCAAACTATATTTGAGTATATTTTGTAAATTTGAGTAAACACCATTGTGTATATAAATTGAAACCAGGTCATAATTTGGTAATGAGATTAAATAATGAGAAAATTATTTAGAATTATCCTTTTAAGAAAATTATTTTTAAACGGAGATTCATACTACCTTAAAAATCATTTCCATGAGATCATGTTTGAAAATAAAACTTTTCAAAAAATTTATTTTAGACAATAATCTTTAAATAATTGTATTTTTCCTTGATTTGATTTTCTTCTGTTGTTAGCTCAAGCTCCTTTGCCGCAGACGAAAGCACCAACTCCAGGTAAAGAACAATTATACTATGTCAATTACAAAATGGATGAATTTATGTCGTAACAAATTATGAGGAAAATATTAAATGAATATAGAGTGATGCATGAAACGAAACCAATATTAAATGATGTAGTTTTGAGTTTTGGGGGATTACGAGTTCGGCCAGAACTTCGTTATAATTAAAAAAAAATAACGTATATATATGTTAGCACCTTGTTTAAGAAACAGAAGGGTCATCATTTAATATTTTTGGTACTGGAAATATTTGATTATTCATTTATAGGATCACCCAAAGCTGACAAGGATGCTGCAAGCAAACTCGCGGGAACTGGTTTGGTCGGAATCGTCTTCATCACGATCTCTGCCTTGTTTTATTAAAATTATATAATATTTTAAAATATTACAGAGAAATTGGATAAATTCTATGAGATAAATTGGTTTGATAAGACTCGATGGCTGTGGTTCCAAAATGGACATCGAGTTTTTGTGGGCTTCAATATTGTTCTTTAATGTATTGTTTTACAACTTAATGTATCTATTTTATCCCAAAAAATAAACTTAAATGTATTCTACTATATTATTTTCCAAATTTATAAAGAACTTATTTTATAATTTTATTTGCCTACAAAGGCTACAATTTAATCATCCTATATAAGTATATATAATGGGGGAAGGGCGCACTCCTACCTGACTGACATGTCGGACTCCCTTACGTCAACACTAACTTATCTTTTTCTTAAAACACTAAAAGAAAACAAAAAATCTCTCTTCTCATTTTATGATGTGGGATACTGTTCACACGGCTCTTCAAGAGAATGATTCTTGTAGACATTAATCTTTATATCATCACACCCTCTAAATAGCAGTCTTCTAGCTAGCTATATTGATGGAAGCCTTCCTTTGGAGTTTGGACCAACAGTTGGAGTGATCGGATCACTTCTTGAGCAGGATTAACAAATCAATATGTTTTCGGAATGTGATACCATATTAAGTTTCATGGGTTGTCAAAAAGGTTGGTTTATATCTCTTATATATTCTTCACAAAGTGGTTATAGTCGTAAAATGCCTAAAGTCCTATCAAAAGACTGAAAACATAAAGTTTTTTTGTGTATGTTATCTTTGAACAAATACAACAAGACTGCGTAAATAACCATATGAACAAACATTAGTAACTAGTAACATTCCCTTGCAAATTCCCGTTTCTTTTGAGTGTTCCAACCACTACCCGCAATTTAATTTGGCTGTTCTTCAAGTGTGACAAGTGTGAAATCATCAAATAGTTGATTGTTATTATATCCACATGTTTCCAGTAGTTATTATATCCACAAGTTTCTATTTCTTTGTTTCTAAATTTGTCAAAATCATTTGCGACTTTGCTACGAAATAAATACGTCGTCTGACTGAAAAAAAAAGATATTTTCAGTCACAAAAAATCTGATTAATTAACGACTGCAAATAAACATAGCCAAAGTTCTTAAATACAAAGCAGAGAAGGATACACAAAGAAGAAAGGTAAAAGGAATCCAACCTCAAGAGAAATTTTGTTCAAAATATGTAAAATGAGATCTTTGATTTGCCTAATTCATATTGGTTACTTGTAACTCAAAGTAATAAATGTCATATGTGTGCTCTCCACAAAGAGAAGTTGCTTCCAATTGCAACTGGATTAAAAAAAATTTGTTGTTGTGACAATTAATTCTCATCCCACCCAGGATATGATGTAGCTGTCCATTTTGGAACTGCTCCACATAAATCTCAATATCGGCACCTTTTTTATTTGATGAAAATAACAGACAAACGAAGTCTCACTTGTGTCCACGTGAAATGATAACGTTCTTTGACAGCAAAGAAATTAAAGAATCGCAATATGTTTATTATTTTATTATCTCTGGTAAATGATGGGAAAAACACAAGGTGCCAACAAATTAATCGCACTTCTATTAAGAGTCAAGAGAGTTATATATGCATTCGTGTCCAGATTTTCCACACATCGTACTAATTTCCATCTTAATTCAATGATCGTTAATTAGTTATGTTGATTATTCTGTTTAATATTCAAACTAACACTTGATAATTAAGTGAAATTTTTATTTTCACAGCGACTTTTAAGAAAACAATTTATGTTATTTTCGGTTGATTTAATAAATCCAGAACTTACTCTCTTTTTGGCACCATAAATCAAGAATTTGCTTTATAATTGATCCTGAGAATAATAAAAAATTGTTGACTACTGATATTTTTAATCAATTTAATGAAGAAAAAGCAGGATAACAAAAAAAAAAAATTGTACAATAAAACTTTTATAAATTAATAATATTAAGACTAATATATTTTATAATATTTTATTAATTTATCGAAGTTATTAATTTATTAAAGTAGTATTTGAGTTAAAATATGAATCTAAGATCGGAGAAAATTATTAATTTAACGAGATATTGATTTATCGAGTATTAATTTATAGAAATTCAATTATACTAGTGTAGTGGTTAAAGTATATTTTGAGTCAATAAATAAAAATACTGAACAACAATTACATAAAACAACAACAAAAAAAACGGTTGGGTTGAACTAATTAATTTTTAGATAGAATGTAGATAAGTAAACTCAAAAGCAAAGGAAATAACGTTGACTTAACCATAACTCTACTTTGTAAAAACCATGGTGCTTCTTTACTGCTTTACATGATTTTTGTAACATTACTTTTATGTTATTATATGATGTATACAAATATGTATGTATTATGCGTATATATGTACCATGTATGATGTATCCATACAAATGCTAATCCTTCTGACCAGTCTCCATGGAGCTTTGACTAAAACCATTGTAACACTCAAATCCAAAATCTTGAACACCAAAGTCTTGGCAGTAATCCAAAAGCATCCAACTATCACCGTTCTTTTCTTCCGATGGCCATGTCGGAAAATCTTCCCCGGCGGCAATGTCTTTCTTGTCTACGGCTTCGGCTGCGGCTGCTCCACTAATACCAACGTTATTATTGCTCCATGACGCATCGACTAGAGGAGGTTCATCGTCGGTCCATAGAATCTTAAATAAATCTTCATCGTTATAAATAATATCACCAAGTAACTCATAATCATCTGTTGAACTATTTTGATGAGTGATCGTGCTACTTCCATCTAATGTATTTTTCGTTGTCCCATCGATCTCTATGCTTTTACTATCACTTCTCTCGACATTGCTGTCTTTCGATGAAGTTTGGGATTTGTCGAAGAATTTTTTATCGGTAGATACTTTGTTTAAAGGTTGATGGGTTATAGGATCGATATCCATCTTAAGGAGCTTCTTCTTGATATGAGTATTCCAATGATTTTTAATTTCATTGTCTGTTCTTCCTGGCAATCTTGCAGCGATCTTGGACCATCTATAGAGAAACAAGTAAGAGACAAAAGTTATGTTTAGTTACATTAAATATGTTCCTTTTTTCTAAGATAATGTTATGAGGTGTTGGTAGAGATGTCAAAGTCTTCTATATTTTGTGCATTTGCTAGAAAGTTGACAATTAAGTTATACAACTAATACTATTCTATTTGGAAACGAGGAACGTTACTTTGTCTCGAAGTTAATTTCAAAATAGAAGTAAATGCACAAAATATAGAAGACTTTAGTTCAAAGAAGGGAAACTTATATATATTATTATTTATATACATCGTTTTCTTATGAACCGGTTCAATCATATGATCCAAACATTACATTATATTATATTTTTTACATTCAATTTCAATAATAGTATATAACAATTACTTTTTTTTTATAATGCATATGTGAATATGTGATATCACCATTACATTGCCTGCAGCATTTAATCATTAATCCATTATCCATTCCAACCTATATCTAATATATGTGTTTGTGTTTTACAAAGTAACATCTGTAAATTAACTTAAGTTAAAAAGTTTATAAGAATATACATAAGCGTTGTACTATATCTCAGACAATATATATATATATATATATATGAATATATATAATGTTGATACTATCGTACAAGACTAACAACATGCAAAGATATAATATTGGGATATTGTTGAAATTTTGTCACAGGAAGGATATAGTCGAGTGGTTTGTGATAATTCCACTGTCACCACCCATATTTAACACTGTATCATTATAATACGTATATGTTTAAGAAACTAATGATCATTTACATATATAAAAGAAATAGGTAAAACTAGCTCAAACCTGTTGCCGAGAAGAGCATGAAGGTCGATGACAAGTTGTTCCTCGGCGTCGGAGAGAAGACCTCTCTTCAAGTCAGGTCGGAGATAATTGGTCCACCGTAAACGACAGCTCTTCCCACAACGACGGAGACCGGCCAGCTTCGGCAAAGCCCTCCAGCAACAGTGGCCGTTGTTCAGTATAAAGTTTATCAATTTCTTGTCTTCCTCCACCGTCCACGGCCCCTTTTTCACCCCGAGCTTGTCACAACATGGCTGCCTCCCCATTAATTTATATATATATAAACTATTTTTAGTGTATTTATATATGCTATATATATTATTTTGAGAGAGATTTGAGCACCTTAAAAATTTTGAAAGGTAGAAAGTATATTCAACCTTTGAAGATTTATGTTCTAACAAAAAAAAGAGTATATATATTCAACCTAAGAAGATTTATGTCAAAAGCCTAAGCACCAAAGCTCAACCACCTATATATATATAACTCCAAAATTTTCTCAAATTTTTTAATTGGAATGATAGTATTAATTTTATTAACGTATAATGTAGATTTAAGTGTATATATTAGTTGAGCCAAATATGGTGAGTAGTGGAAGTGTGAAACCGAAGAGTAAAAGTATTAAGGGTCTATTTGGTTTTGAAATTTGGAATGTTTTGTTAAGAAATTATATTTTTTTGTCAAAAGTCATCTAATTTAATTATTGACCCAGTAAAATGTATATAGACTTTAAAACCTAGTAAACGAAATACGATATAATATTATCATATAGTGGATATCAGCCAGACTTTTGAATAAACTGTATAGGCTTTAGGTTCATAAACTATATATAGATCTTTTATAAGTACGAAGTATATTATATATCCAGGAACATGCTATACGAATATTATATAAAAAACATACTATACGAATAATAATATGGCATATGGGGATCACATGTTATTATATATTCTTGAATTTACATTTAGAAGGATACATAAACATCCAGAAATATACAATAGGAAAATATATGGTATTTATGTAAACAAATTGTACGATGGGGAAATTCCAACAATTTCTAAGAAAGTTTGTACCTTTCTTATGATAAGAAATATTATATTATACAAGTGTACTTAACAATGATATTCATCGTTCATTGTCATGTATAAAATAATCAAATTTCAAACATATTTATACATAAAACGTGTGCATACATTAAGTTGTGATGATAAAGGTGGATAAACTATAAATCGAAGTATTTCAGAACTACAATGCACTAATGAACTAATAATTCCATATCGAATTATAAGATTTCAAAATATAGCTATTTAAATTACCCACACCATACAAAAATTTGTAAAAAAAAAAAATCACGAAAACTTAGGAGTGTCGGGAAACCTAGATTAATTGGTTGGTGAAAATGACTTTGGAACTAATGTGAAATGATAGGGTGCATACGTGCGACTGAATGTACACGCGGGCGACCCATAGTCTTTTGATACAAAAATTAAAGTTTAATAAATCCTATTAGTTTCATTAGACAAATAATGTTACAATTATTAGATAGGGGAGTAATTAATGTACATTTGGCACGTGATTCATACTTAGCTCATATTTGTTTCAAGAACGATCAACAATACATTTTTTTGTTCGTTTTGTAGTTGTTAACTACCAAATGACAACAACAATTTCTGTTTATTTTACAATTGTTGGTTTAACCAGTGAAATGGTAGGAGTGTAGTATTGAACTCAAGACTTCTTCAATACAATGGGTCATAGTTAACCATTATGCCAATTTAGTTAATAAGTGTGAAGTAAAAAACAAAAATATTTATATTTTATAGGGTGCATTTGCACCTATTCACCCTAAACTACATATGTCCTTAGGTTTAACGTTTATATTCGGTTATAGATTTCAGTGACTGCCTATTTGAAAATTTGGTCACTAAAAATTTTAATAATTTAGATTTTGAACCAAAGATTAGTCACTATTATACCAGGCATTACCAAACAAACACAAAAATAATCATTGATTTCTATAGTATTGTTAATCGCTAGCGACAGTAACTACTAAAATTAGCTGAACCCACAATATCATACAAGACTTACTATACTGAAAAAAGAAAAAGAAAAAGGACTTGGATTATTAGTGATTACTAAAAATAATTTAATGAAAACAGTTTAAATAGTGTTCGAAGTCTAACATCGTCAAAGGATATTGAAACTTGAAAGGGTTCGGCGATTAGGCGTTGCCGTGGACAATATCGAGAAAAAGTAAGTGAGCATTTGGTTTCTAGTCTTACGTTTGTTACACGTGTGGCTGATTAACAAATTAGCTAGCTTTTATAGACTTATTGTAATATAATCTTTCTTATCATAAGAAAGGTACAAACTTTCTTCGAAATTGTTGGAATCCCCCCATCGTACAATTTGTTTACATAAATACCATCTATTTTTATATTGTACGATGGGGAGTATATTTTTGTATTTTGTCTAGACGGAAAAGTAATATAGAGACGAACACATATTTGACACGTACGTATACATAATTAAACCAAAATTATGTACTAATTTTTGCCATCTCATAGGCAACGTGCAGTTTTAGCAATAGAGGGGTTTTTCCAAATGAATTATTTTTTTACAAATATTGTAAATGTTTGAGTTCGAGGCTAATTGGACGAGTAAAATTGTGCAGTGTTCAAATTCATAGATTCAATAAACGCTACTAACAATTTTTCTCTTATTTGGACACTACCCTAAAATAAAAATTATCATAAAAACTATCCAATTTTCAAATAAAAGTTTTAAAACTATCATATTTTCCAATTTCCTCTACTGAAAATACTAGGTACAGTACACGTTTTTTTTTTTGATAATCAAGTTTTTTTTTATAAACAATAGAAGTTTCCGATCTTTGTCAATGCCCGAGACCAACCGTTAATGGACTCAAATTTAAAACATAAATAATCCATTTCAAGTGGACTCAAATTCATGACCTTTTTGTTAGTGAAATCCACTAGACCAATAATCACTTAGTGATAATCAAGTAGTTTTGGATTAAGATTCTTTAACACTTCTACAGATATTGAAGCTACACATTAATAAATAATTTAATTGACGAAAAAAAATCAACAAAAAAATCGATAATTGAGAGACTAATTACCAACAGAGAAATTTTTAGTATGGTACAATTGCAAGCATAATATTAGAGAGTTGTGCAAAAGCTACATGAAATTGCAAATCACAGTAAAATTGGCCGAATAGGATTACTGGGAGGAAATATGATTGTCATCTATATAAAATATAACTCAGACCATATATTTAAACTAAGTTAATAAATCAATATTTAGACAAAGAATTGATTTTGTACAAACATTTATTATATGATCAATACCATAACCAAATGGTATACTATCACACATGGGTGCTAGCTAGTCGCCGAAAATTCATGTGACATGCATTTACATTTATTGGATTTTACAATTTCTTCGTCGCTTTCGTCTTCTCGATTTATTTTGATACTATTAATTGTTGAAAAAGATAAAAATATTGGATCAAATGAAGAGATAATAACTTATTATGTTGTTAGTCACATAATTTATGTTTGTTTGTGCATATCATAATGCATATTTAACTACTTACGTAGTTAATTGATACATAATTTAGTTTAAATGTGTGGTTATACGCTGAGTTATACTTCTTGAGCTATAGATGAAGATGTTCAACAATTCTAAATTTTATTAAAATAAATAAACATTAGAGAAAAAAACTAGAAATATATATAACAATAAGATAATTTGCAAAACAAAACAACATATATATTGAAACACACTTAAAGTCCAAACCAAAACTAAAGCTGTTAATAATGCTCATAATGGTCTGTGGACATAACCCAAAAAATACTCTGGCGGGGCGGGCCTGGACAAGCAAAATACTGCCTATTAAATAATGGGCCTAGCGAGCAAGTTTCATGAAAACAGCAGATAAAGCGGGTCGAGCCGCAGCAGGCCACGAACTGTGTGGGTGGACTGTCAAGAAAATTCATTTGTCTGTGACACGGTGACAGTGTCTTTGCTCTATAAAAACTTTAGTTTGTCTTAGAGTCTTTGAATTAAGAAAAAACTACATAAAAACATAATTGATCGATTGTGTCTTTCTAATCTTTCTCTTCTATAATTATGACTAAAGCAATTTCAGAAACAAGACAACTCAATCATCGTTTAAAATATTTTATAATCCACCTCCTTTCTAGTTATTTCTTTACTATATATATTGTCTTTTAAAACACTAGATTAAGTGCTCCTTAATCTCTTCTATGACTGTCTTTCAAAATCTGCATGACCCAAAGTTATATCAGTCTGCAATTTCTACTTTGCATTTTAATTGAAAACCTTTTATCAAAAAAAAAAGTGAAACATTGCAATAAGGTTGTTATTACTTTTTTTATTAGTAAAGGGATTTTATTAATTTAAAAATAAATACAAACCAACCGATTACCAATAACTGGAATAGGAGGAGATTATAAAAGTAAAATTCAGTTTATAAAAACCGGAGATTAACCTAACCAAAAACCAAATTACAAAACCCTAGAGAGAAGGTGTCCTCTTCCTCCGCCTAAGGGAGAAGTGATTGGAAAGACTTCATCCCATCAAGAGAAGGTGCTCTGGAAGCTAGCTGCAGAGAGAAGAATCAGACAAACTCTCATTCCACTTTCAACTAACAAGCCACGTCAGCCACAAAATCGGCACTACCGCCATCCTCTCTTGACGAGCAACTCACCCACCTAACCCGCCGAACGTCTTCCACCATGGATCTAGACAAAGAAAACATCAAGTGTTAGCTAAACCCCGACTTTTTTTAGAAGCCTCCTCTTCCCTCTAGAGGTAGCCGCACCCATAACGCAGCCTTGGAGAGGCTCGTTGCGGCATTACTCCTCGTCCTTAGATCTAGTTTCACCGGTTTACCTAAGAGATAAAAGAAAAATGAGCCTTCTATCAGTGTCAGTGTTTCCACCGTACACCAAAGAAGCAAGCAAAGGAAGAAAACAAATAAATTAAAACTAAATAAAACATATAAAACTATATTTTAAGGATACAACTCACCAAACCCAAAGGTTAAAAGTTTTAATTTTTAATTTGTTTTATTTATTATTTAAATAAAAATAATAAATTAAAATTAAAAAAATAAAACATATAAATCTATACCCTAAGTGATATAACTCAGGAAATCCAAGGATTAAAACTTTTAAAATATTTAGTTTTATTTTTTATTATGTTTTAAGGTATATAATTTTATATGTTTTGTTTATTTAGTTTTATTTATTATTTTAGTGATTAATAATTAATTGATTATATGTAGAAAGAATAATTAATGATAGTATTACATAACATATTTTGATTGGTTAGAAAAAGAAAAAGTGAACAAAGAGGTTTCACCACTAGAAGTGAATCCAAGTATTTTTCAACTTTAAAATTATATGGAATATGCTTGTAGCCACATTAGGCCTAGGCAAAATACCCGCACCCGATATCTAAACCCAAATCTGATCCGAAGTAAGCAGTTCAGTTCGGTACATGTGTCATGTAATACCCGATCGAGGGTTGATTTCTCAGAGAACAGATACGCATACTCGATTGGGTATATCCGAAGTGGCCCGAAAAACCTGATAGTACGTAAAGACACATGAGATACTCCTAACCCTAGTCCTTATTTTTCTTCTTTCTTTCGTTTCCTTTCTCCGGAAAACGATTGATCTTCCCAAAATCTCTTATTAACCCCTAATTATTCAGATTTCAGATTTTATTTTATTGAATTCGGATTAATTTTGTGTTTTTACTTAGTTTTGGATGAAAATATCCATACTTGATCCAAACCCGACATCTATTTTGGGTTTTGGGTATCACTCGAAAACAACCAAACCCGAGTCGAAACCCGAGTCAAATTGTAAAAATACCGATCGAGTGTAAATTTTTATATCCAAATATTTAAAAACCCAAAAAATCTAAAATACCCGATCCAAACTCGATCGAGTACCCGAACGTCCACCGCTAAGCAACACGATGAGTGGAAATAACCTTAATACCACTCATTATGTGGCTACAAGCATATTTTGATACACCTTTAAAGCATATGGTAAATAAGTTTTCTCACAATTTTTTATTCAAACGAGAAAAATCTCATATCAATATCAATAAAAGAAGACAATAACATGAAAGTCAAATAGCGAACTAATATGCAAAAAAAATCTAATGCAGTTTATGTTTTTTTTTCCTTAGTTTTAACTGATCCTAACTATAGTTTATATTCGATTTTCTTTGTCGGTAATAATCAATTAAAACAGACAAAGAAAAACGAATAGGATCTATTATTAGCATTATTAGGGGTTATCCCGCGCTACGCGCGGAGCAGACGGTTATAATTTGATTAAAAAAACTATTTAGTTAATGTGTAAACATATATTTTTAGAAAATCGATTCGGTTATTAGGTTTGATATAGTTGTTTTGAACAAATTAAAATTATACAATCGTAGCTATTGGAGACTGAAATATAAGTTTTATATTGCTTTTTCGAGAGCAAATTATATTCTTTATATCAATCCTTAATATCTCTGGAAAGCAAAATACAATTTTTATAGTAATCATTTATTTATAAAATCTTTTATGTTGCATCACAAGCCATAATTGTGTTATATTTGATAACAATAACAAAAAAATGGTTAAAAATTAAATAATCTAAAAAAATTCTTATGAAAGCGAAATCTTGAGATATAGCTCCATGCCAAAGCAATGATGTCTTTATCCCTATATTTTTTTTTCCTGAAAATATTGATTTTATATTTATGCTTTTTTTTTTCCTCTTACAAGCTATAATTTAGATCTAGAGCATTAAGTAATCATATTGCTCCATAAGAATCGGTCCTCACATTACCCTAAGAGAACCATTGCCCTAAGAGATCAGTTTTTGACGATACTACTGCTCTAAGTAAGGATGCTATAGGATGTCTACCACGAGGAAGCAGCAAACCTTGGTTCATCTTCCGTTTCTTCAGAATATTTTCAGCAGAATCGATAAATTATGTGGAGGCAGATATTAGTTTTGGGAAGTACAGAACTTCAACATAATAATTTGAAAAGGAAAAAAATTCTCCAAGGATACAACTGCTAAAGTCAAGACGATGCTTTATATAGATGTGCAAGAACCTATCGTGTTTCTGAAATATGGAAGCTCAAACTATATTCTTTCCTAATCAAAAGATTCATTCACTTATTCTCAATAAAATAGCTATTTGGTAGACTACAACACCAAAATACCTCTCAAGTTTTGCATACACTGAAAACTATAAGATCTGAAACAATATAGCTATGCAACTTCACTTAATTCCAATCATCCTCTAATGTCTTTTCTTCTGCCTGCATCATCAGTAAAGTTCTGAAGTTTACCTTTTCTTTACCCTTCCTCATCTTCCTTTAGAAGTTCACCAATTCTTTGCAAAATTGAGCAGGACTGATGACGATTTAAAGATCATTGAAAAAATAACTTGTAATTCAATTAAACATCCAGAACAAAGTATTTTTTCTGAAAAAAGTAAACACTGTGAACTGTGAAAATGAACAGATCAGATGATTTCACATAAGGAAGCGATTTTACAACTTAACCGTGACAGTGAAGAAGAGTTCCCTCTATACGCACTTACCTTGAGATGCACTCACCCTTCCAGAAATTTTTTTTATGCATTCACCTTTTCATCTAATTTGGTGGACATGTAAACCTTCTTGTTGATCCAGATGGCCTTCAATCCTGATCAACAATATCCACTTTATATTACAAACATAAAAACAGAAAATCAATAACTTGATGCTGATATATGAGAGGAGAACATCATAAATTCAATATACGTACCAGACGCTGAGTTTGAAAATCCATAAAATCCAAGAAAAATAAGGGAAGGAGAAGAGTAAAGAAAATATCTTACCTAGAAAGTTAGTATCTCCTGCAAAAAAAAGACTGACGTTGAAATGTTGGAGACGATGGTACAATGGTTCTAGAGTTGAAACTATGTTTTAAAGGTTTTCTTGTTAAACATTTTTAGGAAGAAATTAAAAAGCTTTTCATATATTTCGTCTAAGTAAATCTATAATTTAAAAAAAAAAAAATATTTATACGTTGTTTGTTTTAAGTCTGATTTTTTTGTTGCTTATGTAGCAGCTTCATAAGAATGTAAGGAATGCATTATAAAACTAAATACCAAATAGTCCTTTTTATTATTATACATTTAAAACTAAGAAAAATAAATTAGAATGCATTAGTAAACTCTTTGCATGTTAGTTTGCTATATGGATTCTACTGCTACTTTTTTCTTCTTTTTGACATTGACCTGAGATTTACCTCCTTGCTTGAGTAAATTATTATATTTTTACAAAAATTTCGTAATGCTTCTGCTATCATTACATAGCTGTAATATATAAATAAACTTTTTGTTTGACATAAGGGATGTGAAGGCCTTATAAGCCCAATAAGATAAGCCCAGATCTGTTGGACACAGCCAGTTACAGTTTCTTTCTCGTCTTCTTCTCCAATTTCACAGCTGTGACGAGTTTTTGCTTGGCGAAGAGAGAATCGCCGTTTCTTCATCTTCTTCTCCTACCAGGTTTTGAATCTCTTCACCATCATGATCTTGCTTTGTTATGTAATTTTCGTTTTATCGATTCGATTTTAGATGCTTGGTGTTGAGATTCTAGGGTTTTTTTTTTTTTTAATTCTCTGTACTGAAGAAATTTCTCATCTAGAATTCTTCGATATCCATTTCGAAGAATCTTCAGTTTGATTTTTGTATGAACCGATGTTGAATTTCTAGGTTTAGCCTCTGTTCTCATCTTGATTCTGAAGCATTTTACTTACTATCAACGCTTCTGTGAAAAATTAAGATTCAATTCTCAGGAAAATAAATTTCTGTATTAACCCTTTTCGATTCTACAGCTTGTTGAAGCAAATATAGACTCGTATGTTTGTTTAAGTTACATTTTGTGTATATTATAAACTCAGTACAGGCTTAGCATTTTGATTTCTTATAGTTTCCTCTGAACGTTTATGTTTAGTTCTTGGCACTCTCATGTATTGGAAGTGTCTTTGTTCTTGATGCTCTTGAAGCCAAAGCTAAATTCGTTTAAGCTTTGTATCAGTGTAATCTGAATGAGTCTTTTTTCTGATAATAAGCGTTGCATAAGCTATATAAACTGTAGAAAAAGAGCGTTTTCTTATATATATTTGCTTTCGGTTTCTATGTTTTGGTTTGTTGAATTGAAGATATTGAAATATTATTAGCAGAGAATCTCAGAATCCATTGTGACTCGTTGATGTGAAATATTAGCTGCTTGTTTACATTGTGGCTCGTATTAGATTTTTGAAGATATACTGTTGTTTACTAAGCTGTGTGATGTATTTTCTTGATTTGGATTTTCATTTTTTTAGGTTTTTCAATAATATGGGCGATTTTACGATTCAGATCAGTTCGAAGCTGATCAATCAATTAGCTGAAGGCAAAGATCAACCGAAGAGGAGGGTGAAGAAAACCAAACCTAAAGTCTCACAACAGAGCAAGGCAGATCAAGCGAAAACACACCAAGATGCAGAGAAACCAACTCCAATGGCAGAATTACCAATGCAGCCACCATTTTTCTTCCCAGTACCGCAACAAACAGCAGCAAGCACGGAGCTGGAATCGATAAAATCTGTTTTGAAAGAGAGTGAGAAGGTTCTTGAGAAGCTGGAGATACGAGAGAAGAACCTTGTTCATGAAGTGACAGAGAGAGCCAAGGATCTGAGGGAGAAAGAGTTCAAGATCCCGGAACCTAAACCTATGCCTTGTTCTTCAGATCACGAAGCGTTGACGAAATGCTACAAGGAGAACATCAATGATCCTTTGAAATGCAGCAGTTTGGTTTGGAGTTTCCAGGATTGTGCACGCCGGCTCAGACAGCTAGTGAATCCTGAGAAAAATTAGAGATGATAAGATTCAAAAAGACTTTTTTTGAGATAAGAAGAGAAGAGTGGATTTTTTTGCTTTCTGAGATCTTATGAATGAGTCAGAAGAATGAGCTTTTGTTGCCTTTTTTATCTCATGAAAGTTGTACGAAATAATAATACTAATAATCAGAACCTGTGATTATATTTCATGAGATCAAACTTTGTTCTTGATTAACTATTTTGATTAACCTTTCAAGAAGATTAATATTCTTTAAACAAAGAGACAGAGGAGATGGGTCTATAACTCTGTATATATCCATGTTCAGTGAAGACTTAAAAGCTTACATGGTCACCACACTGAGTAGCGTAACAGTTAGACTCTTTACAGATTGGAGAAGACTTCTCCGCCTCTGTTATTTAGCATATTTGTCTCCTTGGAAGAAACAGAGTTGTATATGAATATCTCTACAGAAAACTCAAGAACAAAACATAGGAAACATGCTTCGTTACAAGAGCAGCAAAAACTTGAAAAACATTCAAAAGTTAAAACGCAAAACAAAAGCAAGTAACAACACAAACAATCCTAACGGTTTCTGCGTTTATTGAACCCAATTAGCTTGGCGAGACACTCTAGCTTGTATGAAGCAATGAGTTGTGCTACTGCCAATCCAAACAACACTCCAGATCCATATCCTATTGCCACTGCTTTCCAGTTCAACACTTGCTCCTCTTCTTCTTCATCTTCTTCTTCTTCAGGATGTTGTATTGGTGGCGCATTACCCCCAAAGCAAGTTTCCTCCAAAGGAAGACCACAAAGCCCTGCATTACCTTCAAAGGAGGATATAGATTGCCCAGTGATCTGTGTTCCTTGTGGTATTTCACCTTTTAGTTGATTGTGAGACACATTTATGTACTCCAAAAACGAGAGACTCCCTACTCCATTAGGAATAGTCCCAGAGAGTTGGTTTCTTGACATGTCGAGTGACTCTAGCTCCTTAATATTAGCCAAAGAGAGAGGAATATGGCCTGTGAATGCATTATTTGAGAAATTGAGTGCAATCAATGCCTTCAAGAGACCAATGGATTCAGGAATCTGTCCCTGAAGTCTGTTTCCAGAAAAATCAACGGCGCTGTAAGATGTGAGAACCTTGTTCTGCTCCATGTGTAGACCTTTGTATCGCAAATCTATATAATCTTCAAAGGTGTAGGAAATGCTACCGTAAGCATTCCTAGTGTAGATCATATATAAAGCCCCATCTTGATTCATGTTGGTGAGTGATGATGCTCTCCAATTCTCAAAGTAATTTGTTGGCAAGCTTCCTGTAAACTTATTCCCTGATATCTCAAGTATCCGCAGCTCCGGAAACCCTAAAGGACCTTGATGAGGAAGAGATATAGGGCCGTGGAATTTGTTTGAACTGAGGGTAAGGACTCGCAAGTTGGGTAAAGCCTTGAGCCAAAAAGGAAACGTGTCTTTGATTCTGTTGTTGTCAACGCTTAGAAACCGTAGAGACGAGCAATTAAGAAGAGACCTTGGAAGTTTTCCCGTTAGTTGATTGTAGCCAACATCGAGTGTCTTTAGAGAAGAATGTGAATAGAAAATGTCTGGAATACTTCCTTGCAAGTTGTTCTTCCGGAGATTCAAAAAGATGAATTTACTCAGACATTGAGGAATTTGACCGGTGAAGTTGTTGTAGGATAGAGTAAGAGCGGTGAGAGAGGTTCGGTTGCAGATTGAAAGAGGTATATCTCCTGTGAAACCATTATAGTTCGCGGAGAAGACGCTGATAGAGATTGGTAGACTAGGAAGTGCTCCTTCAAATTTGTTTCTATCCAAATCTAGTATCAGCATCGATGTTGAGTTTACTAAAACTTCCTTGGAACCTTGAAAACCGTTGAGAGAATTATCTATAAGATTCACTGTGGTCAGACGAGGTAGGCTCCATAACCACTCAGGGATTTTTCCTTTGATTTGGTTACTGGATACGTCTATAAACTCCAACTTCTGAAGGGTCTTTAAGACGTTTGGGAACTCGCTAATGCCACAGCCGGACAAGGCCAACAATCCCACGTTTAATGGGAAGTCTTTATCTGACCTTAAACTGGCTGGAGATATGTTATTACCGGAAAGATCAAGACTCACCAAAGATTTTAGAGATGAGAGGAAGCTTAAGTCAATCGGGTAGCTTATGTTTAGGAAAGAAAGGTTGAGATCTGTGAGGTTGACCAGATTTGAGATAGGTTCTAGTATTTGTCTTTCGAAATGGTTGTTCCCAAGGAACAGACGCTCTAGCCTCGATGAAGAAGGAACTTCAATAGGACCGGTGAGATGGTTCTCGTTTAAACCAAGATATGTTAAGAAAGGCATAGTGAAGAAGAGAGAAGAAGGAATGGGTCCAGTGAAGTGGTTATTAGAAAGTCTTACAGCAGAGAGCTTGGTTAGATTTTGTACAAGTGGAAAACTACCAGTGAACTTGTTGCTGTCAAGGAACAACTGGGTTAACAAAGTTAGGTTACTAATTGTGGGAGGAACTTGGCCGAAAAAGCTATTAGAGGAAAGAGAAAAAACCTGTAATTTGTTGAGATTGCCAAATTCGGAAGGGAGTGAAGAACTGAAGTTGTTGAAACCGAGGTTAAGGTAAATGAGGTTTTGCAACCCAAAGAGGCTACTGTTGGGATTCAGAGTTCCAGAGAGGTGATTATTAGAAAGGTCTAAAATGGAAAGCGAGCTTAGGTTACTAAATGAGGAAGGAATTTGGCCGAGAAAGCCATTAGATAGAGATAAAAACACTAATTTGTTGAGATTGCCAAACTCGGAAGGGACTGAAGAGGATGTGAAGTTGTTCTCAGAGAGATCAATGTAACGGAGCTCATGAAACTGAAAGAGGCTACTGTTGGACTTCAGAGGTCCACTGAGACAGGCCTTTAGCTGTAGCTTTGTGACCGCACCCGTCGAGTTATCGCACCAGAGTCCATTTGAGTCGTCACTATGGTTGCACCCACGCGTATCAAACTCGTTCTTGAACTGGGTAAGGGCTTGAATATGGCGTGGATGACAAGTAACAAGGTTTTTTGAACTAAAGATGCTTGAGGCAGAGCCAGTACAACAAAGTAAGAGAATCGAGAGTAAAAACAGATGTGATCCAGACATTTTTTTTTGGTCATAAAGAAAAAGGACAAGGAGAAGATTTGTATGGATGTGGTTTGACAATGGAGCAGGCACTTATTTTATAGATTACATGTTCACCGAAAAGTCATTAAGTGCCTAACTATGTATGTAGTGGTATCTTGACTTGGAAGAATTACTAAAAAGTCTTCCAAGTGGGACATGGAGAAATACATTAAAAAAGTTCCAAATGCCAGGCAAATCATGAAGTAAAACCCACGTTAGTTAATTTTCTAACGTATAACAAGGATAGGAATAATATCAATTTGAAAATTTCTAACATATGTTCAAAATTATAGAAACCCACTTTGCATGACAACATAAACATAGGATTTGTTTGTGCTTTACAAATGACAAATGGCAATGTTTGATTTGTTTGTGGATCTGTTTCTTACGTATAAGAAGGGTTGAAATACATATCAGAAATAAATTTCTCGCATATATTCAAAATGAAAGACACATACGTTTATCTATTAGAGAAGTTTGTATCCCTTTGGTGCCTTCAAAAGAACATAATTCAGCACTGTTTTGATTTTTTTTTGTAGATAGCAAAAGATCATTAAACCAGAGTAATAAAGGGAGTGTTTTGCCCCAAACAACACTGCAGATTCTGTGAGAATCGAATCTGAATCAGAACAAAATGTGAATGCAATTATTCCTAATCCTGCTGGACATTACAGTGATGTTTATTAATAAAAACCGTTGAGTAAAGATTGGTGGTCTCAACATGAAGCCTGCAGAGGGAAACTGATTCAGTATCCCTTAAAGAGTATAAACACACTCTTCTTCAAGGCATATATCAAAGTAAAGAAGGGAACGATCAAGGATTGGTTTATTTAGCTGCTTCAAGTGCAGAAGCTCCAGAGATAATCTCCATAAGCTCTGTTGTAATCGAAGCTTGACGAGTCATGTTGTATGTGAGGGTGAGACGGTCAAGCATTTCTCATGCGTTTCTGCTTGAGCTGTCCATGGCAAACATTCTTGCTCCCATCTAACTACATGCATTCTCCAAAACCGCATTGAACATTACCTGGTAGAGATAAATCAAAATAACTTAACAGGCATTTTGAATTTTGAAAAAAAAAAAAGAGATTTAGTGTTTTATTTAAAATTAACGTGTAAACAAAAAATAATAACGTTATCTCGGAAAAATATTATGCTGACAAAAACGGAAATATTCAACAAATATTTGAAAATAAGTAAAACGAAAATAAAGGTTTTGGATTCTGAATATGAAAGTGAAGAAAAAAAAACCTAAAGTCTCACAACAGAGCAAGGCAGATCAAGCGAAGACACACCAAGATGCAGAGAAACCATCTCCAATGGCAGAATTACCAATGCAGCCACCATTTTTCTTCCCAGTACCGCAACAAACAGCAGCAAGCACGGAGCTGGAATCGATAAAATCTGTTTTGAAAGAGAGTGGGAAGGTTCTTGAGAAGCTGGAGATACAAGAGAAGAACCTTGTTCATGAAGTGACAGAGAGAGCCAAGGATCTGAGGGAGAAAGAGTTCAAGATCCCGGAACCTAAACCTATGCCTTGTTCTTCCGATCACGAAGCGTTGACGAAATGCTACAAGGAGAACATCAATGATCCTTTGAAATGCAGCAGTTTGGTTTGGAGCTTCCAGGATTGCGCACGCCGGCTCAGACAGCTAGTGAATCCTGAGAAAAATTAGAGATGATAAGATTCAAAAAGACTTTTTTGAGATAAAAAGAGAAGAGTGGTTTAATCACATGAAAGTTAAAAGGAAAAAATAATAAATAATCAGAACCTGTGGTTATATTCATGAGATCAAACTTTCAAAACTATGTGTTCTTGATTAACTATTTTGACTCATCTTTGAAACACCTACTCTTTTTTGGTTTGGATTCTTAAAGTATTGTTTTTCTATTTCTTTCTAATAGTCCAATTTATTAATCGGTCGTTGATTTCTAGAGTCTCCACTAAATTACAAATTAGTGATAAACAATTTACAAAGAAATGGAATTCACGAGATTAATTCCGAAGTGAATATTGGTGAACAGATCTTTTTTTCGTTCTTTTCTTTGATCGAAGGATCATGTGAAAATGGTAGAGAAAAAGAGTGAAGAAGAAGATTTTCTTCAGTGTGTGTTGAGAGTTAAAGATGATGATGAGAAAGCTCCATTGTCAATGACTCATGTAAAGTCATGCTTATGGATATGGTTCTTGGTGGGGTTGATTTGATACATCTGTTAACGCATTGGAATTTGTAATGGCCGAGGTTTTATAAGTAGACCAGAAGTGTTGAGGAGTGTTCAATAAGAGCTTAATCAAGTTGTTGGTAGAGACAATGTGGTTGAAGAACCTCACATTCCTAAGTTACTTTACTTGCAAGCTAATATGAAGGAGACTCTTAGGCTTCATCCTTACACTTCCTTTGCTTGTTTCTCACCGGAATAGTGAAACCTCGGTTGTTGTGGGATATACAAAAGATTCAAAGATTGTTATCAATGTTTGGGCTATTCATAGAGATTCTAAGAATTGGGAGGATCCTAATGAGTTTAAGCCTGAGAGGTTTATTGATAGCTCGTTTGATTTCAATCGGAATAATTACAAGTACTTACCGTTTGAGTTTGGTAGGAGAATTGGGAAGATGCTAAAGGAGATATATTTGAAATTGATCAGGAAAAGTTAGGTCTTGTTCTTAAGTTAAAGAACCCACTCATTGCAATTCTTATACCAAGGTTGTCCAAACCAAACCTGTATTTCCTTACAGTTACACCTAAAGACAGCTACTGATTTATGCTTTAACCAGTCGGTTAAGTCCGGTTTTTAGGATATTTGTTTTGTTGTTCTTTGGATGTGTACATTTCTTTTGGATATTGTTGCTATGTGATTGATCTTTTGCAATTCTTGACAAAAAGAAAAAAAAACGAAATTTGTATTAAAAACTCAAATTAAATACCAATAGTAACTATAAAATGACAACGTTCAATGTAAATGGTCAAAACTGAAATAGTAAAACAACAGCGTTCAATGTAAATGGCAAAACTCAATTTTAAGATCGAAAACGACACTGTCTTATTTATTTTGGAAAATGATATTGTTTTACTGATCGTTTTCTTGCTTTAATAAGATGTTGTTTTTGAAGATTGAAGATCCAACAACTTTTTTTTTCTCTAGGTTTCTGAAATTAGCGACATAAACCATTTTTGGATTCTTTTCATCTTTTCCTGCAAAAATTTTGTGAGACAAAAGATAAGAAACAAAATTAAAAGATTATAGCTATTTCAGTTACTTGGGAAATAAGTAATTAGTATTGTCAAATGAGATGTTCATGTTCAAATGGACTTGTCCGGTTGGATATTTTTCTTGTTTAGATATTTATTTGTCTATCTGTCTGGACAATGGACAAAAAGGATCAAATCCAAATGGGCTTTTTATGGACGTCCATAAAATTATATTTGACTACATAAATTACAAATAACATCATTGTAAACTGATTTGTGAGATTTGTTAATTTTGCTAAACAAATTACATAAAACTAAACATATAATTATGATAAAAAAATGTTCAATAAACTATTCAACTTAATCGATATTGATTCAGAATTTATATAATGATTTTAACAAACATTAAGATATAAAATTCAAAATTCTAAAAAGACCAACAAAAACAACTCATTTGCTTTAAGACATTTAGATTTTTTCTTTAGTATTGTTGCTTGATTGAATCAATTATACAAGAGTTTGATGCCAAAATAAAAATAAAAATGAATTTTGTCTTAATAAGTAAGATTAAAGAAAAAAATGTGTAGTCAACAAAAATATTAACTTATTAATTTTGAGATTTGTTCTGTTCATAAATAATACTTTTTTTTTAGTTTACCTTAAATTAAAAAAAAATTTAATTTTTGTTTGTCCATAAGCTCTCCACTGTCCGCTGTCCATTATGATTTGACCCATTTTTAAAAGTTGGATGAGGCTTAGCCTATGGACAAATGTCCATTGACAGCCCTACAAGTAATCATTGTCTTTTCTTTAGATTGTTGATATAGTTTCGATTTTGTTGTATTTGCATATGGTTTACACTAAGTACTTACTAGTAAAAAGGTTATGGATCTGTTTAACTTGGTACACAATTGGATCATGCTTTTTTCAAAAAATCAAACTAAATTTTATGATTTAAATGACATTTCAAAAATTAATGCTTTTTTCGTCCATAATTGAAAAAATTCATACTTTTTTTTTGACATTTTTCCTTTTTAAAAATATTGTTTTATTTTGTTCTTTGGATGTGTACCTTTCTTTTGGATGATGTTACTATGTGGTGTGTTGTAGTTACAACTTAAGCTGTTTTCTGTTCTTTGATTTTTATAATATAACTTTCATAATACTCCTTCAATGAAATAATGATTGTTTGGGAGTAACTTCATAATCATAGGGAACTGGATTTGAATGGAACAATACTTGGACTCACTCCTAATGGTAAACCTTTTTGTTTACCTCTTATTTCTCTAATTAATCAAAATATATCATATAATATTATTATTAATTATTTTTTCTAAATTTTAATCAATTATTCATTAATTACGCTTTCTAAATATAATCAATATATATATGTCAATTAAAATTATATTTAAAAAAATAATAAATTATAATTATAATTAAACAAATGAAATAAATTGAAAATTTATGTAATAAGATTATTCATGTAATATTATATTAATGAAAATTAATATATTAAAAATAATAAATAAAACACACAAAACTATATCTTAAGAGATATAATTCAGCGAACCCAAAGATTATAAGTTTTAAAATACTTAATTTGTTTTATTTTTATATGTTTTAAGGTATATAATTTTTTATTTTTTATTTTTAGTTTTAGTTATTATTTTTAATAGATAATAATTTATTGATTAGATTTTAAAAGAGTAATTAATAATAGTATTATATAATATATTCTATTTAGTTAGAGAAATATAAGGTAAATAAAGGAATTCACCACTAAAAATGAATTTAAGTATTTTTTATTTTGAATATTTGTATAACAGTAATAGTAATAAACTAATAATTATATTGTTTTAGTAGAGCAGATAACATTTTTATATTGCATATAATTGATATGAGATCCTAAATGAAAAAGATGAAATTTTTTTAAAATAAAAATATGAATGTTATGACACCTTTAGTGACCCCATCTAATAGTTATCTCAGCCAGTCCATGCATATGCTTAACCAATCCCTGAAGATCAAACGGACTCAAAAGCGGGAAAAAGTCAGAGATACTTTTTCTTTCGATTGGAAAGTTTGTGAATGAGAACAAGTGGCGGCCAAGGAGAAGTTTGGAATTATGTTGAAGGAGAAGAAATCACTCGTTGCAGCACCCGGGCTAAGTTTGTCTGATCCAAATCTTTATCTTTAAGTTTATAACAATTATAAACTATAAAGAGATAACGAAATGCTTTTTTTCTTTCATGGGAAATTTTGGTTTTTGGTCAAACATGGGGACTTGTATATATGTATGTATGAATAGAAGTTGTGCAATGTGACGACGTCTAATGTCATCATATGAATAAAGTCAAGTCGTATTGATTGTTGTAACATTTTCCCGGTTTTGAGTGGACTCTATGGTGTTGGACATTTGTTTTTTTATTTGAAATTCAAGTAAACAAATGGTAGTAGCTAGATATGATTTCTAAATATGAACCGTCCAAGAAAAATAATTCCGGTTATATACTGAGTTTTATATAAGAACAGAAAAATAGTGGAATATAGAAAGATTGACAACGAAAAATCCATTCACCCAAGATTAAATAAAAAAAGAAAAATCCATTCACCCAAATAAAATATGAAACCACCCTTTAGAACCTCTCAGAGAGTCTGTGGTGGTTGGAAAAGAAAAAAAACCAATAACAAAAAACTCTCAAAGAATAACGATTTTTGTCATTATTTTAGCAATCCATTATGTCTTATGTTTATGGACATAGACTATGTATACATATCAGACAAAAAAAAAAACTATGTATACATATCAAAGTAATTTCATGAAAGTTTTTGATGTTATTCATGAAATTTATATGTTGTTCTATTGAAAAATATACTGATACATATTTTATGATTAAATATGCCATATAATCTTAAACATATTTTACGATTATGTAAAGGTTATGTTTACCTCTCAAAATTATTCTCCAAACTGTAATATTTTAAGATTTTTTTAAGGTTTTTTCTTTGTTCTATTCTATAAGATGTTTTGTAAGTTTCTTGTTTTACCAAATTAAAATACTTAATAAGCGCTTTCATAAGTAGAAAATATTAATTAACAAAAAAAAAAAAGTAGACAATCTTAGAAAATGGAACAAATGAAATAATATTTTCGGAAGATGTGTTTGCCGCGAGACTCACAACTCTCCAATGCCTTATAGATACGGAAACTTGACTCTCTTTTTTCACTTACGTTTACACTACAATTTACGAAATTGTATTTCACTAAGTAGACAAAAATAAATTATTTCAAGATTGTTTTATAGTTCCTTAAAATTGTTATATGTTCCATCAATCAGTGTTACTACACAAACTATGTTTTCTTGAATAGGACTCGAAAAGGAGAATCTTCTTTTGTGGCTTCAAAATTTTCAAGTTTTGGGTCCATAGAGGAGATATTTTCATTTTTCATGTCTAAAAATACTAGTATATATGAATGTTGCCAAAAAAAAAAAAAAATACTAGTATGAAAAGTATATCATCCACTCAAATGTTATCATCTTATAATAAGTGAAGATCGCTTTCCATATTATTATCTTACAATTTATAAAAGTCAGGATTGGCTTTCCATATTATTATATTAGCAATTTATTACTACTAGATAATAACAGTGGAGATGCTACGTTGTAAGCTGTATAAAATAGCATTATACAACAACTTGTTAACCTCAAATAATTTATAAAAACAGCTGTCAAAAATGTCTCCGATTTCAAATCTCTTCACCGTCAACACAACCAATCTCACACCTTACGCTATACTCATTGTTATCTCTATCTTCTCGGTTCTATGGTACTTCTTCAAAGGCTCACCGCAACCACCTCTACCTCCTGGACCACGAGGGCTACCTATAGTCGGAAACCTCCCTTTTCTTGATCCGGACCTTCACACCTATTTCACAAAACTTGCTCAAAGTTATGGTCCAATCTATAAACTCAATCTCGGCTCAAAACTAACAGTCGTGGTCAACTCTCCATCGTTGGCTCGAGAGATCTTTAAGGATCAGGATATCAATTTCTCAAACCATGACGTCCCTCTCACGGCTCGAGCCCTTACCTATGGTGGTCTTGACCTTGTTTGGTTACCATACGGTGCCGAATGGAGAATCCTTAGGAAAGTTTGTGTTCTCAAGCTTCTTAGCCGCAAAACTTTGGATTCTTTTTACCAGCTTAGACGCAAAGAAATCCGAGAAAGAACTAGATATTTGTATCAGAAAAGTGAAGAAGAGGCACCAGTGAATGTTGGAGAACAGTTGTTTTTATCTATGATGAATCTAACGATGAATATGTTATGGGGAGGTTCGGTGAAAGCTGAAGAAATGGAGAGTGTTGGAACAGAGTTTAAAGCAGTGATTTCTGAGATAACTAGGCTTTTGGGTGAGCCTAACGTTTCGGATTTTTTTCCGTTGATAGCAAGGTTTGATCTTCAAGGGCTTGTGAAGAAGATGCATGTGTGTGCTCGAGAGCTCGATGCAATTTTCGATCGAGCCATCGAGCATATGCAAAGGCTAAGAAGTATGGATGGTGATGATGGTGAATGTAGAGACTTTTTGCAACATATGATGAAGTTTAAGGACCAAGAAAGTGACTCGGAGGTTCCCATTACCGTTAACCATGTCAAAGCCGTACTCGCGGTAATTATTTATTTACATTTTCTTAATTTTAGAGTACAATCATTTCGGAGGATAGCATATTCATGGAAAGTGACAAATAATTAAGCTATGCAAATTGTGGAATTATATAGTAATTGACAAACACTTAGGAGATGAATGTTTGTAAGTATTTAAAAGGTTTTTGGATTATGGTTTTTAGATTTTGAATTTTGGATTTTGGATTTTGCCAAAGAAAAAGAAAAAATAAATAAATTATCACATGAAAAATAGAAATCACATTTAAAAGTGAAAAACTAGAAAAAGTAATTTTTAGATTTTTAGTGAAAATTGATGAAATGACCCAAAAACTAGTTTTCCTATTTTATAGAGAATCTACTTTTAAGAAAATCTTGAATGGGTAAAATATAAGTTTTTAAGAAACTAAAATCAAAATCTGTTGTAAAATCTAATTGCCATTCAAGGCCTTAATTTACCTATGCAAATTCGGGATGATGGTTTCACAACTAATATATTTTTAATTAGTATAGCAGAATGGATATTTGCAAATCATGATCAGGTATATTAGTTTTCTATAGGTAAAATCATACTTGATCACTCAAGAATTTAGATGGCAGTGCAAAATTATGTAGATTAATCTTAGATAAAGATGTTTATTTGACAATGAAAAGTGGCTTAATCAATGTATTTATTGTATATGAGAAGGATATGGTGGTTGGTGGTACGGATACATCAACCAACACGATAGAGTTTGCAATGGCTGAACTAATAAACAACCCTGAGTTGATGAAGAGAGCGCAACAAGAGCTAGACGAAGTTGTAGGCAAAGACAACACTGTTGAAGAATCACACATCACTAGACTTCCTTACATATTAGCCATTATGAAAGAAACACTTAGACTTTATCCAACCATTCCTTTGCTAGTCCCTCATCGTCCAACCGAAACCGCGGTTGTGGGAGGTTACACCATTCCTAAAGACACAAAGGTCTTTATCAACGTTTGGTGTATCCAGAGAGATCCAAATGTGTGGGAGAATCCGAAAGAGTTTCGTCCCGAGAGGTTTCTTGATAATAAGTCTTGTGATTTCACTGGAACTAATTATAGCTTTCTTCCATTTGGAGCTGGAAGGAGAATTTGTGCCGGTGTAGCACTTGCTGAGAGGATGGTTTTGTACACTCTCGCGACGCTATTACATTCGTTCGATTGGAAGGTTCCAGAAGGACACGTGTTGGATTTGGAAGAGAAGTTTGGAATTGTCTTGAAGCTCAAGAGCCCTCTTGTTGCCTTGCCCATTCCAAGGTTGTCCAATTCGAATCTATATCTATAGCGGATTTGGCTGTTCTTTTATCTAGTTTCTTAGTAAGAATTACAGCGTACGTATTTCTGGAGTCTCTAATCGTCATTTGATATTTACCATGTTAATACTATGTTTTGGAATGAAAATCAAATATCAATTTCTGTGAATATATATTGCTTTCAAAATTTTTTTGACCAAAACAAAAATTTGCTTTAAAAAAAATTGTAACTAAACAAAAAAGACGTTATTTTACAGGAGTGCAAAAAATAAAACAATAGAAATTCAATCTTAGGATAGAAAAGAATTGCAAAAAATAAAACAGCTCTTGTTTTACTTATATCCTATAGGCTATTTCAGTTTTGTTTCATTCTGATCTTCATCTGTCTGCGATATTTAACTCAATATGATATGTGGACGGTATCATTCTATCTCGTTTTAGTAGGAAAAAAACCAAAAACTACTTATCACTAATAGCTAATAATCATGGAGTTTCTTTCTTGATTATATAACAAACTAGATTTATATCCACGGTATACCGCATATCTATTTTTTTAATATAAGTTTATTTTAATTTTTAAAATTAGCTTTTAACATAGGGGATTATGATTTAATTTTAAAACAAAACCAAAACCAGATATGTATGGGTGTTAAAGCGGGTTAACCCACTCCATTTAATCAGTTTTACGAGATGTTGAACTTAGTTACGGTTTTTTAGCACGTAACCTGCTAGTTGTAAACTGATAACTTTAATGCGGCCCGCATTAGAACCACGAGTTAAGCGAATTAACCCGCAGATTTTTGAAATTGAGAGAACAAAAAAAAAATATACATCATTCTGATAAATTCCATACTTCATTTCTTTAAATAGAAAAAGACTAAAGGCTGCATGCAGGTATGGAAGGAGATTATGGACCAAAAGTCTGGAACTCCCGCCAGAGATAAATGTATAATAGAAATTGTTTCTTCTACATAGAAAATAAAAACTAACAGAAACCAAAATTTCTTTATAATTTCTCATCTTCTTTTATAATTTCATTTTTTGTATGTTGATTTTTTATACATCTTTTTCTTTGCACTACATCAACATCTCATTAATAAAAGTATACTATAGAATTAGTTAAAAAGATTTATTGAATCTATTAACACAACTTTGTTATAAGTAAATTTTTAATACTTTTTTGATAATTTTGATATAGGTAATTTTTTAATCTTTGTAATTTTTTTATCATTTTGATAATATTGAAGATTATACTCTTCACTTTTAGTCTGTAATAAACTGTATTCTAAACTTTAATAATTATAATTATTTTGTCAATAAGATATAATTTTTTTCTTTTAATTAGTTGGGTTATAGATTTAATATTGGCTTTGATTTGTTATTGGACTTAAAAGTATATTGTTATTGGACTTAAAAATATCCAATTGGTAAAGAACATAAACTATGGAGATCTAGGTTATATTTATTTAATAGTATAAGTATCTGTTTGGAAATATGTTTAGTGAGAGTGTTTGGAAAATGATTTAATCTTAAAATTTTTAAATTTATTTTTTTGGAGCGTTTGGCAATATATCTTAAATGCACCCTTTTTTAATAGTGTATTAAATAGATTAATATTCTCCTCAGTTCCATTTTATAAGAAGTTTTAGATAAAAGCATATATATTAAAATAATTTTTTTTACATAAATATCAATTAAACCCACTTAACCAATCAAAACTTAAGTTTTGCATAAAAAATTTACAAAACTTTGTGTAAAATATAACAAAAAAATGCCTAAAACTTCTTAGAAAATGGAACAGAGGGAGTAATAAAAAACGAATATGATGACATCAATATATTAATACAAGCAAAGTGAATTATGACACATCATTACAATTCCAAATTTAACAAAAATCTAATTTGTCTGAAAAGTGTTCTTACATCTCTTCGCCTTCTACGATTCTACCGATAACGAGACGTAGATGTGTCTAATAGCTTGGTAAAATGGTTTTCGTTTCAGACTCTCAATATGGCTTTAAATAGATATGGTGGATGGGACAGCTAAAATCATATGTGGATTAAACCGATTCTTTTTATCATTTAAAGGTAAGGGTTTGAATAGATGCAGTAGACAGACAGAGTGGTTAAAACCATCTGTGGATTAAATCATTTCTTTTATACCATTTATAACTTATAGTTCAGAGTGGTAAAGATAGAAAAAAGTTTTAAAAAAAACTGCTGCAGACCAACTGTATTCCAGTGTTTCAAAGTAAAAAACTAAAATCACAGTAAATTATCAATCGTTCCAAAAAAAAAAGAATTTAATCTGCATATAGTTTTGATCATCCCATCCACTACATCCATTTAAAGTTTTATAGTATGCAGTCGTGCGACAGATATTTTAAAAAAAGATTGATTGACCACTTGCGTTCTATTTTCTCAAAAAAATAAAGTAAGTTTACAGCAGATTTTGAACTGTTCTAAAAATAAGATGATTTAATCTACTGATGGTTCTGTCTACTGCGTTCACAACAACCATTCAAAGTCATAACAAGTTCTTAAAGCCTCCAAATATATAAATTATAGTTTTCAGAGTAGTTACTTGAGGTTATGAATTTCATATACAATCAAGGTTCAATTCTCCATCGTACTCTTTGATCTATTTTTTGTTTCTGAATAATGAAAATGACAGGTGAGAGTTTGTTTATGAAAATGATGAACTTGCTTTGTTTATTCAATTTTTTTACGAAGATGCTCTAATCTTTATTAACATAACATCTTATACTTATATTTTATTTGCATAATAATTTTTGTTTGGTAATAATAATGAATTGATCTATTGTTTTTTGTCACTAGTTTTAGAAATGGCACTTTACAATGCTTTCTAATACTGTAGTACAATAACTAGTGTACTAAAAAGATGACAGAGAAAGATAAACAAAAAGGGAGAGAATAATTTTTTACTCCTATTTTTTTTCTTTTTAACAATTTACATCATTTCCTTTTCTTCCACCTAATTCAACATTCATTCAATTTTTATATTTTATAATATTTTTGTTTAATAAAATGCAACATCTTATTTCACCATTTTTATTTCATATTCTTATAGTTTTTTGTGTTTTTGTTTTGATTACATATTAATAACAATTAGTAATTAAGATAATTAAGATAATTAAGAGTTAAGTAATATTTCAATACTAAGTTTATATAAAACTAATAGAAAAAGGTGTTAGGATCAATTTCACTAAAAATATGTTTAAAGCTATAAATAAGAGTTTATTAGAAGTTAATATAACTATTATAGTAAAACATTCATTTTGTTTCAAATCAAATATAATAAGTCTCTATTTATAAAATATGAAAATGATGATGTTTGGTATGAAACAAAAATTAACAAATTAATTTACAATGAAATAATTGTGTCCAAATAATTAGGATGAAGAAAAAAATATCAATAATCTCACAACATGTGTAACAAACCCTTGTTTATTCTACAACCAATCTCAGCAGCCAATGACAAAACGCTATGTGTCAATTTCTCTCTCATTTTGTTTTGCTATTCAATATATTGAATATATTCAAAACAATATAGATGATGTATTGAACTGATCATTTAGAGAGATTTGAGTTAAATTGACAAATTATATGTTATTGAAATATAAATTTTAAAATATATTTTAAAAGGCAATGTTATTGGATTAATGAATTTAAAATGTATAATCAAATCTATTGTTATTGAAATATTTTAAAATTTGGATTTGAAAGTTGAGATGAGATTTTATGGAATTTTATAGTTAAACATACAAAGATCAAAAATTTCATCGTTTTATGTGAAAAATTTCACAAAATTTAATAACAAAATTCATAATTCATCAAAATTTAACCAAATCATCTCAAAACTCATTAAAACTCAAATCTCTCTAAATTCTCCATCCAATACATCTACATCATATTCAATAAAAAAAATTAACACCTCCATTAAAGTAATTCAATTGTTGAATTTTATTTTCAACTCCCTTATAATAAATAGTTATAATTTAATAGTTGAATAAGTGCAATAAAGATGTTGATTTAGGGTGTTGAAATAATTCAACATGTTGAATCTTGTGGATCATACTATCTACAAAGACTTTTGTTTTCAACACTTTCTTTTTTCTCCTTTAATACTTCATATCATTTTCTCTCTGTTCCACTTAGTTATTCAACATTCATTTAATTTTTATCCTCTACAATAGTTTTGTTTAATAAAATTCAACACTTTACCCTACAACTTTTACTTCTTCTTTTTATTATGTTTTCGGTTTCTGATTATAAATTAATAATAGTTCTCAATAAAATCGAATTAAAACGTTTAAACGTTAATTTAAAAAGAAAAATCATATTTTACATTTGTAACAATTGATAGCATACATTTTTTTTGAAAAAACCCCATAATTTGGTATATTTTGGAATTGTTTGAAAAATTGAATTTAAAATTGATAATTGTTGTGTTATGGATAGTACTACCGATAAGTTGGAGAATTTTGGGTGTTAAAATAGTTACTGTTAGGATCCATTCTAGGTGTTAAAAGATCTAAGTAAGAGTTTATTGGAGATTAATAAAAAAATATAGTAAGAAGATGATTTTTTTTCTATGTCCAAATTAAATAAAAGCAAGTTTATAAATAGAATATGAAAATTGATGAATTTTGATATAAGAAATAAAATAAAGTATATATTTTTATGAAATAATTAATCTCAAATAATTAGGATGAAAAAGAAATATCAAGAATATCATCAGTCAATAAGAATAAAAAACGTGTAACTATCTCTATATTAAATAAAAAACATATTTTCTATTCAATCACTAAATGCCACGTCTCATGCTTTGTCCCCATCTTTACGAATTCAACATATTGAATTCTTTCAAGAGGAAATTCAGGTAATTTTTTCTTCTTTCAACTTGTCATTGCAGCTAATCAACAGTTGATTTTTTTTATTCAACACACCATTGTAAACTAGCTAGGAGAAGAATAACACATGGTATTTTTTTATTGGATGTTGAAAATAATTGTTGGATAAAAAAGAGAATAAGACATGTGTTATGTTATTATTAGTAAAGATCAATTATTTTATAATAAATTAATTTATTTTATAAAAAGTTTTTAACTAAAATTTATCATTTTTTATACTTTACAAATAGATACTTGTTTCATTTGATCAGGACAAAAAAACTATAATTGTTTTCTTCCAACAAACTCTTGTTTTTAGTTTTAAGCATTTTTAAAACATTTTTTAGTGAAATGGATTTAGAAAAACGTATTTTTAGTTTAAACATTACAAACATCTTTCAAATATTATTTAAATCTTAATTATTTGAGTATTTTAGTTGCTCATTATGCAATATGTAATCACAAAAAAAAAAACATTTTTAAAAAATGGTGAGGTGTGTTAAAAAGTATTAAGAAAACTATTGTGCAGTATAAAAGTTAAATGGGCGTTGAATTATTGGGAGAGGAAAAATGACTTGCAATATTAAAAATGGTTGAATATCAAAACCATTATACATGATTCAAACCATTGTAAGAGAAAGAAAGAAGAGCACGTCCGTCATATTGGAGAAAGTGATAGCACATATGAATATGACATTATGTTTCCTGTCCACAAGAGCTATAATAGAAAACAGGAAACTGTTAATGTCAAAAGGAAACAAAAAAAGAAGAAGATATTTTATAAACATTGGACACTGGAAAGTAGCACATCCGCTCAAATCTTGTCAGCTTGAGACAGTTGAGTCTACTCGCTTCATTAACTTTGCCTTATTTTCCCTATTACTTCCTCTATTTAAGTTATAATTTTTTAGAGTTTACACATAAACAATAAATAACACAATTTTTTTTTTGTTATATATACAAAATTTTCCAATACTAAATAATTTTCTAATAACTATGAATCAATAGTATTATAATAAATTTAGGTACTTTTAATTAATGTTGTTTGAAATATACAATTTCGTAAGAAAAATATAAAAATTTCGAATATTGTGGAACAAAAAAGCTTGATTAAAAAGAAAGAGAGTATTGCTATTATGAAAACAACTCTTTCCTTTCTTTGATCTCATAATTTCTTCTTCAAAACAGTTAACAAAAATGTCTCCGATTTCCAATCTCTCCCTCGACAACACAATCAATCTCACTCTATACGCAATTTTCATCCTCACAGCAATCTTCTCAATTCTATGGTACTTCTTCAAACGCCAATCGCAACCGCTTCTACCGCCTGGACCACGAGGGCTACCTATTGTCGGAAACCTCCCGTTTCTTGATCCAGATCTTCACACCTACTTCGCAAAACTCGCTCAAACTCACGGTCCAATCTTCAAACTCAATCTTGGCTCAAAACTAACCATCGTAGTCAACTCTCCATCACTGGCTCGAGAGATCTTGAAAGATCAAGATATCAACTTCTCAAACCGAGACGTTCCTCTCACTGGCTTAGCCGCTACTTATGGAGGTCTTGACATCGTTTGGTTACCATACGGCGCTGAGTGGAGACAAGTTAGAAAAATCTGCGTTCTCAAACTTCTTAGCCGCAAAACTTTGGATTCTTTCTACGAGCTTCGACGTAAAGAAGTCAGGGAAAGAACGAGATATCTGTACAAACAAAGTCAAGAAGAATCATCGGTGAACGTTGGAGATCAGTTGTTTTTAACGATGATGAATCTAACGATGAATATGTTATGGGGAGGTTCGATGAAACCAGAGGAGATGGAGAGTGTTGGAACTGAGTATAAAGGAGTTATTTCTGAGTTAACTGGACTTTTGAGTGAGCCTAATGTTTCTGATTTTTTCCCTTGGCTTGCGAGATTTGATCTTCAAGGGCTTGTTAAGAAGATGCATGTGTGTGTTCGAGAGCTTCATGGGGTACTTGATCGAGCCATTGAGCATATGCAAAAGCTAAAAAGAAGAGATGATGATGCTGATGATGGTGAATGTAAAGATTTTTTGCAGTATTTGATGATGTTAAAGGACCAAGAAGGTGACTCGGAGGTTCCTATCACGGTTAATCATGTCAAAGCGTTACTCACGGTAATTAATTAATAGTTTATATTTCATGATTTAATTAGAATATATGAACTTTAGGGAGAATACTAAATTTGTCGAAAATGATAGTCTTTACAGAATGGAAGTTTGGAATCAATTGTCGGCAAGAATTTAGGCCACGGATGTTGATTTTTATTTAGTTTTTTGGATTTGTTTTTTAGTTTTTGGATTTTAGATTTTATTTTTAGATTTTATTTTTAGATTTTGTTAAGATTTTTGTTACAAAAAAAAAAAAAAAAAGAGAAAATAAAGAAGAAAAGCAAAAATGGATTTGTAGAAACTAAATCTAAAAACTTGAATGGCAGCTTAGTTTTTCTACAAGCTTGTGTGGTGTTTGGATGAGATTTTGAAAGGAAAAAAATTACCAAACACTCTTTCAAAATCTATAAAACATTCAAGGCAGACATTTATTTGTTCATATTGAAGTTATTTGATCATTAATGCATGGTATTGTTAATGTATGAAGGATATGGTGGTTGGTGGCACAGACACATCAACGAACACAATAGAGTTTGCAATGGCCGAGCTAATGAGCAACCCAAAGCTAATAAAGAGAGCACAAAAAGAGCTAGACGAAGTTGTAGGCGAAGACAACATTGTTGAAGAATCACACATCACTAAACTTCCTTATATATTAGCCATTATGAAAGAAACACTTAGGCTTCACCCAACCCTTCCTTTGTTAGTTCCTCACCGTCCAGCTGAAACCGCAGTTGTGGGAGGCTACACCATTCCTAAAGACACTAAGATCTTTGTCAATGTTTGGTCTATTCAGAGAGATCCAAACGTTTGGAAGAATCCGTCTGAGTTTTGTCCCGAGAGGTTTCTTGATAATAAGTCTTGTGATTTTACTGGAAACAACTATAGCTATTTTCCATTTGGATCTGGTCGGAGAATTTGCGCCGGTGTAGCACTCGCCGAGAGGATGGTTTTGTACACTCTTGCAACGCTATTACATTCGTTTGATTGGAAGATCCCACAAGGACACGTTTTGGATTTGGAAGAGAAGTTTGGGATTGTCTTGAAGCTCAAGACTCCTCTTGTTGCTTTGCCCGTTCCGAGGTTGTCCGATTCGAATCTTTATCTATAGAATCTTAGATCGTTAAATTCGGCAATTCTTACATTAAACAAAATAAACTATTGCCGGTTATTTGTGGCTTAAATGTACAATTTTTTTATGGAGTTTTTAAAATTTTAATCGTCATAAAGTTTTTTGATAAATTTTATCCGCACCCTAATCGTCATATAGTTTGTGACAAAAATTAAACAGTTTGGTAACAATAGCAAAAAATTCGAACTAGAACCACTTGTTTTACTTAAATGTGTGTGTGTGTGTTTTTTTCTTAAGCACCAAAAAAAGATAATCAGACCCCTCCAATGTTTTCTTTTACTTAAATGTTGTTGGATATATTAGTTTCGAATAATTCCTACAATGATTTATCTGAATTGCATAACTTACATGGTATGGTTATATCTCGAATTCTCGATAATTACAAACAGTAGAAGATGTTCAACTACTTATACCACCATCATCCCAAATGGGTAGATAATCATGATGGATGATGAATATGATGAGGCAAATCAGTAAGATCACTTATCAAAAATTCCTTAAAAAGTTAACAATGTTAGGTGAAATAAGGGACCCGTGCCGAATTATACATTTATGTGCAAGCAGGTAACAAACCTTGAGTTGATAAGGTATCACATGTGACATCTTTATTTGTGGTAGAAATGGTATATAGATTCTATTTTGTATTGACAAAAATAAAATAAAATAAAACAGTGACGATGCTGGTATCCGTGTAAACTCTACTTATGAAAAATCAGCAACATTTTTTTTTTTTTTGAGTCTTTTTCGCCGTTATTAAAAGGTGTCGTAAGAAAAAATAAAATAAAAGAAGAGGCAATAATTCCATAATATAGGATACAGGATACTGTATCTGCTAGACTGCTATATATCTTTTTGAAAGGATCATACATGCATAATCCAAAAGTTGCCTACATCTTTATTTCTGACTTCACTCTTCTCAAGAAGAAATAGAATGAGATTTACAAACCGGGAGGTCATGTTCAAAGTTAGGAGTGGCCCTAAGGATTGGATTGCGCTCGAAGAAATTTGTGGGTTTCAAATCGAAACTCGAAGAAACCGTGGGCATTATTGGAAAATCTTCTTGACATGGAATATGATGGAAGCCAAGTGTATACCACACAACTATATCCTTGTTTTCTATGTCTCTATCCCTGCATCACAAGATTCACAACAATAAAAAATTAAAGAAAACAATCAAAACTTTACTATATAATTTATATATTAATTATTTACAAATAATCACCTGTCGGACCAAACCGCAAGAGTGTCATCACCATGACTTTGGTAAGTGAACAAACCACCAGCCCATTGCTCAGACTTATTATATGGTGTGACCCAAATTTGGTTATTAGTAAAAGCTCCTCTCTTCTGCGGTGGATCATCATGATCAAGCAAACTAGCCGCAGTGGCTCTAGGCACGACCTTGTAACCAGTCGGGTTACCGACCCGAGTGGTTTTACCAGAATTAATGACGTGGAATTCTGTTGGATCATACAAGCTAACCTTGATCTGACCGTCCTTTTCGGTTTTCGCAACGTTCTTAACCGCTTTGAGGTAACTCTTCCTTGGAGACTCACCTGGCTCAGTTTCTTGCCTCTTGAGATTCACTTTAACAAAGGAGTTATCCGGACCATCGACATCGAGGTCAAGGTAAAAAGTGACGTAATGATCATGAATTACACCAATTACATTTTCAGACAGAAGCGTGCCGTAAAGCTCTTCTTCATTACCTTCTTTATCTTTATTCACTTGGTTCTTGTTTTGATATGTGGTCCCTTTAACCATCAAGATTCCACTAAGCCCAACCTATCATTTTCATATACATTATATAAGTGTGGTTTGTGACAAGTTAATGAATATTCATTATTATCCCACGGAATTATATGAAATTTAATATTTCAAAATCGAAAAGTACCTTAGCTTTGATAAGCCCATCAGTTTGGAACTCATAGTCAATGATATAATCATAGTTACCTACCGAAGCTGCCATTCGTACCACTAACGTCACCTTTGGTCTCACTTCCCTTATCTACTCATAATCAAAACAATAATTAACATTAACACTCTCAAATTTTGTTAGGCTTTACTCTTTAACCCCTAAACTTTTTCATATGCAAATAAAACCCATAAGCTAAAAAAAACCAACCGGTAAACCGGTGATGGGACTTTCGGAGTGACGCCAGCCAATATCTCCGGCGTAACTCTCGAAGATACAAACCATGTTTTCTCTCACATACGGTGTTCCATCGGCGGCCGCGAAAACTCCGTCCATATACGCTGCGTTTCGTGGACAATCATTAAGCGGTACGAGCGGCATGGCTTGTAAACCAAAACCATACTCGCCTGCGTCCATGTAAGTCTTGAAGTACCACGCGTCCGATGGATCCATGTACGGAACAAAAAGCTCCGACACAAACCCTTTGTACATAACATCACGTGTCTCTAAAGTATCAGGATCGTGTACTCTGACTTGTGACAGAACCACACCAGCTCTCGCGTCTGGTTTTAGATGAAATTCCCAATTTGCCCATTTCACTAAATGGTTGTCCTCTATTACGAAGCTTGGACCACGTGGCTGCTCGATTGATATAGGGTTGAGTGGTCGAGTTTTGTCGGTTTTCACTAGATTTTCAAACCGGTATTCAGTATTGGTTGAACCGGGTATAGGTATAGACTGACCCTTATCGGATATCTCGATGACTTGTCTTGTATCTAAATCGATAAGAAGTGTCAAACCTTCGATAGGTCGCATGTAGAAATTAGCTGTGCCTTGAGTAACGAAACATTGACTTTTAATTACCCTTACGTTTTCTTCTTTTTTACCATACCAGCCACTTGTTATTGGGAAGCAACCCACGTCCGTCAGATTAACTCCACGAGAGATGATCGTACGGTTGAAATCCGCGTTTGAAAACGGTATGGTCGTAACGTGTTGCATCTCTTCTATAGTCATCATCGGGTAACCCGAAGCAGGAACCGGACTATTCACTGAATCGATCTGACCAGAAGAAAGATCAACGGTGAGCATGTATGTGTCGAGGCCAACACGTGCGATGACGGAAGCTTTTCTTGGAAAGAGAGGGTTCCCTTTTTGCCAGCTACGAACGAGATTCTTGTCAGGCTCTTCAAGAACGACTGTGTGGAGCGCGTGTTGTGTACTGGAAGTGAATAGCGAGTGAGAGGAGAGGATGGATCGGACTTTGTTGATCTCAGTCAACGTGAGTGGGTCTAGAGGATGGTTTGGTGTATCGGAGACGTGGTCGTGGTTTTTGGTCTTTGGTTTCGGATCTTTTTTAGGAATGGGTTGTTGTTTGTTGAAGAGGAAGTTTCTTGAGGCGCAAAGAGGTGAAGAAGAAGAGTCGGTGCAGTCAAGAAGCACGGTCTTGGAAGATGGGGTGTTAGAGAAGTAAGTGGAAGTGAAGGAGATGATGAAACCGGCGGTGACTAGGAGAAAAATCAATCGGAAAAAGCTTTTTTGCTCCATGGCAGTTTTTTTTTTTTTTTTTTGGGTGCTTTGGTGTGTGAAGAGTGATGATCGCTTGTCGTGTTATAAAGAAAAAGTGGAAACCACTGATGTAACAAATTGACAAATCATTCATAAGATAAAATATCTACATGCACTTGCTAAAAAACAAAGAAAGCTTGTCATCTGTATATTAATTTCTCTATATAATTCTCTTTCGTAAGCTATAAAGCCCAAAAAAGATTCCTCTGCAGTTTTATTTTCACTTATATATTAACCTTAGAACCCCCAAAAAGAAAAAAATAAGTTAACTAGACGAATCTGTAGGAATCTTATCTTTGACTATGGAAAATGGAGATATTAGAAACTTTTTTTCACTCCTAAACCCTTTAATGCAATTTGAACTTTGCCATATTTGTGGTAGGCATCAGCATAAAGGTTAAAAAATAAACTATGGTAGATCATTAGATGAGTTTGATGTAGATTGCTCAAATATGAAGTATGATGCCCAAAAAGTTCGTGATGTCGATGGAGTGAAGACTGTGATGAAGGTAAAATTTACCTCATCTCTTGTAGTACTACTAGTAACCAATGTAATGTTGACAATGGGCTATAGAAATGGTGTTATAATCAGCAGAGTGATGAATATAGAAAATTAAAACATTTGTTATTTCAAATCAAGGAATTTTGGTAGCTAGCATTATCAATCTGAGTCCAAGACTCCAAATAACATCGCACCAAGTGTTTCAAGATTGTGAGAAACAGATCAATTAGATAAAGAGCATTGGAAATCCTAATAAATAAATTTTCAAAAAAAAAAAAAAATCCTAATACATGCTTGTACCATACAAAAGAAAAAACAAAACTCAAAAACTGAAAAGAAGCAAATGAAAAAAAACAAGCTTACAAACATGCGTGCGTAATTAAGAAGAAAGTTTAGGGAGCGGGTTGAACCACCTTAGGAGAACATACTGTGAAAAGTAGAGATTATGAACACCACCGCGTATTTCATTGACATAAATTGGATAGACAAAGTCCATATACTCCTTGCAACCACTAAAATTCATGGTGCAACCATCCATAGACTTGTTCTTCGATGATGATACCTTTTAACAACAATACTTGCGTGCCTTCAAGTTAAACAAGAGGAGACAATTCTTGTTCCAACTCCACAAGTATATGATATCAGATGTCAAAGGATGCATCACAATGGGGGAAATAATCAACTTCACCCTTAGTGTCCACTTTCCACAAGAGTTTCCAAGAACTAAGATGATCATTTGTAGAGACCAGCCTCCAAACCATGATTGCATGTCCTATATTATTATTGAAAACGTTGCAATACATGTACCACGGATCCAGAAGAGGTTGTGATTGTTCTGTTGAAACGCTGAGTCGTCGGTTGGTATTCTTGGTTATCAGGAAAAGGCATAATAACACGACATTCAAAACCATCATCATCACCTCCATTATTATAGAAATCATGAGATACAACTTAATTTGCGTCTAGGTCGTTACCAATGGAGGCAAACCAGTGAAGGATCCCGTTCACAGGAATGGAATACTTTAGTCTAGACCATATTAAGGAACGGAAACAACGCATCTCCTTGGTTTCCCACAAACCTGTTTCAGAGGAATATATCATAAACGTGAATTCTTGAGATGGCACGTATGATGCCAACGTCCAGACAACCTTGTAACCCACGACAATACCGTTTTCCATCTTCATGACCAGACCAGTGTCGCTGAAAAGTTGATTCTCTTGTAACCTCACAAGATCATAACCCGAGAGATGTGGTGGGAGAGGGATTCGAACCCATTTTCGAAACAAAGGGTTTCTAACATGATACATAGGAGCTCCTTCGATGGTTTCGGAGTAAAGCAATACAATTCCATCCGTGCAGCTTAAGACACAAGTTTTTCTCACTGTGGTCTCGGGAGTGTAACTTGTGATCAAAGAGCCGAGGGAATTAGTATACTAGTCCCCATCTCTCGCATCCATGGTGTCCAATGATTTCTAGCGACAGTGTTATGTTTATATTGCTCATGATTGACCAAGACACGCAGGAGGATGAGTTTAGGGTTTCGTAGAGATTTCGAAAGAAGTCAGAATCGAGTAGTGATTTCTATTCTTTGCATACTGATCTGAATCTAGGGATGCTCCTCAATCAGAATAGAGCCAAGATTTTCACCATTACGTCATTTGGGAACAATGTTCTTTGTTTATTCTCCATCAGAGATATTAGGGTTCTCTATCCCCTTTCCTTTAATATGGCTTGAGAAGAAAAAAAAAGGTATTGAACAATTCAACTAATGGATTTATTCGTTAATGGGATTTTTAAAGATTCCTTAAAGTTTTTAAATGATACTCTGCACTATAAAAGATCATTTACAATGGACATATTGAATGAATTATTCAACAGTTGAAGAAGTGATGCAATAGAGACGTTGATGGTGTGGAGTGTTAAAATTGAAAGATAGAGTGTTGAAAAACTAAAACCAATGTACATGGTCTAAATTTAGACGGATCCATCTAAATTTGTTAGTTCTTTACTTAGTCAACCTACAAAATTACAATTTTACTAAACATTATGTTTATAATTCGTTTAAGGGACGGGTTTCTAAATTTTAAAATAAATTAATATATAAATATAAATATTAAATAATTTTAGATTTTCTTAAAAGGTTATATTAAAACTATTAGATACTTTTAATAAAACATTTAAAAAATCTAAAATAAAATGAGATATACAGTTTATTCAGTGTTTTTGGAGCTCTCTGGGTAGAACCTCCAGTCGGAGATGTGCGGCGAAGATTTCTTTTTCAATGCTTTGCTGGACATGTTATCTTTTCCTTCCGAAGGTGTTATCCTTATGAGATTTTTCGTTTATTTTTTTTATTAGACTTTGATCTTTGTTTAACCATTTGTATTTTTTGGTTTTATTAATAAAATGAGATGATAAATACAAAAAGAAAATCTAAAAACTGTGGAAATCCAATATGTGTATTACTATGGGCGGATTAAAAAAAAACATGATTCCCTTAAATTCCAGATATGATCCCATTTGTGTTTTAAGGGAAAAACAAATCATGATCTGAAATTATGATCTAATAAATAAAAAAGGCTATGTATCAATTAAACAAAATCTATAAACCTGCCCATGGGAAAAAGTCTAAAATTTAAATTGTTTATTTTAGATTTTTTTCCTTAAAATAAAGGAAGAGGTTATTAGGAGATGGAGTTTTCAGAATTCTTAAAAAATTAGATTCTTTTGTAATTGGTTATAAATAAATGAAAATAAAAATTAGGATTAAACACAAAACTTAGATTTTTTTTAAAATTATTTCTAAACAGGGACTCTGGTTGTCTTAAACCCCTTTTCAGGAGACTCCGTTTAAAAATAATTTGTTTAAAAAGTTTATTTTAGACAATACCCTTAACAATTAATACTTTTGAATTATATAATTTTATCATTAATTTAAATGTTGCTATGATAAAATTCATTATCACGATAACACTCTATATAGCAATATGATAAATTAGTTGAATCTACTCGAAATTGTTGCACTTTTAAATTTGTTGAATTATTTGAATAGAGAGTTGGGAGGAGATTAATGTAAATAAGCTTAAAATAACAAAGATTTTAGAGCCTTATTTATAAAACAAACAAGCAAAATTCAGAACATGATTCTTAAATAAAATAAAAAATAAAAAACTTTATTTATAATATACAATGATTAAATTCGAAACATGATTCCTAAACGAAGAAAAGAGAAAAAACCTTATTTATAAAAATACAATGAGTAAAACCAAAACATGATTTCTAAATGACAAAAGAAAATAAATCACTATAAGAATCTAAACCAAGTTTGGTTTGGTTTAGATAAACGAAGAAATAGTAAAATATCACCTACCCTCATTTGCCCCGACGAAATACCAATCAGTGATCTCCAAAGATTGTGGCAAAAATACATTAAAACCTGAAATTAAGTCTTGATTTCCTTTAAACAATCTCTTAACTTCACTTATACAACCTTTTTGATCAATTCTACAACAAAATTATAAATCAAAATTAATCAAGTTATTAAAAACTATAAGGTATTGCATCAATAAAAATGAACTAAAGATAAAAGTAAACATTTATTTTCATATATATGCATACCTTCGGGATTTAAAATTATTCATAATCGCAATAAAATTTTCATATTTATCATTATCAACTTTCCTCTTCACAGTCCAAAGATATTCATGTGTAACATCTAGAGTTGCATTTGGTTTACTTTCTTCTCCTTTCACTATTTTCTTTGATTTACTTTTTTCTCCTTTCCCCATGGTTCGAAGTTGGTCGAAAAGCTTGATTTAAAAACAAAAAGCACGCTTAAATTTAATTTTTGTATTTAATTGATTAAGTTTATATCATCTAGAAAACTTAATCACTATCTTTTAAAACACACTAAAAATCTTTGAAACAGAAAAAAGAAAACAAATTTGCATCAAGGATATTAATCAAAAATTACTAGAAATAAAAAGTGCATGTGTTGAATCAAGCCGAGCGAGAAAATGGCAATTATAATCAACATCTGTTTGTCTAACCATATATTAATTTTAAAGCTACTATTGGTTGGGTGTCCAATATGGAGAAGCATTGTTACATAAAAATCTTCTTTACTTTGAAAAAACCAAAAAAAACAGGCCAACGTATAATTTGTGGAGCAAAATTTATAAAGCAATTCACGAACCAGAAGTATTACTACGAGTAAGCTTCACCTTTGTAGCACTAGAAGCTGATGAAATGATGGTTTTGAGATGCATTGGTGTTCTTTATATATATTGATCAATTTAGCATTTGCATTTAATATCTTTATTTTTTGGGTTAAATGCCTTTAACTCTTTGTAGCAATGAGATATAAAATGTATAATAATATTTAATGAAATTAAATTATATCAATACAATTTTTAAATAAAATTTCACACTAACTAAAAAATAAATAAAATATTTACAGGTTTTTATGTATATTTACTAATAAACAATAAATTTAAACCCTCTTTAAGCAAGCATTAGTCAAAACTTTAGTTAACATAAATAAACTTTGTTACATAGTAGCATTTATTCCTGCAAATTAAAACAAAAACATTATTTAATTGAAATAAATAACATTATTAAAGGTATTAATGTCATAAATCTAAATAAGGTTACATATTCAATATAGTCATATAGATTTCAGCGTGATCGAGATACATATATATATAGTATATTTATTTAATTCATATAAATATTAAAAACGCTATTTTCTGTTAAAAATTTAGTTAAAACAATATTATAATTAATAAATATATACATATATAATAAATACAATAAATGAAATATTTAACACATCAAGAAGAAGAAGTTTGTAATTATGATATCACAATATTAGGACCCGTCTAACCTAATAAAACACAGATGTTTTCTTTTTATTTGTTTTGTTTAAATTTGAGAATCACAATTTTTTTTCTAGTCGATGTAAAAATACAAACTAAATATTATCTATTTGATTATAATTTTCTCTCTTTTATTTGTTAATTTTCTTTTTTAGTTAGGAAGATAATTTTCTTAGACGTGTTATAATCTAATTAATAAAGTAAAAATGGTTTGTTTAAAACTTAACCAATTAACTTGGATTATACTCAATCAATATTTTAGGTTAGAATTTTTATATATGTGTCAAACCTTTTACTGAATTCTAAATCATGTGAAAATCAAAATATCTAAGTTTGAAAAGAAAATTTTAAATTTTGTGGAAATAATTAGACTGAAATATATTAAGAAAAAAGTGGAAATTTTAAATTATCTAACATATTATTCACTTTTTGCTTTCTTTTTGTTAGGTTTCTTTTTATTAACGAAATAATTATGATAAATAGTTCATTAAATATACATTTTCTCTTAAAAATATATATTATCTAAAAACTCAACCAATTCATTACAGATTTAAATGATTAACAAAATTTAATTTTTTTTGGTTAATTGTAAAACATCTAAATCTGTTTAAAAACACGATCAAAATATTTTTAGGAAAAATGGAAATTAAATAGTATCTATTTGAATTTTTTTCTGTGTATTTTCTTTTTTAGTTAAGAACATAATATGTAATAAATAGAAAAAAAAAATAAAAAAAAATGTTATTTATTTATTTTGTTGGTTTTCTTTTTCAATTAAGAAAATTACTTTTTTATACATGCCAAAATCTAAATGATCAAACAACACATATTCAAACTCTAGCAAACAAAATTTATCTAACAAAATTCTTTTTAATCACACTAATCCAACTAAAATTTCAACTGAGATTTATCTTTGACAATACTACGTCTAAATTGATCAAGATTTAATTAGATGAACCAATAATCCAAAACATAAAAAATTTGGCTCATCTTCTCTTTTAACCCATCTCTTATAGTTTTATCCAATCAACTTTTACTATAACAAGTCATTTTTGTGAAGTGTGTAAGAAGATCTTTAATTATATATTTTTTCTTTTTCTCTAAACTCTATAATAAATTAATATTTACTCTAATTTGTTTTTATATTTCACTCTAAAATATAATAAATAATAGAGTATAAATAAAATAACTTTAAAATATAGTAGATATTAAAAAGAAAATACTTTATTTTAAAATTTATCCTATAAAAAATAGATGAAGACAATGAAAATAATCTAAAAGACTTTAATACAAAAAAGTTTTGAAATATTTTAGTATTTTTGTTAAAGCATATTCGTGTTACAATATCCAATCCTGCCTAAGACCATCTCCATCGATGGGTCCTTATGGGTTTTTAATGGATTTTTAGCCTAATAAACCTTGAGAAATAAATCATAACTAATTAAATTGGTAAGCACCGACCCTTAAATAAGATTTTTAAGCATCGGTAACATGACGTGTCAAGTTTTCATTGGTCGTTGACTGTGTCTTCGTTCTCTCTCTCTTTCTCAAGTTTGCTCATCGCTCATCTTCTCCATTAATTTCTCTCCAATCAAGCTTCTTCGATTTTTCTCTTGGTGCTCTTGTCCCTAATCATAAGTTTTCTCTTATTCCTTCTTCAAGTTTTGTGTAGATCTTGGAATTAAGTAAATAGATCGATAAAACGTAACTGCTCCATTTCTATTTGAAAAGCTTCAGTTAGATTTCTCAGGATATAAGCTTAAATTCTTAGAATTTAGGAGTCGAATTTGATTGTAATGTTTTATGGAATCGTTGAATCAAGTAGAGAAATTCGAATTCTTAGAATTTAGGACTCACCAGTTCAAATATTGTTTTTGTTTGGTTCATTTGATATGTTCTTGTACCCTAAAGCTTCTGCATTTGTCATTAGGAATAGATGGTTCTATCAATGGGCTCGTAAGTTCTTTTGAAGTCATATAGTCATTTTAAGTTTTCATCAGTCAGAGGTAACAACAACAAAAATCGAAAACAGAGCAGATAAAGAACAAAGGTCCTCATAACAGTTACAATGATCCATTTGTACATTCGGTTATTGAAAAATCTCTCCTCTTACCAGAAACTTTGAAGCACACAAATCCAAATTCCTAGAGAAAAAGTGGAATAAGCAGAATGGCTCAAGTAAACAAAAGAGGAGTATTAAGAAGAAGAAGAAGATGCAGAAGCAAAGCAATGAACAAAATTATCTGCACATTGGCTCTGACTATGAGGTTGGTATGAAGGATTCCGAGGACAATCCGATGGATGTCAGTAACTCGGCTTATCATCTGCTGCTGCAGCATTGAACCTACACCCCTGCTTCACTGTTGTTGATGTCATCACAAGGTACCCTTCGTTCTTCTCCTCCATTATCTTCAATATGCTTTCATAAACATCAACTTCACATGGAATCCTCAAGACACCCAAACTCTTCTTCTGCCTGACGTAGAAGAACATGGAAAGCTTGGTGGCTAAGGTACTCTGTTGGTATTGTGTACCTTTTCTTCTCTAACTCGACCGAGACAGCTAGATACCCTTTAGGCTCAGCTGTTGCATCTGTAAATGAAAGTGTCCTCTTCAGAAACTTGATGCTCTTGCTTCCTCCACCATTGCTACTGTTGTTGTCTTTGTTGTTGTTTTTTGCTGCTTTTGATGCATTTGCTTGTTTTCGCCATTTCTTGAGGAGCTGTTGAAGTTTAACGAGTATATCCCCAAGTGTGATGGATGCTACCACTTTAGCTTTACTATTCGATTTTCTTAACTCCAAGTTCAGAAGTTATTATTGATGCATTTGTGAAAGCTAGGCTTGTTCTTGAGAAAGATGCAAAGCAAAGCTTGAAGATAAGAGTTTTCTGAGTTTTACTGTTGCTACCACTTTAGTTTTGGCTAAAAGCTCAAAACTATAATGATACATGCTTATGTTTCATACTTTGTTCCTTTCTTTGCAGCTGCATGCGACAGTGATGAATGCGAGGCACAGGAAAAGGTGATTGATTCCCAACTCTAGGTTTATGTTCAGATAAAGAAAACAATGTTACAAAACTCTGATTATCTGAAAAAACGAATGGTCTCTCAGGAAGGACAAAGGGAGAAAGATGGAGACGTTTGATGCAAGAGAGATATACAAACAGTTTGGAAACGAAAACTGGGGAGAATATCTGATCCCAGAAGCTCATCTCTCACAGCGTTTTGTGTTCGTTATTACCGTTGTTGTGCTTCAATACCATTCCCAGAAGAACACAGCCTGAGAAGAAGCATCGAATCGGTCAGTTTCGAGCTTTTTCACTGGTTTAAGTTCCAACGTTTTCTGTTGTATGCTCTCTTTATGACTTAAATAGGGCACTCAATGAGAGTTTTTACAACTTTCACAAGAGAAATAAATTGTATATTGCAATGGTTTCCTAAAGTTAAACATAACTCTTGTGATGCAATTTTTTCAAGATTATAATTAATTGGTTTTTTTCTAATTTTTAAATTTATAAATTTTATATTTTTATGTCATGTATTTTTTAAAGTTTTATGAATGTAATAATTTTTTATTTACTAAAAAATTAAACAATGTATGTGAGTTTTATCAATAGAGAAATAAAATAATATAAAAATTATATAAAACTTTTAATATTAATTTTAATTTTTTATATTAAATTAAATAATAAATATTTTTCACAAGAACCGCACCAACCAATGGAGATGCTCGTGAATCGTGATATCATTATGAGACACATGACACTTCAAAAAACACTTGTAAACCATGCAAAGCTTCAGCAACGTGGCATTAATAATGTAAAAACCTGTAACCACTAAACTATTATTATACACCCCAAACAAAAAAAAAACTTCTGGGTTGGATGGTCAATGGAGCTCCATATTTTGCTAAACGTGGCTAGGATCTTACTACTACTTCTCTTGCTTCCAGTAGTTGTCACGATATACGAAGCTTTTATGAACCTTGTTTGGCAGCCATTTGTGTTGACCAGAAGATTCAAGAAACAAGTACAGAATCTTGTACGGAAACCTCAGCGAGATAAAGAAGATGAAGAGAGAATCTCATCTTTCGATTCTTGATCCCAGCTCCAATGAGATTTTTCCTCGTCTTTTTCCTCATTATCAACAATGGATGTCTCAATACGGTGCCGTTTTCTCTATATCTCTTTGTACATTTTTTATTTATTTTTCAGAAAATGAATTGCCTTAGGAGGATTCGTAATACGCAAGTTATCTATGGTTATGTATTAATTAGGAGAGACATTTCTTTACTGGAAAGGAACAGAACCGAGATTATTCATCTCAGATCCTGAACTTGCGAAACAGATCTTGTCGAACAAGTTAGGTTTCTTTGTAAAGCCAAGGATAAGACCCGAGTTCGTTAAACTTATCGGTCCCAAAGGACTTGCCTTTGTCGAAGGTGCCGATTGGGTTCGCCATAGAAAAATCTTGAACCCTGCTTTCTCCATTGATAGGCTCAAGGTCTTTTTTATATCCTTGTTTCTTAATTAACCCTTATAGAAGACATGTAATCTGATGTTTCTTGTGAAACTTCATTTTATTGTTCAGTTCATGACAAATGTGATGGTGGATTGCACATTAAAAATGTTTGAGAAGTGGAGAAAAGAGAGGAACGAGGACAAAACAGAGAAAATAGTGATGAAAAAGGAAATGAACAGGGAGTTTCTGAGATTAACGGCTGATATTATAGCGAAAGCTGCGTTTGGGAGTAGTTACATCCAAGGAAATGAAGTGTTTAGAACACTCAAGGAACTCAAAAATTGTTGTGAAACTTCTCTTATCGACCTCTATATCCCTGGAACACAGTAAGTCAATCGTTCCAAACAAAGATTTGTTTTTTTTATATAACCTCGAAGTTCGGGTCTAAACCCTAATCTCCAGTCATTAGTCATTAATTTCTTCTATTCTAATTTATAAGGTACCTTCCTACACCTTTCAACTTTCGAATATGGAAGCTGGAGAGGAAAATCAATAACGCAGTAAAGAGAATCATAGATTCGAGACTAGGATCAGATTCAGATTATGGAGATGATCTTCTAGGAATCATGTTGAAATCTCAAGGGAACGAACTAAAGATGAGCATTGAAGAGATCATTCATGAATGTAGGACTTTCTTTTTCACAGGTCATGAAACTAATTCAAGTCTATTGACATGGACAACAATGTTACTGAGCTTTCACCAAGATTGGCAAGAGAAACTCAGAGAAGAAATTTTCAACGAATGGGGTAAAGACAAAACCCCAGAGTCAGATACTTTCTCTAAACTAAAACTGGTAATGTTCTGTTTTTTTTTCTCTCCAAGGGTCAAGAAAATGATTATTTGTAGTTGATGAAACATGTTATCTTTGCTAGATGAACATGGTGTTCTTGGAGTCGCTTAGGCTTTACGGACCCGTGACAAGTTTGTCCCGAGAAGCATTAAAAGATATAAAGCTAGGTCATTTAGATATCCCTAAAGGTACAACCCTAAGTATTCCGCTTTTGAAGATGCATACTGACAAGACCATTTGGGGATCCGACGCTCACAAATTCAACCCAATGCGATTCTCAAACGGCGTTTCCCGAGCCGCCAACCATCCAAACGCTCTACTCTCATTCTCAATCGGACCAAGAGCTTGTATTGGCCAAAACTTTGCCATGATCGAAGCTAAGACTGTGCTCACCATGATTCTTCAACGGTTTCGGCTTAGCCTCTCTAGCGAGTATAAGCATGCGCCAGTGGATCACTCAACTATTAAGCCTCAGTACGGTTTACATGTACTGCTTCAGCCTCTGGAGAATTGAAGTAAATACCCTAATTAATCGGATGTCTAGATGAAAACTACTTCTCGTTATGCCTTACGTGAATGATAAGTTTCATATGGGCCACCTTAAGGTGGGGACTTCATTAGTACTTATTAAATTATTGGGCTTTACATTAGAACTAATTTCGGGAAAATAGCCATTTTTAACATCTAAATTAAGTTAATTAACAAATGCTAACGCTTTAAATCTTGAAAGTATTATATCAATATTTTAAATTTTCCAACTAATTTTATTAATATTTTAAATTTTCAACTAGCTTTTGCATATTTTCGCAGTAAAAATAGACGGAATAGGTAATCCCATATAAACTTCTTTTCAATTTTTTGTCTTTCAATATTGTCGATTTGTTTTTTTTTCATTTCAAAACCTTTAAATTTTGCTTATTTCTTCTCTATCATAATATGATTTTTGATTTTGGAGCTCATTCTTCTCGAATTTCATTTTTCAAAATTTATTTTCATTCTTCATTTCTCATTTTCTTTCGGTGAGGTTAACAGCATAAAAAAAACACGGTGCTAGTTTTGTGACATGGAAACTAATTTGAAGGTTTGAAATATTAGCTTAAATCATTCAAATATGTAAAATGTTAAGTGTAATACTTTAAAGGCTTAAAATGATACTTTCCGGTTGTTCAAAAAAAAATATTATATTTTCCGTAATATTTTATGCTTAAAGCCACCGTATTAGTGATGTGCAGTGTAAATAGGCACTAGAGAATTTAAACTTGACACTTAAAGAGAGAACGGAACTTGGAGATGAAAAAAACTAGAGGGCATAACAAAGCAATGTGGTTTTTTTGTTTTGAATGTTGAATGATTTGGGTCATTCAAACCTATATCTATATGCAACATCGGTAAAACCTGCACTAATGTGATGGGCCTAAGAATTTAGGTAGGCCTACAGATAGTTCCAATATTCATCATGCTCTTTTATTCACAATTTTAAAACAATTCATTAATGTTTTACTAAGAGAAATAAACTGTTTCAAGTCCAAAAAGAATTTATAAATAACACAACTTTAAGAATGCTGAATATATGAATAGTGTTCGCACTATGTCAAATAGTAAGATTCATTCTGGAGTTCAAACTTCGTCTAACTCTAGAGTTAATCTTATTATTTGACATAGCGCAAACACTATCCATATAGTCCATTGTATTAAAAGTAAATGATTTGATATTTTCTTAACTTATACAAATGATTTGATAAATAAAACAAATTTCCAATATTCATCATGCTCTTTTATTCACAATCTTAAAACAATTCATTAATGCTTTACTAAGAGAAATAAAATGTTTCAAGTCCAAAAAAAGTTCATAAATAACACAACTTTAAAAATGCTGAGTATATGAATAGTGTTTGCACTATGTCAAATAGTAAGTTTAACTCCAAAATTATAAGAAGTTTGAACTCCAGAATTAATCTTACTATTTGACATAGCGCAAACACTATCCATATAATCTATTGTATTGAGAGTAAATGATTTGATACTTTCTTAATTTATACAAATGATTTGATAAATAAAACAAATTTCTAATATTTTAAGTTTTTAAATATCAAAGTGACATGACTAGGAATTCCGACCTTAAAATTTCGTCTGATGTTAAAGATAATAGTTCATCAAAGAGATACATATGAAAGAAAACATATCTTTTGAAAATGGCCAACTTGGTTGTTTAATATATAATATGAAAGAAAACAAATGCTTGGATATTTAACTGCTATGTTTTGCTTACTTTATGCTATGAATCTGTGTTATGTAGTCGTCTACTTCCGGTGTATTTCTCTCTGTAACCAAAAGTTCAAGAAATTATGCGCATTCCAATTCCATTGGCAAACAGGGATAACATGAAGCCCTAGTGATTGCAATGGGAGTCCACACTGCCTTTGGTAAAACTCCTTTAGTTTTGACACAACCAACTAAGTTGGCCATTTTCAAAAAGTATGTTTTCAAAAAGTAAGTTTTTTTCATATTTTAGAATTCAAGACCATAAAAATGTTTAATATATAATTTCTTTACTTTCATCAAGAGATACATTATACACATTTAGTACAGGTTATTAAGAGTCAGGTGATTCCTTATTAGTATAGTTTAGTTGTCTACAAATAAAAGATTATGTAATTTGCAGAATAAAATAGATCACTATATTTTTTAAACGTTCAAATTTAAAAATCCTAAAAATTAATTTAAAATTTGGAGTTTAAATTAGAAGAAAAAAGAAATGAAATCTTTTTAGTTTTTAGCCAACCATTCGACTAAACAAAAATGTAACATCATTTTTTCCCCTAAAACTAATATGTGTGTATTATCCTTACAATGGCATAAATATGTAACACATGTCCATTGTATACATGATATTTATTATAAATATGTAGATTATATATGCCGTCAATATATATATTGTATATGCAACATTAAGAAGTACATATAGTTTTTATTAGGGGTGGGCAAATTGGAATTCGGGACGGGATTTAACAGGAATGGGAATGAGACGGAAATTTAGGAATAAAAAAACTAATCTCATTTACGTCTTATATGAAAAATGAGACGGGATCGGGACGGGCCGAGACGGGAATGGAAATTTCCAAAAAATAAACATGATAAACAAATTAAAAATAAAGTTATAAAATAACAATAAACTATTCCAAAATGTATTTGTTTGATAATTAAAAAAAACTGAAAAATTCAGAAACAACCCAATATAAATCAATATAAAACTAAAATAAATTACATAAATGTAACCTACTAAACAAACTAAGTAAGTAGTCTTCATCTTCTCTCGCATTATTACTCGTTTGGTTGTTTGCCCAATTCTATGCATACAAAATTAACAAGAATACTAATAGTAATTAATTTGAAAAAACATACCTTTAATTTTTAGGTTATAAAAAATCGAAATGTTTTAAATTATATTTATCAATTTATTAGACAAAATCATAAAATTAGAATTTTAACATTAATTAAAATATATAATAATAAGGAAATTTGTTTTAAACATATTAAAAGATTGGAACTTAAGATTCAATATTTCTATTTTTCTATTATTATTATATTTATGATATATATATAATATTATTATGAATTATATATAAGTTTTTCCAAATGGGATTTCAGGAATTCTCATTCCCGTTCCGTCCCATCTCGTTTCCAAATAGGAATCAGAAGCTAATACCATATAAAAATATCTTTCTAAATAGAACGAAAATTTTCCTAACAGTACGGGAATGGGACGGGACGGAAATTATGCCCACCCGTAGTTTTTATTGTTACTACTTACTAATTACAAAATAAATAAATAAAACTTATCAAATCGAAAACAATACCACAATTTAGCTTATATTATTATTTTTAACAATATTATTACCGCTTATTATGTTCTAATCTATTAATCTAGTTCAGTAAATATGGAAACTAAAATCGAAAATCTCGCATTAATGAGCGGTTTCCACTTTCTGCGACTTTTCTTACCAAACTTACTTTGATTCTAAGTATCATATTACTCCGCGTTATAGATAGACTCATAGACAGTTGGCTATAAATCAGGAATTTTCATTCCAATTGACGTTAAAGAAGGATAATTTTCAAAAATAATATTCCGTACATTGATTTATACAGTATATGTGATCGTGTATAAAAATGTACATGCATGACATGATCATTTAAAGAATATGACCCGAATACAGATGTCAACAATCTCAAAAACAAATTTAACTTTCAAAAGCAATCTCTAAATACATGAATCTAAAATATTATCTCTTGATAGCTAAATTATAACCATCACTTGAAGATTGACCAATATATATCATACACATTAAATTTTCCAATTATCATAATCAATTAAATAATCCCACATTTTACAAGTAAAAGATCGTCTCTTCTTTCTTTCCCGGAAAATCCTCATTTTGACTTAGTACTCAATTTTGCTTCCTTTAAAAAAATCCCAACTACCTCTAACCCTAATCGCCATTTTTTCTCCGATTTCTGAATCTCCGGCGAAAATGTCTCACCTTGATGATCTTCCTTCAACTCCCGGAAAATACAAAACCGATAAAGTTCCGCCGTACGGGATCCTCCACCACCACCGTTACCTCCGCCTCTCGAAACTCACGCTTTGGACTTCTCTCTTCCTCGCTCTGTTCCTCTTCTACCTCGTTTTATCTCCTCCTCCGTCACCATCTCGCCGGAATCTCAACGATTCCTCCGCTTCCGCTCCAAAATACGGCGGGTCTCACTGGGAAAAACAAGTTCGAAAATCAGCGCATCCGAGGTCTCACGGCGGTTTAACAGTACTAGTAACCGGAGCAGCCGGATTCGTAGGCACACACGTCTCAATCGCGTTACGAAGACGAGGCGACGGTGTTCTAGGTCTCGACAATTTCAATCGGTACTACGATCCAAAGCTTAAACGAGCAAGACAAAGCCTTTTAGAGAAATCAGGAGTGTTCATCGTCGAAGGCGATATAAACGACGCCGTTTTGCTAAGAAAGCTATTCGATGTTGTTCTCTTCACACACGTAATGCATCTAGCAGCTCAAGCTGGTGTTCGTTACGCAATGCAAAACCCAGGATCGTATGTGAACAGCAACATTGCTGGGTTTGTTAATCTATTAGAAGTATCGAAATCAGCGAATCCTCAACCTTCGATTGTTTGGGCTTCTTCTAGCTCTGTTTATGGTCTTAATTCGAAAGTACCATTCTCAGAGAAAGATCGTACAGATCAACCAGCGAGTTTATATGCAGCTACTAAGAAAGCTGGTGAAGGCATTGCTCATACTTATAACCATATCTATGGTTTATCACTCACTGGTTTAAGGTTTTTCACTGTTTATGGACCTTGGGGAAGACCAGACATGGCTTATTTCTTCTTCACTAAAGATATACTCAAAGGGAAGACGATTACTGTGTTTGAATCTCCTGATAAAGGTAGTGTTGCTAGGGATTTCACTTATATTGATGATATTGTTAAAGGCTGTTTAGGTGCTTTAGATACTGCTGAGAAGAGTACTGGTAGTGGTGGTAAGAAGAAAGGTCCTGCTATGTTTAGGATTTATAATTTGGGGAATACTTCACCTGTTCCTGTCACTAAGCTTGTTACTATATTAGAGAAGCTTTTGAAGATGAAAGCTAAGAAAAAGATCATGCCTTTACCTAGGAATGGTGATGTTGAGTTCACTCATGCGAATATCACGTTGGCGCAAGCTGAGCTTGGTTATAAACCTGCGGTTGATCTTGAGACCGGTTTGAAAAAGTTTGTGAAATGGTATATGGGGTTTTACACTGGTGGTGGCTCGAAGAAGAAGAGTTCTCTCTATCTGCTTTAGTCATTGTGAGCTCGGAGTTTACTCTTATCTACTACGCATACACTTTGCATTGCGAGGAAAAATGGCTACTGCTGTTTATGGACAAACACTTTGTTATTTCAACATAAGGCTATTTTACATATTGCATTGTTTCTTTTGTGTTTTTGCTAGATTTTGCTTCATTTATTTGTTAGTAGATTTTGAGCAATGTACAGCTTCACGACTTGAGGTGTTTCCCATCGTGTCGGAAGAATAATAAAATTAGCTTGGATTTTGAATGCATATACTCTTTAGTAACTCAATCTATTTTATCACCTTATTGTCTTATTACATAGTCTCAGAGAACAAGAAACAATGAATATTCTCTAGCATGAAGCTTATGAACCTTACAATGGTTCTTGACAAGGTTTTGCATCATTTTCATCATCTATCTTCCACCATTCACCACAATCTCCAATCTCCACTGATTCAACATCTCCTCTATTCTCAATCTCATCATCATTATAATCAAACTCGTAATCCCAAACACCACAAGAAGAAGAACCTTTCTCTTTCTCCAAAGCAGGATCATAAGTCCACTCCAAAGTCTTCAACACATCTCTATCTTTCCACTTGCCAACAACTTTCTCAACTTCCTTCTTCGCCTTCCCCATCACAACTTCTTTCCACGAATACGAAACATCAGCTACTCTCTTCAACGCACCTTCATTCAAATCCCCAATCACAACAGTTCTCAAACACCTCTCTCTAGCTTCCCACAAAATCTCAGCGAAACCAGAATCATCAGAAACAAGAACAACACATTCAACTTCTTTCTTATCCATAACTTCAACCATATGTTCCTTCAACGCTTTATCAGCAGCATCAGGCTTATCACTAACAAGTTTAACCCAAAACCCAGCTCGTTTCAGTTCATCAGCTAATCCATAACCTTCCTTCGGACTCAAAAGCTTCCTCGCTGCTCTTTTATACTTTTCAATCTTCATTGAGTACTTAGCCACAAGTCTCACTCTTTGATGTCCTTTTGAAGATTCAATCTGTCTCATACGTTTTGAATTCTCCGTCTCGTGAATCTGCCGGAAATGATTGATTAGTTTCTCGTTTGTGTAGAATCTCCGGTCACATACGCCGCAGAAGTAAGGCTCCACCGGTTTAACTAAACCTTTCGTCTCTAATTGGTTTAGCAATTTCCTATCTTTCCTCTCTTCTCGAACTTCTAAAGGAACGTAGCTGAAGGCGTGACGATTCGCACACGCTACCATCAGTTTCACGAATCCGAATGACGACGCGGCGGCTCGGAGCTTGACGGCGGCATCGTATGGCGGGAAAGAGGCCGGTGGTTTGTTGTCTAGATCCCAGAAAACCCCTACTCGGATTCTGGGTTTAGGGTTTATCGAGCAAAAACCTCTGATTGAAGTGAGAGATGTGATTTGGGTGTTTGGTCTCCAGATTCTTTGGAAAAATCTCGAAATCATCGCCGGAATCTTTAGATCGACGGAGGCCTCGAAAATCCGGTTTACATACCCGACCCGGACCCGATTTGTATAATTGGGTTTTTCACACAGTTCAGACTTCAGAGTTCAGAATCTAAAGCTAAGAAGAAGGACGAAACAAATTTGAATTTACAAAATTAATAATAAAGACCAATGACCCTGAACTTTTAAAAGCTTACAATTTCTTCCATAAGTTTAGTAAGGAACAGAAAGACTACTGTCATAGATAATACTAGATTACCGCGGGTCAATTATTTTTATATAAAATTATACTATTTTATTAATTAATTTACTGTTTATAAATATTAATATTTTAAACTTATTATAACTTTTTATGTATAAATTTAATTTATTAATTTGTTATGAATATTTTTATTTTGTTTGTTTAACATATTTTTATTTATTTTTTGTTTATTTGGAAATATGAATAATCTTAATTCTATAACAGGAAACATGATTATATATTCGTTTATAAAAATTCAAATCACAACATATGCATAAAAATCTAAAATATATGTATTATATAATAATTTAAAATAATATAAAAATAATATCAAACAAAGATGATAAAAAATCATAACTCAAATTAATAAAATCACAATATTAGATAAGGAAAAGATTGTAAAAAAATATTATATAAGGAAATGATTGTAAAGATTAAATTAATTAAGAAATGTTTGGATATAAGATTAATATATTGAGTGTTTGATAACAGGATTTCTCAAATTTGTACTTCACTTTTAACAGTATAATTGGGTTTATCAGTATAAGATAAGTAATTTCCCCACTAAATAACGTTCATTACTACTAGTAGTAAATCATACTATAGTTTTAGATCAAATTGAAAAAAAAGAGCAAAATGTGTATAATAATAAAAAGTATATTGGTTTAATCCCAAACCCAACAAAAGTTATCTTCCAAAAGTGTAATAAATTGAAAAAAAAAGCAAACATACAAAGAAAAGAACTCTTGCTTCGTCTGTCAACAACTTACACAAAAAGTCAAGAGAAACAAAAACAGATCAACAAAACCCAAAACCAAAGAAGAGGTAAACAAATAATAAAGAACAACTAAACCGATTGTCTGGAGATGAAACCACCACTGTGAACCAAAACCAATGTACAGTAACACAACGCGAAAACCACACAGGACTGATAAACTTCACCGACGAGTTGCACTAAGACGAAGTTGTTATCCATTGATGAACTCTGCAACTGAATGGTGTCTGTAGGTAAAGGCGGATCATTAGAGCTTCCTGAACTTTCTGGAAGCGTCGGTGATTGATCTGAAGATGAGCCTTGAGGCATATTGTTGTTGTTACGGTCATCATTTTCCTCATCATTCTTCTTCTTGCTACTACTACTGTCTGTGCCATCTGCACCGTCTTTTGAAATGTTCTTAACCACTTCAGGCCGTGGCTCTACTCCTACCCTCCTTAGGTGCAACTACACACATACACAGTCCAATTTATCAAGTTTAATAATAAGCTCTTATATGTTTTGATGTAATAACATGATGATTGGGCTGTAGATACTGATGTTTTACCTGTAGATGCAAATTGACTTCGTCGGGCCGTGATAAGAATGGGAAATCTCCTCCGGTCTTTAAGTAAGCTCTCCTTGCTTCGGGATACCTATCGGTAAGTTCATCTTTAAGTTGTTGTGGTATTGCGCAGTAATCATTCGTCTGATTTAGAAGACAAAACAACATCGTTAGACAAACATTGATAATAGAATACCAAAATTTTATAGTTAGTAAAAAAAACCTACATCCATTATAGTGATAGACGAATCAGGGAGTGGTAGAGATCCCACAGAAGCAGCATCCACTGTTAAAGTTAACCGAGAAGCCAAATCATCTTTTGACAATGTCTCGACCTAAATTCAGAGCAAAACCAAGTTTAAGTCTTTTTTTACAAGTTATATTCAGAAAAATATCAAAGAGAAAATAACCTGAGAAACAGCAAAGTCGACAGAGTCAGCGATGAAGGGTTCGTGAGGTCCATCACGTATTCCTGTTAAGACGTATCTTTTCAGCAGAAAAGAAGGAGTCCAACTAACACTGCACAGTGCATCCCGAAAAGCGTTGAGAGTCAGTACAAGAAAAAGTAAAGATGGAAGAATCAAGTAAGAGATAGAGAGAGAGGTATACAAAGGAGCCCATGGCATTGCAGCAGTAAAAGTTTGAGTATCCAAATATGTATTTGATAGAACCAAAGATTTAACCCGTCTTGGACGGTGATGAGCAAAGAGTTGCGCTAAGAAGCCTCCAAGGGAAGTACCATAGAGATGCACCTATTAACAATGGTCAAGTACAATCATTACAATTCTACCATAGAAACGTAGATGGTGATTTGTAACTTAGATGTATCTTACATGATGAACATCGATGGTGTCTAAGAATTTCTCAAATGCTTGAATCCACTCATGATAATTCCAAACTCGTGGAATGTCAACTGAAATCACTCGATAACCCTGAAATTGCAGATTTTCAACATTTTAATGACACAGCAACACATAGAAAGCATCTTCGTTACCATATAGCCTAACGAATGTATAAAAGCTAAAAAACTTGAGAAACCTTCATAGAGAGTGCCATGATCTGTTTATAGTAAACATCTGCAGTTCCTGCGATTCCAGGAATACATATGAGTGGAGGAACAGTCTTTGGACCAAAGTCATAGTAACGCCATTGCTTTGTCCCAATCTGAAAATTAAGATAAAGATTATTAACTCTCTGAGAAAATGACACTCCAAAACACTCATTCTTATGCTTTAAACAAGAGAAACAGATATACACAGCTTAACAAAATATGATTTTCCCAAATGAAAGCAACAAAATCTGATAAAGCCAACCAAATGGATTCATAACCCCAAGAAAAGGGTTCTTAGCCTAAAATCTTATGAAAAATTCAGTCTTTGATGAAAATAATCGATTGAACTACTCAAACCAATAATTCTCCTAAAATTAGCCTCAAACGATTAAAACCCAAACGAAATTTAACATTTTTTCGAAACCTCAAGAGCTAGAAATTAACCTAATTTAATAGCGGAATCGAAACTCATCATCACAAGTCAAAGAGAGAGGAAGAAGAAGAAGAAACATACGGGAATCTTGTGAAGAGGAACCTGAGATTTGAAGTAGACGTAATCTCCGGGAGCCGAGGAGACGCCTTTCATAGCCGATCAGAGATTTTTCAACATCCGAATAATCGATCAATCCTTTCAAAAGAAACAATTGTATTTAATTTCTTTGCGCTGCAATAAATTTTTTTCTCTTCAATTATTTAGTTCTCTGATTTTTGATAGAAATATTTAACGGCGAAATAACAGAGTTTCCGGTGTAAAGTTAATCAACGCCCCGTCAACGTTCGTGCCGTGACTGTAGCAGTCATTAATATCAATAACAACATGTATATCATCATGATGACTCATCACCATCTTTTTTTCACATGTTTCATACAAATTCGGTTATTCCAAGGATATTTTCATATTTCATACAAAGAACAATATGAAAGAAAGATCAACTTATGAACAATAAATAGATAGATTAAACAAAGAACACAATAAAAAGAGAATAAGCTGATTTTTGTTTTTTGAGTTATTTGTTTAATTGATCCATTTATATGATTCTATCTCGAATCGAATTTACTGTACAACCGATAAAATTAAATGATTCAATCTAAAATCGAATTTGTCATACAATTAAATGAATTGATCTAAAATCCAATTTTCGGGACAACCAATTTTTTTTTAAATGATTCTATCTAAAACTAATTTGCGTTACAACCAACAAAATAACCATAAAATATAAATTTAAAACCGAACAAAAAAAGTTTAGATTTACGGCCATCAATTATGTTATCTATTTGATCGGATGTAAAAAATAGTTAAAAAAAAATTGTATTTTAATGATTGCTACTTTTGTAGATGTTGATTTTATAATTCTCAGCTTCCTATTATTCTTTTCTCATGATATATTATTACTCATTCCGTATCTCATTTTATAAGATGATTTAACTAAAATTATGCTTATTAAATTTTTAGTTTGTTTAAAAAATATTTAATATTTCATTTAAAAATAAAATTTTAGTTTGTTTAAAAAAATAATATTAGTATTTCATTTAAAAGAATTCAACCAATCATAAAGAAGACTGCAAAATATAAATGGCTACAAAATATAAAATAAATTTAAAATTTACACAAGAATTCACAAACACATTTTATATAAAATGGAAATAAGAAAAAAAAATGCTTCTAGTCTTGTACCCATTAAATTCCTAAGACCGGTTATGTGTGCATGGCTAGAATGTGTTTGACGACGGTAGAAGTCGAAGTCGAAGTTATGCTGAAACGTTTTGTAGTCTTGTGTGAATGTTTTCAAGGAAACGACCCAACTACTCTTTCATGTTAGGCCCGTTACAAAAATGTTATGGTAAGAAACAAATGTCATAATTAAGTGAAAAATGTTCACCAGAAGTTAGATATTTCCACCTGGAATTAAACATTGAATAAAATGTCGACCCACAAAAAAAAGGAAACTAGAAGAAGCTTATATGACCGTTTGATGAGCCAAAACATCTCATCAACACGCTTATATATATATATATATCTCTCAATACGTAACCAAAAATTCTCTAATCTTTCTCAATTTGTTTCTCTTTCAATTTGGTTTCGTTTAGATTTTTCCAATTTTTTTCTGTGAATCTCTTCTCTTTGCGGTTTCAAACATGAATGACGAAGGCGAAGTGCAAGTAGAGTGCCATTGGTTGATACTGACTCCATCAGACACAAGCACAGTCCTCATCGAGATCGAAACCAAATATGATGAGATCCTTCGTGACCCAACCACCGGTCATGAAACCCTAACCGGCCTGTTCCTGTTTCCCCATCTCTTCGCATCAGTTTCAATCTCCTTACTTCTAATTCCCACGACATCCGATCATATCTCAGAACTCTACTCGTTAACTACCATAATGTTTTGTCCGATAACTTAGCCTTAGTGATCTCAAAAGAGGCAAGGGACTTAGGATTTGGCTACAACGGCTTTAATTTGACCGTGAGCGCCACAATTACTTACCCGACTTTGGTTCTGCCTGACGAAGAGGGATCATTGAAGGCTAAGATATTGAGGATGGTTCTACTTGGGATAAAGAAAGAAAAGGAATCTAAGAGTTTGAAGATGGAAACAAAGTCTTGTTCGATTTGTCTTGAGGATTTCTCCGGTTCGAATCCTACACGCATGACCTGTTCTCATATGTTTCACGCTCCTTGTCTCGTTGAGTGGCTTTACCGTAAAAACAGTTGCCCGTTGTGTCGGACAGTGCTGTACGATCGATGACTGGAAGAATTAGGGTATCTCCTCTGATTATTGCATAACTTGGCTCACATGCTCTATTTGTAAATTAAAAGAAGTTTTTTAATGTAATTTTTGTTGTTATTAAGGTTTTGACTTGCATTGAATTCCCTAAAATTGTTATTGGATCAAAGGGCAAGCGCTTCTTTGTACTCTACCGTAAGAAATTGAATGTAATCTGTTGTGTTTTTAGCCTTTTAGTGTCTTCAATCAATTTTTAAGGAGAGGTTTGAAATTTTCACAATTCTTGGTGTTTGTAAGAGAATGGAACACTTGGCCACTTCCACTCATAATTGCTACAACAATGAGAGTGGATTGCTTTCGCTCTGATGTACTAATTGCAAGTTTACCATTCATTGAGATAAGTCCCTTCCCTTGTTACATCTTTCCAGAGCCAAGTGTGTCAGTTGTAGCTGAACAGTACATGCTATTACCTTACTTAGAAGATGGATCAGCCAAACAGTGAGGATGGTAAGTCTAATAAGGACAACATGATTACTGTTAGAAATTTCCATTGGATTACTTTCAGAAATTTTGTAACTATTTTGTAATAAATTTTATGTTGGAAAAAATGTGGAAAGTAGTTTTAAAGTTTAAAATGTTAGTAAAATAATTCGAAGTTTTAAAATGTTAATATAATATCTCTGAGGTTTAAAGTACTGGCATCCGACACATTTAAAATTGCTAATTTGAGGATATGTTTTTGTTTTAGAAACAAAATAGTTAGGTATCCTCTATGTGTAAATAAATATAATTTATTTGTTTCCTTTGACTAAAATGAAAAGATTATTTTTCAAATAAAATCACAACAAAATATTCCCCGTAAATAATCATGAAAAGGTAAAAATAATTTGCCCATCGTGGGTATCGCGGTACCTACGACCAACAGAATCTAAGATTTTGCTGCTCTACCAATTGAGCTAGATGGACTTTTTATATTATACGGTTAGATAATTTTATATACAATATATTTATATAATTATACTAAATAAAATTAGACAATAAGATCTATATAAATTAATAAATATTATTTAATAATAAACTCACCGATTTAGAATTATAAAAGTTAACAAAATTTGATAAAATATTATCTTTTGATGAAAAAAAAAACAGAAACAAATAAAGAAAAAAAGAAACTTGTTACAAAAAAAAAAGGAAAACTCTTTGGTGAAAAAAAAAAAAAAAACTCGAAGAAAAAAGGAAACTAGAAGAAGCACGTGTCTGCGGAGAAGAAACTGAGATATATATGACCGTTGATACGCCAAAACTACTCTTATATATATCTCTCAGTGCGTAACCAAGTTCCATAATCTCTCTCGATTTGTTTCTCTTTAGATTTGCTATCGATCCGATTTTTTTTCTGTGAATCTCTTCTCTTTGCGGTTTCAAATCAAACATGAGTGACGAACATATGTTGAGGATGGTTCTACTTGGGATTAAGAAAGAAAAAGAACCTAAGAGTTTGAATATGAAAACAGAGTCTTGTTCGATTTGTCTTGAGGATTTCTCCCATTCGAATCCTACACACATGGCCTGTTCCCATGTGTTTCACGCTCGTTGTCTCGTCAAGTGGCTCTACCGTAAAAACAATTGTCCGTTGTGTCGGACTGAGCTGTACCATCGATGATTCGAAGAACCCATGAGTGGATTCAAATTAGGGTTCCATCCTCTTTCTGATTATTTCATAACTACTCGGTTCACACGCTCTGTTTGTAAACGCAGTTTTTATGTTTTTTTTTTTTTGTTGTTATTAGGGTTTTGAATTGAATTGGGTTGTTACACGCTTTGCATCGTCTACCGTAAGAAATTGAATGTAATTTTGTGTTTTTAGCTTTTCAGTGTCTTCTATCAATTTTAATCGTATCATTTAACTTCTTCTAATCGCATAAAACTCTCCAAACTTCGTTGGTTTTAAGGTTCACATGTAACTCGTAATGTCTTCAACTAATAACCAAAACCCTTCTCTGGTTGCTGTTACTGAAATAAACTCTCTTAGTAAAACTGTTACAATTGGTTTTCGAAATCGTGATATGTGTTCCAATGGCACCATAAACAAGTAACTCTATGCTCCAGCCTCCAAATTCGGTAGTTGCTTTCATCTGCATCAACTTAAGATGCTGCAAAACAAACAAGTAGAGCCAAAATTAGTCACAAACCATACCACCAATCAAGAGTTTCTTTGCGAGTAGTCATCAATCAAATTTAGGAGATAATGACACTTACAAAGAGACATTGGCAGCGAAGAAGCTTCCCGCAAAGCTGCAGTGTGCTGTGTTGTACCAAATCTCACACTATGGGCATCTGAAACCATCAACAGACACTGGTTTTTGTCAGCATTTTCATCTCTTGTATCAGACCTGCCTCTCATATGAAGTCCTGCAGTGTCTTTGTGAGGTTTGTGAACAGAACAAAAGTCCAACTCTTTGGATAGGACAGCACAAATCACTTCGTCTAGTGTAAGGCTTGTTCTACCATACTTTAGCACGTCTCTAAGCTGATCAAATCGCTCTGGTAAAGAAATCAACAAACGTATAGCTTGTTCTTCATCAGTTATAGAGACGTTAGCATTACTTAGATCATCAACTAACTTCTCAAACTCATCGATATTTTCCTCAACAGACTGGCTTTCGTTCATCTCAAAACGACACAGCTTATACTTTAGGTAAACCCTGTTAGTTGAAGATCTAGACAAACAGAGTTTGTCTAGAACTCGAAACATACCAGCAACTGTGTCCTCTTTCATAATCTTCTTCCGCAGATCCTCATGTTCTACGCTCTGTATAACCATGCTTCTCGCCTTTCTCTTCTTCTCTTCTAAACCTGAATGGCTCTTACCTTCACCAGTTCCAATCTTTAAAGCTTCCATCAAATCAAGAATCTCAAAATGAGCAAAGATCCTTGTCTTCCATAAAGTGTAATCACCACTCCCATCAAACTTTTCTACTTCAATCCTTGTTTTTGACTTGTTCTTATATCCTCTGTAAGCTGAACCTAACTCCAACTCTTTGGACAATACAGCATCAATAACTTCGTCTAGTGTTATGCTTGTTTTACCATAAGTAAGCGTGTCTCTAACCTCATCAAATTGCTTTGGCAAAGATAGCAACAAAAACACAGCTTGGTCTTCATCAGATACAGAGACTTTAGCATTACTCAATTCATCAATCAACTTCTGAAACTCATCAATGTTTTCCCTAACAGACCAAGTTTCATTCATCTTAAAACTATGCAGCTTTTGTTTCAAGTAAAGCCTCCTCACAAAAGAAGAAGCCATAAAGAGTTTTTCAAGAACTTGTAATATGCCAGCAGCTGTGCCCTCCTTCGTAATTTTCCTCAGAAACTTATCTCCAACGCTGAGGATGATCAAGCTCCTTGCTTTTCTGTTCTTCTCTTCTAAACCTGAACTCAAATTTGCAGAAAGTTTCTCATCTTCAGCTATTTCAACATATCTGTTTCCACCCTCTTCCTCAATCTTTAAAGCTTCCATCAAACCAAGAAGATCTAAGCGAGCAAGGATCCTCACCTTCCATAATATGTAATCACCTCTCCTATGAAGCTTTTCTTCTTCCACCATTGCATAATACATGATGAACCTCTGAGACAACTTGTAGGAGTAGTTTTTGTGTCACAGTCAATTCGTCGAACACTTTGTGTGCACAGAAAACTCCAAAACAAAAACCCTAAAATATATTTTTTGTTTTTTTACAAAGCTCTCTCATGAGCTAGAATGTGCTCAGGTCTCTTATAAATTCAGACTTTGACGGCGTTACAACGAAACAAACGGAAGATAGTACGAAAGTCAAGGTTCCCTACCAGTCTCTGCAAACAAACGCGTCTCTGTTTTACTCGATGGAATTAGTTACAGCAAAGCCACTAGAAGACATAAAATAGTAAACCGGAAGTAAACCAAGGTTATCTAAAATCATACCAGAATTCAGGACCAAACCAGTCCTCAGCTCTATACATTTTGTTTGATTCACTCGAACCAAATTTGTTTTAGAACTTAGAAGTTTAGAAGTTAACATAATAGTAACATTTACCAAATTCACCACCAAACTCATTAACTTGAAATTTGACAGAGCACGTATCAGAATTAGTAGTAGTACAAAATTATTCGGCGGCTAAAACTCGCCGGAAAGTTCCAACTTTATTAGTTCAAGAGTGGAATACAAACAAAGCTACCACCATGTTGCCGCCATTAACATTAAAAAGACAACTTCCCGATCCAGAATTCTTCGCCGGAAAGAGCATTCAACTTTGTTTTTTCTATAATCTGGCAAAAGTAACAAACTTTCATTACTCACAAGATCATTCAATACTCAACTTTGTTATAAGTAAATCACAAAACTTTGTTAATTATTTTTACCTTAAGAAGTTACTACGCTGCGGCAACTCCTGACTGATTCTGTTGGAACCACTCAGCTGGCCACCACGTCGGTCTGATTGCCTCGACTTTCACGTCCTCTGAACCCTTCACTGTTAATTCAGCTGATGGTTTAAAAGCTTCCTCTACCCTCATTACACCCATTCCTCTGCTACCTAAAGCTGTTGACACCATTCCCATTTTCTTGCCGGTTCCTGATTCAACCACTTCAGCCCCAGCCGCAATTTTCTGGTTTACCTCTACACAGTTTAAGACCAATGTTGGTTTCTTGATCATAAGATGCAAGAATTTCAACTTCTTTATACGAAAATTTCAGATTACCTTTTCCATTGTTATCGATGAATCGTAATGGGATCAACCGTTTTCGGATTACACCTCGGTGATGGGTACGAGCTATAAGCTCTTGACCAACATAGCATCCTTTGTCAAAGCTTATTGCATTAAGACCAACAAAATTATATTCAAGCGGAATTGCTTCACCTGTAAAAGCAACATACAACATATTATAAATACACATAGAGCAAGAGAGATCAGTGAGTTAACAAGAAAACAAAAAAGATCATACCTTTAGGGATTTCAGCTGATCCTTCAGCAACTCCATGCTCTAATCTCCATAAAAGGTAATTACTTTCATCTGTTTCTTTATCTGCCTCAACTAAAGGAGCTGCAAAAACAAACACCGCAAATTCGTAAGCTTTTTTTACTTATTAAGCTCAAGACTTAATAAAAGCTTGTATTCGATTAAGAAACTCACGAGTTGTATCAGAAGGAAAGATGCTTCTGTAACCAAGACAATCCAATCTTGGATCTTTATACCATTGCCATCCATACTTATTACCACTAGCTGTAGATTCACCAGCACGATCAACACCACCACCCCAACCAACAGATGAAGATCCTGATAGATTCCTACCGTAACGTTGCCAACACGAATATTCCTTTGCAACGTTTTCAATATCCACTTTGGACCTCAAACGATATCTATGAACATTCACAACAACACAAATCAGAACTAATCTGAGCTTTTAACTCAATTTCAACAAAATCAATAGATAAAACATCTAATCCAATACTAAGCATTATCTTATAATCATTTATGAGTCAATAAACACTAAGAACACACAAATCAGAACTAATCTGGTTCATTCTACAATTCAATAAGCCCTAATCTCCAATGACATTGCTAAGACTAAGATCCAAAAAGACCTAATTTTTCAAATGTCTATGAGAGGATTTAAAAAAGCTTACTTTTTGAGTGTTTCTAGCAATTCATCAAGGACATCAACATCAACATCTGCAAACAACTCAACAGACCCATCACGACCCGAATCAGATCCGGGTCCAGAGCCAGTTCGATCGAGCTTTTCCTCAGGTCGAGAAGGGCTATACAAGAAAAAATCGTATAAAAACCTTCCTTGAGGAGTTAACAGCGCCGCGTACATAGGCGGCGTAGTAACGGAAGGCAGGTTCGGAGTAGGAACTGGCGAGCTTTTTTCGCCGGAAGATTCACCGAACCTCCGTACATCGTTGGTTAATAGACCTTGAAGAAATTTAACCGTATCCGGTCCGCTAAACCGGACAACGGAACGTGATTTCAGCCGAGATGCCATCGGACCGGCATCTTCAAGACCACTGTGTAGATTCCGGTGATAAATCAATGTAGATTTGAAAATTGAGCGACGGGAACTGAATCGAAGCATCTCTTGAGAGAAGGCTCTCTGTTTCGTAGTGTTTGTTGTTGTTCTTCGTCTCTGTGGTTTAAACCGCTGCCTTGGAGAAAGGTCTGAAACAAAGCCACGTGAGTAACACGTGGCATTGGAATTGATCTTCGGTTTGTGACACGTGTAGTTTAAGTACGGAAGTTGTGCGGTTGTCTAGGAGGTGTTCGATGAAATTTACTAAACGAGCCACAACAGAGAGCCTTTTTCTCAATTGAACGAGTTTTTAACGTTTAGTCTATTTAAAACCAATAAGAAATAACAGTGTTGTTATTTTTATTTTTTATAGCTCTTTTTAAAGTTTCTTCGGGTAACAAAATAAAAAATATGCGACATGGACATTAAGGAGACAATGTTGTTGACAGGGGCGGATCCAGCCGAACTTTGCCATGGGTGCAAAAATTGTATATGGTTAGAATGGAACTTACATTCTCATAAATATAGTGGGTGCACCCTTACCAAATTGCCACTTTTACTATAGTATTCAATGTAAAATTTCCAATATATATATTTGGCTGTGTGCACGTGCACCCATACCCTAAAGTGTGGGTCCGCTCCTGGTTGTTGATGACATTAGCCTTAGAATGGTAAAGATTGCTCTTACATTCCTTCTCTTGGAGGACAAAGGAAGTAACATCGTTTGGCCAATGTCCATTATTGTTTATGAAACTTGATTTGTTCGGGTTTACAATTAGCATGAGACTTGAATTTTTATTTTCTTTTTGTCAGCTGAAAGATTAGAAAAGTAAATCATACTCTCTTTTGTTATAAAATATAAGAATTTTTAGTTAAAAACTCACTTATTAAGGAATTTTTTTTTAAAATTAAAATAATGATTAAATAATTTTCTTTTTCTATTCTCACCAATTTTTACTAGATTTTTTTGTTTTAGTTATATTAAATTATATACTTATACTAAATAAAAATATAATAATTTAAACAAAATTATATAAATAAAATTATAAATAAACCTCAATAAATTAATAAAAGTTATAAATAATAAAATTCACCAGATTCGAGTTTGATCAGTATAAAAATTAACAAAAGTTGAAAATATAATATTTTTTGAAATCTTTAAGTAAATTATTGGTGCTTATTTTTGGTTTTTTAATGGATAACAAGGGTCTTTCCATGTTTCTTACTTAATTAGTCTCAACGTCTATTATAATATCTCCAGATAAAGTGTGGTACTTTAGTAGTTAGTACTTTACCAATAACTGCAGGGTCAACTATAGTGATTGTTCTTCTTTAAATCTTTATATGATGGGTTTTCTTTTTCTGTCGTGGAAGTGGTCTAAGAAGAAGATACATGAACACATTACGAGTTGATTCTGGAAGGTTTGACAACTCTTTATCAAGCTAAAGGAATGTATGAAGTATTCACCATATCTCTTTGTTAGGAGTTAGAATTGAGCATGAAACACATACTATTTGGTTTTCTATAGTTCGTTTTGTTCTTATCATTTTTAAATGTTTACATTATTTAATGAGAATAAATAGTATAGCCTAATTTAATTGTATATAATTTACAAATTCTTTCTCATAACCTTTTTTACTTATTGTGAAAGAAAAACTAGTGTTAAAATATATAAAAAATATGAACCAAAAAAATGTCGACACGAATTGATAATTTTAAAATTTAAATGAAAACAAAAAGGAAAAACACTATTGAAAAAAGGATAAAATATCTGCAGAATAAATAAATAATATAAAACTGTATCTAAATTTGACTTGACAAATCACACACACGTCTGAGAAAACTCGTTCAAAGTTTGAAAATTCATGGGCTTCCTCAAAGCCGACCCAGAAACGGCAATCTCTAGAAGCGCCAACTTTCTTTGCTTTTACGCTCTTGTCTTCGTCACCAAGTAAACCCTAGATTCTGATTTTTCTCCGATCCACCATTTTCAAATTTCGGAAATTTCCTTCGTCTTCGCGAAAATCTATTTTTTTTTTCTTATCCCGAATAATAATCGATTCGGCTAAGATTTTTCTTTTTTTTCTTTTCATCTAACTTTACCCTCTTTCGTCGATCATAATCGATTTCACGCCATGTCTTTCTCCGATTCCGGATCGTCCTCAAGTGGTGGAGATTACAAGAATTTCAGGCAAATCACTAGAGAAAGTGAGCTTCTTTCACCTTTTTCTTCCCAATTTTGGATTTTTGATATCGAGGTTTTTATTAGACTCTTAGGCTCTGTTCTGTGGAAGCTTCTGATGTCTGGGGTTCATATGCTTCTTATGGGTTTAAGCGATCAAAATTGAAAGAATTGCGATTTAGATTGTTTTGTTACTAATTTCATTGAAGCATATTTAGGTAATTATTTTGGTCACTTTTGGTTTCAGGATTACTTCATGAAATGCTTAGACCAGACAAAAATGGAAGTTCCAAATCAGGTTGGAAGGTAAATTTATATCCAATTTTCTTATTTTACCTTTAAAAAACTTAGTTTTCCTTTTTGTTTTTGGTTCTTTGAGTTTGTTCAGCTGTCTTCTCAAAGGCTTTCTATTGATTCCCTGAACATGTGTAAATGTATAATTAGGTACTTGTTATGGACAAGTTCACTGTGAAGATTATGTCGTCTGTTTGCAAAATGTCTGAGATCACTCAAGAAGGCATTTCTTGTAAGAAAATATCTTATTATTTCAGCAGCTTTCAATATTGCTCCTTTTTTTTTTCTTGTTGGCACTGTTTTAATGTAAATGTTTCGTTACATTTTCCCAGTGGTTGAGGTCATAACTAAACATAGACAACCTATGACCGCCATGGAAGCCATATACTTTATTCAACCAACCGAAACAAAGTAACAATTTCTTCCATTTGAGACAATTCACATCAATTTTCTCGCTATTGAGCTTTTTCTGATTTTCTGAAGCTGTTTTTGTTTGCTAGTGTCGCTACGTTTTTATCAGATATGAATGGAAAATCACCACTTTATAAGAAGTATGTGAACAATTCTTTCCTTTTTTCATAATTCCGTACATCAATGGACTTTCTTGTTCGAAATGTTATTAATCATTTTATATGGTATGGCTTTAGGGCGTTTGTTTTCTTTAGCTCTCCTCTTCCGAGCAGATTAGTTACTGTTATTATGAAGGACTTGAGAGCGATGAAACGAGTTGGGGCACTGAAAGAGGTAATTTCTATGCTTCTTTCATATTTCTATGCTAAGATAATGTAAGATTGGAATTTCCATAATATGCAGATGAACTTGGAGTACATTAGCATGGACTGCCAGGTAGATTCCTGATTTACTTTCTCTCAAGATTTGCCATTTTGTTTCTATAGTGAAATCTGTTTATTTAAGCCCTCCTATGTATTTATGTCTATGCAGGGGTTTGTTACAAATAATGAGAATGCTCTAGAAGAACTTTTCAGTGACGAGGAAAACCATCAAAGAGCAGATGCTTGTTTGAATGTGGTAGCTAAACGCATTGCTACAGTTTTGGCTTCGCTAAAGGTACAAAGGCACAAATTCGAAGCTTGTTAGTTGATTTGAAGGTTTTATATATCTTTAAAACTCTTCTGGTATACAGGAATACCCCTTTGTTCGCTACCGTGCAGCTAAAGGTCTTGATGCCACAACAATGACAACTTACCGAGAGTTGATTCCTACTAAGCTTGCTGCTAGTGTCTGGAATTGTCTTGCAAAATACAAACAGAAAATCGATGATTTTCCACATACTGAAACATGTGAACTACTCATCTTGGATCGATCCATAGACCAGGTCAGGATCTTTGCTGAGAAAATTAACTTTTAGTTCTGCTTGATATGTTTATAGCCACTTAATAACAACCTTCTTATGCTTCTTAGATTGCACCTCTCATTCATGAGTGGACATATGATGCGATGTGCCACGATTTGCTTAAGGTGGAAGGAAATAAATACACACACGAGGTGACATTTTGGTTTCACGTTCGGATCTTGTAGAACTTGGTTTGGTTGTAGTTCATCACTACAGCATATGGTAATTTCCCTTTTATTTCGTAGTGTTTAGGTTCCGAGTAAAACTGGTGATAATCCTGAGAAGAAAGAGGTTCTTTTAGATGAAGAAGATCCCATTTGGGTGGAGCTCCGTGATGCTCACATTGCAGATGTATGTCTTTCTATTATCTTGCCTCCTCTTTGTCAATTTTAAGATTTCACATTCGGTAGTAATCTGGTTTTTTTTGTGGGTCCAGGCAAGTGAAAGATTGCATGAGAAGATGACAAACTTTGTGTCGAAAAACAAAGCAGCACAATTGAAACACAGTTCAAAGTATTTACCAGTTTGTTTGTTTTCTTGTTTCAAGTAATCCACTAGACCTTTGCTGATTAATGTATTGATTCATTGTGTGCAGAGACTTTGGTGATCTTTCATCAAAAGACTTGCAGAAGATGGTTCACGCTTTGCCTCAGTACAGTGAGCAAATTGACAAGCTTTCTCTACATGTGGAGGTCAGTCTTAAGAAAGTTTGATAAAGTAAAAACCATGGAAGAAAGTTTGTTAAAGTATATTTTATTGGTTAATGTCACTGCAGATTGCTAGAACAATTAACAGAACAATCATGGAAAAGGGTCTAAGAGAACTCGGGCAACTCGAGCAGGACCTTGTTTTTGGGGATGCAGGAAGAAAAGATGTTATCAAATTCTTGAGCACCAACCATGTAAGTCTTCTGCTTTTTTAGTTTCAGTCATCGGACGATTATGTGCTGAACATGAGCGATGTTTCCAGGTTATAGACCAAGAAAGCAAGCTGCGGTTAATGATGATTGTTGCGGCAATGTATCCAAAGAAGTTCGAAGGTGAAAAGGGACAAAAGATGATGGAGGTAATAAACAGTATTTTATCTCTAAAAAAGGTTGGAGCTAAGGTGATTTGATTATCATTTTTGAAGCGTTTCTACTTCTTGATTAAATCCTTCAGCTAGCGAAATTGTCTGGCGATGATGTAGCAGCTGTGAACAATATGAGATTACTTGGACCAGTACCTACAGAGTCCAAAAAGAGCACAACAGGATCTTTCCCTCTCAAGTTTGATGTCCTTAGCGTACATATTCTTCCTCATTCTTGTTTTTATTAGAATACCTAAGACTAAGATTTTTCTAACAATCTAATAATTGGAATCTTTTGCTTCATGTGACTCAGAAGAAGCGAGCTGCTCGAAGAGACCGGGTTGGTGAAACTCAAACATGGCAACTGTCTCGTTTTTACCCAATCATAGAGGTCCTTACCTCAACTTTCTTTTGCCTTAAGCATTGTATGTTTGGTTTCTTTATATTTGTGGGGGTTTTTATATATATTTGCAGGAACTTGTTGAGAAACTTAGCAAAGGTCACTTGCCAAAACAAGATTACCCATGTATGAATGAACCAAGGCCAACATTTTATTCTGGCTCTCAATCTCCATCAGCGAGTCCGGGATTGCCTAATTCAAGACGAACACCAACTTGGGCAAGACGCCATCTATCTGATGATGGATACTTCAGGTCACTCTTGAATATCTCTTGACAGTTTATACTGAATCTTATACTTAACAAACAACAAACGTTGGCCACATTTATACAAATATATGGTGAAATCAACGTTTTGTTTAAGACTGAGATGTAAATCTCTCCGTGTTTCAGTGACTCGGTTCTAGGACGAGCATCTAGCGGATTCAAGAGAAAGGGACAACGGATTTTCGTGTTCATAGTAGGAGGAGCAACGAGATCAGAGGTACTAAAATTACTCGGTCTCAGAAATATAATGTTGTCGTGACCCTTTTGTAAACAATGGGTTGATTAGTGATAACATTTTGAATTGTTGCAGTTAAGGGTTTGCCACAAACTTACGGAGAAGCTTGACAGAGAAGTTATCTTAGGCTCCTCCAGCTTCCTTGATCCCCAAACTTTCCTCACTGTATGAATTTTTTTCACTTTGGATTCTTGTACTTCGACAATCTCTCTTTTGTCTGTCTGATTACTAGGACTGTGTTGTTGTTTTGTGCAGAAAATGAAACAACTAAACGAAGAAGAGGAGATCTCCCTTGATGATATTGACATTTAAATTTCCTATTTTTTTCTTTCTTTCTTGAAGAAGAGTTTTAGACAATTTGTGGGTATGTTTTTGTTTTGGAAATAAAATTGTGAGATATCCTCCACGTGTAAATAAATACCATTTATTTGTTCCTTTGACTAAAATTAAACGATTGTTTTACTTTTCTTGAAATAAAACCAAACAAAAATAAATTATTTGATACCCACGATCTCCATGTCTACCGATAATTTATCAGTTTTTGACAAGACGCTCTGAGTTAGGTGGACTCATTACTTTGTATAGTTATATAATATTATATTTCCTTTCTTTTTTTTTATTTGTATTTTTAAGTTTTTAAATTTATTTCATTTTATTTGTTGTTTTAGATTTTCAATGCAAATGTTTAGTGAAACTTCTACTTTTACCCCTATTATTTTAATATCATGACTAATAAAATAAAATCAACTATACATTAATTGAGGGTAAAACACAAATTAAATGTTTTTTTCATATGTGTGAAAAACCTAAAACTACAAAAAAAACGGAGGAAATATAAAATAAAATAATATAAAAATTAAACAGTAAATCTTTATAAATTAATATTAGATAAATTACTAAATATTATGAAATAATATATTCACCGATTTTGAATTGGATCAATATAAAAACTAAAAATTTGATAAGATAATATCTTTCAAAATCTCTAAGTAAATTATGGTCTCACTAGTATCATAATATCTAATATACTAATGTATAATGTTATTATTTAATATATATTGTTTGAGTTCGTGTCTACTTTAATGTATCAAACAATGGTTGTGTTTTGTTTCAAGCTATCGAATTGTAGTATCTTCTATAGTTCTGTCATCAAAATAGGCAAAAAAAAACAATGACCTAACGTGGGTACATTGAAATTACTTGGAGCAACACTGTGGATTACCGAAACATACCCATGTTGGCCTCCGTTTCCTCAACAATCTTTTATCCTCTTTTATGGACTTCATGGCAAAGGCAATTTATTTTGCTTTAATCCGTCTAAACGCATTTGATATCTTCTAACGCAGCCTATAGTCTTTACCAAATGTCATTTTGGTAATAAGACCGAGATGAGCAAGATAATGTTTTTAGCAGAGAATAAAGGATTGATATTTGGCTTGTTTACTTATGGCGACGAGAAGCCTTATGAGTAGTAAACTCAATTGATCTTCCATTGATTTTTGTTGGCTTTTCCGTGACAAAAGAAAACAATTCTCGTTTGTCATTCAAAAGAAAACTTAACATCCTTATTCATAACATGAAAACCAAATATTCTAAAAATCCAGCAAGGGAAAAGTAAACAGTCCGTATAAGCAATTAAGAAGTTCGATCAGACATAAGAACTCCGAGTGTGAACCCTGACATGGGGAAAATTACAAACTGCAAGTAGATGAAGCGGACCTCTTTCGGTAAAGATCTTATGGAGGATCTAAGGCCTTCTACTGCCTTCTGTAATATACCAAAAAAAAGTATTATGCCGAATGATACTCCGAGATTTCAAGGTAAAACCATATAATACCCATGTTATGTAAAACCAAACTATAAGAGGTATATATGTTACCTCAAAACGTTCAACTTCTGAATTTTTCGAGGACTGGGAAATTTGGCGGTGCAGGAACGGACTTCGGCGAACAATCAAGCCATTACAGAGGGCGAAACCTCGAGTTTTAGATTGAACCCCTGACAGAACCAGGCGCTGCAAGGATGCCATCGATTCAGGAACTGTGGTAGATCTAGGTCGTGTTATTGGGAATTTCAGAGAGAGAGGATTCGAGAAACTGACCTAATTCTGTCTTTTAATTCTACTATATATATAGTTTGATTTCTCTTATTTCTTTAAATAAATTTATTCTTTATTTCCTTAAAAAAAAAAGGAAAACTCAGTAAAAAAAAAGTAACATACACTAATTTACATATCTATATCTAGAAAAAAGTTTTAACTTTTATTTTCCTTAACCAAAATAGAAAACTAACAAAACAAAATTACATATGCTAATTTTATGTGTGTTATTATTGGTCAATTAGATTTTGACATACATTAATATTTTTTTATTTTTTTTATCATGAACACCAATAAACAATGAATGTTGATGTTCAAAATAACAATATTAATTACATATACATATAAAAGAAATTTTGGACCTCCTCAAATCTAATTTTTTAAAATATTTCAATTTTTTATGTATGAGAAAAATTATCAAAAAAAAATCGGATTCCTTAACTATTAACACCCGAAATTGGGTCTTCGGGCTATCGCCCATCTCGTCCTTCTCCCTAAGCCGGCCCTGATGGTAATATATGAATAGTAAAAAGAAAACATGAAAAATATTTATTAGTAAACTAAGTTTTTACCTACCTTACGCGTAGGTCTATTTTAATTAACTTGTCTAATAGATTTTTGTATTTCTCAATTTTATATATAGCTAGAGTTTTGTGTAATATTTCGTTTTGGTTTATTTTAATTATACATGTTTTTATAATTGTAGAGAAATAAATTTAATATAAAATAAAGATATGAAGAATAATTTTGTTTAAAGCATATTGAAATATGATGTATCATTTTTAATATAGTGTTAGGATTGTTGTCTTTGTAATGCTTGCATATGTAAATTTTTGATAACATGTTCTCTACCTTTATGGCTTGAAATATGTCTTACAGTTGATTTTCACTTGATTGCATTAGAAATTTAGGATCAACAACCACCATTTGACAATCATCTTCATAAGTAAGTTTTGTTCTACTTATAAATGTATTTTAATGTCCAACACTTAGCAACCATGCTGCAAAATTTCCTTCTGAATCTTTCGGTCTTATATATTTTGTTCTAAAGCAAAAACTTTGCAAGTATTTCACAAGTATGATTATATTATTCAAATATCCACATAATCACCATTGTTACAAAACTCAACATTGTTTTTGTAAATATAACTGATTTTCACGACTTCTTTGCTTTCTCGATGGGATTTATATATTTCACGAAATAGAAATGAAGACTAATATGAGAATTTCATCTCCAACACCTCCCACAACTTAATATATGAAAGCTTACTCAAGTGAGCATATAAGATAGTTTAGAATAAAGAACTCAAGAATAACTAAAATATTAAGAATCATTATGTTAGGCTACAACTGCTCTTGTTTTCGCTATCCTAGAGATATAGATAATTAATAATAAATGGTTACAACAGATGATGCCAATAAACTATCTTATGAATGACGTTGGACAGTCGTTGAATCCATGTATTCCTATGTTAAAATGTGTAAAAAGTAAAACAAATATTTTTAAAATTTTGAAATATTGAATCATTTTTCCCAAATTGGTAGAAAACCCAATAAGGTAATGAAATGTCATGAAATAATTTGCATATGTTAATGTAATTTAAGGATCAATAAATTTGTACTTATTTTTCAATCAAAAACATTCATATGTCTATTTATTTCTAATAATTAATGTATTGTTTTAAGTACTGATGTATTTTTCAACAGCAAATGTGGCAATATTAAAAAAAAGAAAAAAGAATATAATTATACAAATTTATGCACAACACCAATCAGTAACACACCAAACTCTTTTAACATTTAGATATTCTCAATTAAATTTTTTCTCCACAATATTTTGCCATTTCATACTGAATATATATTACCTAGAGGAATAAGAGTTTGGATATAATTGCTGTAAAGACAATAAGAGTTTTATGGTCAAAAGAAATTTAAAAGAACGGATTAAAATAAGATGAGCATCATAGAATTAAGTTTGGATCTATGAATAGGTGATCAATCTAGACAGAAGCCCACAACAGCCTTTATGGTATCGTCGACGAAAAAATGTAGCACAAATATTCTTATCTATCTAATGGAACAAAGCTCACTGATATAGCAGTCACATATCATTAATTCAAAATAAATAAGCTTGCTGCTTCTGTTTAGAGCTTATGTTCCTTACAGCTTATATTCTACTGTAAGCCTTACCAATCAGGGCTATAATAGATTTTTTTAAATTTTAAGTCATTTAAAATCAGTTTCACATAAGGTATAAAATTAACATTACGGCATATACAAAAATTATATTAAAACACTGTTGATTTTTCAAAAAAAAATTAATACTAACTAAACTATAGATTTGATTTCATAATGAAATACATGTAGAGAGGATCTTCTTCCAAAAGAGTGTTTGGAGTGTGATTTGAATTAGGATCGAAGATGGAACCAATGAATATAACATGAGTTTACACTTTCCTAGTATTAAAAAATATATTAAGAGGAAAAAAAACCCTACTACTATGTGGATTGTGGAGTAAAAACTTACTATATTTTCACTGTTTTGTTTTTGAAATTTTTAATTTTGGATCTTTTTGATTTTTTCTTTTAAATCTCGGCCGGATTTTGAAGTAGTAGCAGATACTGTTTGAAAACAAATTTTCAATACATTACATTTTAGAATTTTGATTCTTCCTGTTGATTGGTGTTAAGGGAAAAAAAAAAGTCATTACTCATCATAGTAATGAGAATTTTACTCAAATTTTTTCTTTAAACACACACATAAGGTACACATCCAATGACTCATTTTCTTATCTATGGCTTGCAAACATTTGCTAAGAAATAGAAATAGAAATTCTCTAAAATTTTGATTTTACTTTTGTCTGATGAGGTTACGATGAGACAATTGATACTTTGAATATTGATGTGGTATCAGATTTTACCCAAACCAATTGAACTCCGCAAGTGCACTGTTATACGCATCAGTATAATGGTGGGATTGAATCAAAAGAGAGTAGAGTGCATTTTAAATCTGTAAATCTAAACAAAGCTAGAATAAATAATATAAAAAGAGTGTCAGAGAGAAAAATCCAAATATAAATCCAAAAACTAAATATAGAAAAAATTAATTAAAAATAAATGTTGGGATTTGGGAAATTGCAGACATTTAATTTAATAAAATATAATATTTAACCGGATTAGCAATTTAATAATCTAAATATAGAATTCAGAATACTATAAATAAATAAATCAACCACCTCTCGTATGAGAATATCATATTGGTCATAAATCTGGTAGGATCATATGCCAATATTTATTAACAAGTTCGGATATTGTTCACTTATAAATCCAACATGACTCTTGTCGACTGTAAATAAATACCATTTATTTGTTTCATTTGACTAAAATTAAACTATTGTTTTACTTTATTGAAACAAAACCAAACAAAATATTTTATGTGTCTGAAAAATATGAAAGAAAAATAAATTTGTCCACCGTGGCCCGTGGGTATCGAACCCACGACCTCCATATCTACCGATAATTTCTTGGTTGTTGACATGACGCTCTACCGACTATGGACTAGTTGCTTTGTATAGTTATATGGAAATAAAATTTCGCCCACCGTGGGGCTCGAACCCACGACCACAAGGTTAAGAGCCTTGCGCTCTACCAACTGAGCTAGACGGGCTTATTGGTTTCATAAGGTATGATAAACAATCTATTACCTTTATTTTTTACTCAAGTGAAGATAAAAATAAAAAAGACATACGACGAACAAGGTTCTCTCTCACCCAAAACACAACTCTGATGACATCTCTTTCTTCTTCAAGACAACAAAATAAAATAAACTAAATGCAAGAAAGAGCTAAACCCAGTCCCGACACACTTATACATCATATGACCCACAAATGTCGGAAACAGAGCATTTTTCATGTGAACTTTGATAAAAATAATAAGGTAGTTTAGTAACAACTTTGACGACGTAAGACACATCTAAAAATTTAACTACCCCCTTCCCTTTTCTTTTTCGTGAAGCTGACTAGATTTTTGCCTACAACTTCTCCAAGTAAACTTAGCATTGCTTTTGACCGGTTAAAATTCTTCTTTACTAATCGGATTTGATTCCTCCGTTATGCTTGTTACTCTTCTTTGACGATTCCTTGATCTACAATGAATGAAAACATACATCAAAAAACACAGTTCAATAGAAACATTTTAGAGATCTTAATACGCAATCGATTTATGGAGATTTTTACCTCCTCAAGTAGCTTCTTTTGGAATCGGTAACCCTGATTCAGGAAAGAGAAACATATAATCAGCAAGAAAGAACTAGTAGATCATAAAAATCAATTTGGTGAACTTTTTTGATTTAAAATTTTACCTTGTCAGTTCCATATATGTAATCACAATAAGTGAAAACTGAAGCAAAGTTGCTTTGGCTTTGTCCTCCAACGTAATGATGATAATCATGATACTCAGCTCCACCGTAGAAAGGAATGTATTTTGTTGGACTCCATGGAAAATCATATCTGCAATGTAACAAAGTAAATATATACATATCCTTTAGTAACACCATTTTCTACCGTCAATGGAGATAACATTTCAAAGCTAATTTGCCCAATTCAATGTTTTGGGTTACTCCAAAAGTTAATTCAATACAAAAATGAGCCTAAGACCTTAAAGAAAAGCCTAAAAAGTATCAAACAAAAAGCCTAATACCTAACTTAACCCAAGTTGTGAAAAGGTGAACCACTATTGAATCTCTACTACACAGCTTGAGCTCTTTATTTTATTATACATACACACACACCAAGTCACTAACTAAAGAAAGAGGTGTAAAAAACAACAATACTAAATTGGTAAATGATGAAAAAGGCTATAAAAACTGTAAAGTTAAAGTTAAGAGAGATTAGTTTATACTGAAAACCACGCCTTCTTCTAAATCTTACCCACTGTGAGTCTCAATAGCTTCAATTTGTCTTAAAGCAATCCACAACCAAAAAGTAATCATATGACAAGGAGCAATGGCTGGTCCCAGAAAAGTTGGGATTCCAAGAAGCAACACTTCAGCCCAATGTGCATAAGGAGCAGCGTAACCAATTGGTGATGTATACTCATGATGAACTCGATGAATCTTCTCATAACCCCATTTACTATGAAAAAATCTATGAAACCAATAATTCGTATAATCCTCAACCAAAAAGTATACTACTAACTGTGGTATCATCTCTGAAATTGTTGGTAATGGCAAACCAGATCGAATCTCAATCATCTGCAACAACAAATTCGAAATCAAATCATCAAAATCAAAAACCAAATGTTAATTCGAAATTTTATGTTACCTGAATCGAAGGGTACGAAACGAGTTGTAAAGGACCAACGACGAGGATGAACATTTTCATGACGTCTTTGTAACAACGGAACATATCGGAGGATGAGTAGTTAACTTTAGGTTGGATCTTATAACGGTTGAACCATCCAGAACCGGATCGAACCAATTCGATGAAGACGAGAGGGAGAGGAACGAAGGAGAAGACGAGGAATAAGAATAGAATGTTGTGGCAGTAGAGATAGTAATCGGATTTTGTGGCGGAGTAATCGAACCAGAGAGTCTCCAGGGACGTGAGGTTTCGTCCTATTGCGGTTGATGCTTCTTCGATCGTGGCGTAAGGGATCATTGTTTTTACGGCGAGCCAGAGAGCGGTTTCTGGTTTATTTATTTTCCGGTGAATTGGTGAGAAGAAGAGAGAAGAGGAAGAGGAAGAGGAAGAGGAAGAGAAGAGAGTGTTTGTTTTCGTTATGTGTAGTTGGCAGATGTTTTTTTGGACTGAAGACGTGGTGGCCTCCAGTGATTAATATTTATATTAGATACTTTCACTAAAATTAATTAATTTCCAAAGTAGGTTTTTTAAATAAATATTTCCACATTTCCGATTTCCATAGTGATTGTTTATTGAATTGCATTGCCTCACGGGATTTTTGTTTGATTTTTTTCTTTTACGGGATATTTATTGTGCCACTATATATACTTTTAATTTTTTTTTATGAGTTTTAGTTGTTGTTAAAAGTTAGTATGATTTTTTTCGTACCAAATGTTATGTTTTCATTGGGGAATTAATGTATCCTTTGTTGAATTATATGCGAGTGTAAGAACCTGAGATGCAAATTATACTGTTTATCGCGTATGTTTTTTAATTAATAAATAGCATGAAATTGTGTTTGTTGTAAAAAAATCTATTTATTTATGGTTGTGATTGTTTTATCTTCTGTACATGTCTCTCCATGGTCCATAAGATCAAATAACAAATTTGTTCTTTTTCTATATGGTGGAATTAGGGGAAAAAATGGAATGTTAAGTTATGGATGATAAAGTTATCAAAGATTTTTTAAAAGAGGTAAACTAAAAAGTAACAAAAAGAATATCTTTTTTTTTTTAGTTTATTGTTCATAGCACTAGGTCAGTAACTTTTGTAACAAGGAACAAGTCACCTAAATAATATATAATAAAATTCTATAAAAGGGTGTGGAGAGTGATGGCACCAGAACGGATACGAGTTTTTCTTTGGTTAGTCGGGAATCAAATAATAATGACTAACTCAAAGAGGTACATGTGTTATATTTGTGATTCAAATATATGTCAAGTGTGTAAGGGAGATGTTAAAACGATTATGCACATTTTTAGGGACTGTCCAACTATGGTCGGAATATGGATCGAATAGTGCCCATGCGAAAGAAATATGCTTTTTTTGCCAGCTTTCTACTTGAATGGATGCACGAAATCTGTATGAGGGAGTCGTAACGCATGATAGATTCTGGCCTACTATCTTTGCAATGGCGGTGTGGTATGGTTGGAAGTTGAAATATGTTTGGAGAGAATAAAAAATGCAGAAATAAAGTTCAATTTATTAAAGACTTGTCTAACGAAGTGAGTATGGCAAATGCAAGGAGTGAAGAGAGAGAAGGAGCAGTGACAATAGTTGAGAGAATGATAGGGTGGGAAAAACCGGGACTGGGATGGTACAAAATGAATACTGATGGAGCATCACATGGTAACCTGGGGCTGGCTACCGCAGAAAGGGCATTACGAAACACGGACAGTGAGTAGTGTGGAGGATTCACAATGAACATAGGGCGATGCTCGACACCATTAACAGAGCTGTGGGGAGTATACTATGGACTTTACACAGCTTGGGAGAGGAGAGTTATACGTCTTGAGTTGGAAGTTGATTTGGAATTTGTGGTTGGGTTTCTTAAGACATAGATTGGTGAATCGCAGCCACTGCTGTTCCTGATACGTTTATGTCATGGCTTTCTTTCAAGAGATTGGATAATCCGTATTTCTCAAGTGTATAGGGAGGCTAACCATCTAGTCGACGGGTTAGCTAACTATGTGTTTTCTTTACCATTAAGGTTTCATGTTTTTATTGATGTTGTGAGGGAGGATGTAATAGAGACGACATACTCTAAACGGGTTTGGATGTAATCTTTTTACTTTTCATAACAAAATCTGGGAGACACGTCTCCCAGTCATTCACCAAAAAAAATAACTTTTGTAAATTTCAAAACTTTTTTCAAATAGTTCTTTGAAAATTCCAAAACTATTCCATTTTCTAAATTTAAAAGGTTCACTTTTTTTGTCAAAAGTTTTTTTTAGTTAGAAAAAGAAGATGAATCAAATAGTCAAACTATAAAATGAATTTTGCTGTTATGAAAAAAGTATACTGTAGTCTTTTTATTTATAAAGTAAAAAATGATTTGCAAAAGGTGGTTAAAAAAAAAGAAAAAACTAATTAGCCATCAATTTGAGATAGCACTTTGAACAGAAAAGCATCAAAATTATACAAAATAAAAAAAATCATAAGATTATTAATAACACGTGTACCTCAAGAAAAGGACAAAACGAAATGAAATCTTTATTAACTGAATATCTGGATACATTCTTATTCCTTATTAATGAAAATAATAAAAACTTTTGAAATTGGTGCTACATCTTTAGTGTTTTGCACAGTAAGTTATTAACCATTTTCATCCAAAACAGTTGATCGATTTCTTTTTCTCTCCGAAACTCTTGATTGTTTCTCCACTAAATTTTAGCTTTTCAAATCTTACTATACTTTTTCTTTAGCTTACTTCTTTCCATTCATTAGAATAGTAGTTGACGACGACAGACATACCCAGTAGTCTTTATCAGGAGCTGTAGCTAGTCAAGGTAAATAATTGACGAAGTTATTATGTTTTTATTGGGATTTGAGTGTTACTGCAAACAAGATTACTACTCTGCCCATCCAATAGTTTCGGCTAGTCCTTCATGAAATTATCGGCTAATTGTCTCTCAATTTGTAGTGGATTTAATTTGTAAATCTTTTAAATTTTTAGGAAGTAAAAATTTTGAATTTAGTCGTGGTATACATTTTTACAGTATCTGCAACTCGTTTCTACATATAATTAGATATCAAAACCTTGTGATGCTTACATTGTACTACTCATATCACTTTGCAAATATGTTAACAATTTGAAAATAAAAACCAAAAAATAGTTTTCATATGGGATTTTAAGCTTGTCACTTTGTCTGTAGTTGTATTCTCAGTTAGTTTACTGTCACCAATTCTAACATCCTTGATTGTTTTAAGGGTAAAAAAATGAAAGAGCAGAAAAATATCTTTAAGTCAAAAAGTCAAGTTATAAATTATAACATCCATGATAATAGTATTGACTATTAAGTTCAATAAACAAATTACTTTTCAATGATTATTTTGTCGTCACGCTTATTTGCATTCTCAATCCAAACCAAGCAAATCATTAATCGGTCTAAAAGTGTTGTGTAACGTAAATAGTCCATATATATCTTTGCGGCTAAAAATTTCTCTATTATTAAGCATGCAAACTATATTTTCTTATGGTATTAAACTAAAATTTTACTTTACTCATGATTAAAGTAAATATGACCACCTTTAGACCGTCAATGTATATACTATTAGTAACGATAATTTAATTCACTAATTTATTGTCAAAGTTTGAATTACATCTACAAAAGAATTGTTACATTTCGCGCGCTCAAGATATCAAGCGAGCCAAGTTAACATCCAAAAAAATAGCTAATGTCTAAGGATAATAAAAATATATCTATTATAATGATTTGGATTTGACAAAGATTAATTTTGGTAGACCTATGAACTATGATAGGATTCGACGCTTTCAAATCATTGGTGTGTCACTCTTCCATTTTACCTCTCCTTTATCCCAAACTCCCAATTCACATTTATGATTAAAACCAAAGAAAAAGGTAAAGTAAATATTGACATTATAAGAAAACGAAAAAGTTTGCATTTGCACTGTTTTTCTTTTGAAGAAAGGAAGAAAATTAATTTAAAGACAACTTACCGAAGTATAGATGTATATATAATTTTATACTGTTGGCTTCTTTTATAAATTATTAATTTTTATAGAAGATTCACAAACCTAAATTGCTCATGAGATATGATGGCGATAGTGGCATAAGTGCAAATACTTTAGCTTGAATAAAAAAAGGATTTATTGATCAGATTGGTCATGGGATATGATGATATGTCATCGACAAAATATGAAAGTAGCTCATGTACAAGAACCTAATCCGCAACAAAATAATTGATTAGGTATTTTACAAAAATCCATTAATGCATGATATGCTTAACGCAAAATGATGGAACCATATCTTCTTTGATTGGTCGTTTTCTGTATGGCCTAACTATCATATATTCATTATTTTTAGTCCGGCAATTCCAAATCTACGAGTGAAAAATACATCACTTTACAATAACTTTTAAATCTATCACGTTATTACAAATTTGGTTATGTATGGTCCATTCAATATGTCTTATTAACTCTTTACATATGACTAGGTTCAATTTTTGTTATGTTTACTATATATTTGTACGGTTTAGTCCAATCTTAACTCTAAGCAATGTATTCAACTTTTTTTCTTAAACATAATTAAATTGTTTATCAACAAAAGACATTTTCAAGCGTAACCCCTGCACATCGTACTATTTTCTTATTTTTTTCATATTTCTCCCATAAAATTGACATTTTCCCACCATGATCCGCCAATTATATTTAACCAGACCCATACAAGGCAAGGCAAGTTAGAGAATCCTTCCAACCCCTTTAAAATTGTCCATACTCTTTCTTTGGGATCATACCAACATGATAATATAACACTAGACCACATTTTCTATCACACAATATGATGACGAATTACTCCATCCTTTATTCATGGACATATCTGTCACTATCCATTTATCTTCTTGTAGCTTGTAAGTCACTATCCATTTACATTGATGGTTCCTTCATACTTTATGCTTTCGTACTCATCAGAGCCTCTAAATATTCCCTTGCTAGGGATTTATAAAAGTTCCCAAGTTTGAGTCTTTGCATAAAAGACCTCCATCCAATTCGTTGAATCGAGATTGTCGCTACTTCCGTTTACATATATTTTCTCATCAAAAGTGCAAGCAGATGGGAACATGCAGGCCACCCGCATGCTCGGAGCCTCACTCCATGTGTGAAAACGAGAGTAAACACGCATAGAGACAACTCTCAGTGTGGCCCAATAGAGTTCTGATTTGATAGAGCTCCATTGATGTAACAAGAGAATGAAATCTCTTAGATACTAAAGAGATACTTGGCTAGTACGATCTTGAGACACATGTGTGTTATAGAAGCAGGGCCGGTCCAATATTTTTGGTGGGCCGAAGCCAGAAAATAAATATGGCTCTTTTCATAATTTAATTTTAAATTTTATTATATATGAAAATTAAAAAAATTTTAAAATAATAAAAAATCTTATAATTTTCCTCGCATTTTCCCTTGAAAATTATTCATTAAATTCTTATAATTTATTTTTTCAACCATAACTCTTTCGATTGATAATAAATATATGTACATGTGTGATAATTGTTGAAGAAAAACTCTAATACATTTATGAATTCATAATTTTGCGTCAGTTTTTTTATCTGATTTTTTAGGAAGAGTTTAACAATTCTGCATTTTTGAAAAATTTGATAAGAAATTAAAAGCTTATGAAACTAATATGAATAAAAAAAAATTAAAATATGAAGTAAATTCAACGACAATTTGGTGAATTGCAAACATTAAGTAGTTACTACAAAAATAAATTGAGACTTCTAGTTCCATAATCATTATGGTTTTAACGAATGAATTTCTAATAAATCTATTTATATTTATTTTCTTTTTTTTTGTTTCAGTTTAGTTAAATTATTTATAACAAAAAAAACTAAAAGTAAATATGTGATCTCTCTAAAATGTTATGAGTTTCAAATATTTTAATCTAAATATACATATTTATAATAAATATGTGGCCCTTAAATTTTTTTTTAAATTGGAGGTCCGAAGCGGTAATTTATTCTGCTTATGCTCCGGGCCGGCCCTGTATAGAAGAGTACACAAGTTATGTATGTAACGGTAACAAGAGAAAATATATGAAAAAGGATTCACAAATTCTAATTGGTTAATCACTTTAAAATGGATTAACGAAGCAAATTTTATATGAAGTTAATAAACTTTAATATTATCAGCAAAAATTAACAACAGTAATCTTATACAAAGAACACACGTGAGTAAAAATTTGCTTCGACCTCTCAGAGGAAAAAAAAAACACTCATGTTTTTGACTGTTTTTCCCTAATATTATCATCCCCCCTCCCATCTTAAAAGTTACTTCTCCTCTTCAATTCTTCATTGTCTTTATTTGCTAAATCAAATTAGTTTTAAAATTTTCATATTTTGTTGGCTAATCCTCTACGAATTAGTGCTTTTCTTCAGAAACAAATGTGGGGGACAATACAATGATATGTTTTGTTTATATAAAGTGGACAAAAATAAATATTTCACAAATTAAAAAAAAAATGTAAGATAAAATCAAATAAGTATCGATCATAATTACAAAGTTAACAAAACTCTATCATAATAATTTAGTCTATGAGAATGGATGATCTAATTATATAATTAGGCAATCATTTTTCTTATTTCATCACAATGCATAGATTACACAATATATTTTTCTGATTGATTATAATATTCACATATCATGACACTAATAATATTTTAAAATTTTAATTAGTTATTAGTTAATCACTTAAAAAGGATTTCAATCTTCACATGAGATTGAATATTGTTTTGAAATTTTTTTTTTATAAAATTCACATATCATGACACTAATGATATTTTACAAATCTAATTATTTATTAGTTAATCACTTAAAAAAGATTTAAATATTTACATGAGATTGAACATATTCTTTCTCATTGAATATTTTTTTGACAAAAATAAAATAATATTCACAATATCATGACACTAATAATATTTTAGAAATCTATGAACGGATTCAAGGATTTAGATTTAATCAAAAGATTTGTTTCCTTTCACGCTTTTGATTGAGCCATTGCTTGTAGAAAGCCAAAAACGCTTAAACTTCCAAGTATGTTTTCTCTTATTCCCAAGGTTGAATATCAATGCAGATAGGAGTTTCAATTCGTAAGATAAGTTATGTTTCTATGTAATTACTTTAACTTGTTTTGTTTTTTTCATAGTACATTATGAGCATTCAGAATCTGTCCTGATTTTTCTTTGATTGCTTTGCACTATTGGCTGACATAGTTCTCAATCTATGGGTATCTCATGAACTGAAGTTGCCAAAGAGAGTTCCGATATCATTATTTTGCATCAGCAGGTTAGTCTACTAGACCAAATAGAAAAAGATGATCTTTGAGTGTATACCTCCAGAGCTATTTTGTATGCCTTTATAATCATGCAAATCTGTTTACTCTTTATAACTGAGCTATTCTCGCATTCAGATTTCCGGTTTTGAAACATATAACATTATATTATTTTGTGCAGTGCAAGAATGAGGATGAGATTGTGGCAGTTATCTCAATAAATTTGAGCCGAATGGGAAGGACCCCTTGGTATATCCATATGTTTTGCTTCTCAGCGTTCAGTTGCTACCACCTATTATGCACTTATCCAAAGAAGCAGGAGATGGAAGGTATAATATTGATGCTGTTCATATAGCTATATCTCTAGTGGACCATTCCGTTTTATCTGAAGGCTCTGGGACTGGCCACAATACAAACTAAGTGTGATGGATTCTAATGCTGAGGCATCTAGCATGATTAGGAAACATGGGTCAACGTTTTTGAATCACGGAGACCTACGAAAGAGAGCACTATAGATACAACTGTTGAGATATACTGAAGTTTGCAATACTCAAAACAGAGCACTGATGCGTTTGTTTTAGATGTTGCTATTAACTTCTATGATATTTTCTTTCTTTCTTGACATTACTGATTTGTTATTTCGTAGGTCAATTATTTCTTTGATTGCTTTTTTACATTCTTAACTTGTTTTTTTGTTTGCTTGCTTGCTTATTTGCTTCTTTAATTATTTGGTTATGTGCATTGTCTGCTTCTTCTTAATTTCTTTGCTTAGTTTATTGTTTGGTTCATAATTTGCGTGGCTGATTAATTGCTTCTATCTTTGTTCAATAAACAAGACTTAATCTATTTAAGTTACATAGAAAAATAAGACGACAAGAAAATATATAGAAAGGAAACTATTCATCCACTACTCTCAACCCTCTTAACTTCTCCCATTATGCAGATGATTTCATGACGGCCTTGAATTAATTCTCCTATTTATCGACTATTAACATTTTCGCTAACAGTGACCTTTTTGGTTATTGTTAATAGAAAAACACAAATTAGAAGAAGTTGAACCTTAACTACCTTAACTAAAGCTTGCGTGAAATTCATGAAAGGAACTGAATTTGATGCATAGATAAAACCGATAGCTGCGGGGAGAGTAACTCAGTCCTGCTACAAGACAATTTAATCTCGATATATGATATAATGCCACGAAAACTAACTAAACATATAAAAAAATTGATTGTCCAGTTTACTCTGATATTATTATTCACACAAAAAGCAAATTCTATAACTAACAGAGTTTTTTTCTACTCAGTAGTCAACTTAGAGTCTTCTTATCTAAAATAAACCACAGAAATTTTACTTTTTTTTACCAAGAATCAAGAATCAAATTTATGTACCTCGTAGTAAAATTTTAGCAAAACAGAGCGGTTTGGTATAGAAATGGAGCAAACACCTTTGTTCTCACTAGGCTTAGGCATTCGGATACTCGGATCGAGTTCAGATAGGAACCGATCGAGTTTGGATATTTCGGGTAAATATATTTTGTATTCGTATGGATATTTATAGAATTTCGGATCGAATTTAAGTAGGAACCGACTGGGTTCGTGTCGGTTCAAATTCAAAAAAATTATTATCCATAGAAAACCAAAAAAATTTGGATAATCGGGTAGCTGATCGGATCCGGATATTTTCGGGTAAATTATACCCAAACTCGACCCAAAATATCCGTAAATACTAAAAATACCTGGAAATTTTAATCGACAAATCCAAAAATATGCATACCCAAAAAAATAATTAATACCAAAATATCCAAATGTGTTAAAATATTCAAAATACTAAAATACTAAAAACATTAATGTATAATATTTCGGGTATTCGGATACCCGATTGGGTATCGGATAATACTCTTACCCGAATTGATATTCATGGATATATAAATGTAAGACCCAGTGAGTAAAATGAACATATCCGAACCCCAATCCAAATTGTTTTTTCGGATCGATTTTGGTTTGGTATTTCAAATTTGGTTTTTTTGTCCAGGCCTAGTTCTCGCAAAGTTAAAACTTAAAACTTCTTGTGAACATTTTCCGCTCTAAATAAATCAAAATGTGGTTGGAAACTATTACTTCTTTGGTTTGGTTTATTTTACTTTTTAAGATTTTGTCATTACGAAGAAGAAAGTTAAAGAATTACGGATACGTTTCGGTTCTAATTGTTTTCGTTATGTCCAGTTCAATTTGGTTCCGGTTTATATTCCATAAATCACTCAACAATCAGCCCACAAATTAATGACAACGATAATGCTATATTTTGTTGGCAAAAAAAAAACAAAAAAATGGATAGCGTAGAGAATCAATTCGCGCATTTTCCAAGCAAACCAACAAATCTCCTTTACTTCTTCTTCCTCCCAAAATCAGCCCAACCAACTACCAAATGTCCGATTCACTTAACCGGAGAAGAGTCACGGCGGCGACAGACGGAAGCCGAAGCTCTAGGACCAAACGTCCGGCGAAGCACCAGGCGTCCCGTCGTATTCCCAATAAGATTCGCTCAAACTCAAAGTCTTATAAGATCCTCGATCGAAGTTTCTCAGAGCCAAATCTCCACCGAAGCAGCGCCAGTGAAGATGATGATCATCGGATTTGTTCTACACCAATGATAGATCTCCCGCCGGAAGAACCAGAGCAGATCATTTACCTCTCTAAGATCCGTTCGGAGGTTTTCGCTTCAGCTCCGTCGTTGTCTGGATTCTCTTCGCCGTCTTCTTCTTCTTCTCCGGTTAACCAACAGGTCACATAGAGATCATCGTCTCTTTACTAATCCCTGATTCTGTAGAAGTATTAAACATTTAGTCCTTCATGTCTCAGATTTTATAAAATTGAACCCAAACATTTAAGATGTTACAAATTAACCCATGTAAGATTCTGAATTTCAGTGGTTATGTTTCTTTGATTCCAAAATCAGGTTTATAAAAGAGAAGCAGCAAAAGTTGTGATCAATGTATCAGTAGAAGGAAGTCCAGGACCGGTTAGGACTTTGGTTAAACTTAGTTGCAATGTCGAAGAAACGATCAAGATTGTTGTGGAAAAGTATAGTAAAGAAGGAAGAACTCCGAAACTTGATAAAGATCTTGCCTTTGAATTGCATCAGTCTCATTTCAGTATCCAGTGTAAGCTCCAAAACTCAAGTTTTAAGAACTATTAAGGTCAAAAGTGTAGAACAGAACAACCATTAACACAATGTTTGTAGGTTTGGAGAAAACCGAAGTAATTGGTGAAATAGGTAGTAGAAGCTTCTATATGAGGAAGAGGGAACCGGAAAATCGGAATACGGTTCAGTCTTCGTCGAATTTGATTGAATCTTTCATGGCACATAAGATTGGGAGATTCATGAGGAGGACAAGGAAGATATGGAATATTTTGGTATGTGTTCAGTGAACAACAAAACCGGTTCAAAGTATTATTAACACTTGGAGCAGCACATAATATTTACTTGTGTTAGCTCGAATTTCTTACTAAAGGTTCACTTTCTTTGTATAAATGTATTTACTTTTTAACTTATAACATAGATCTATATTTATCAATGTTACTCTACCAATTTGAGTTTCTTCATTTTTATATGAAACTCGAATTGTAATCATCTTTTTTTTTATTGGGCTTAATACTTTGGTTTGCTTTATTTTATTTAATTTTTTTTTGATTTTTTGGAAAAAGAACCTGCTGATGTAAATGTAATTGGGTTCGTTGAGTACTCAGTCCGGTACTTACCTAACTGGCTAACTGCAATAGATCAAATTCAAGATATTTAGTTTTATAGATACTAGGTTAATACATGTGCTACGCCTTCGGATTTTTAAAAAATATATATTTTCATATATCAATAAATAATTTGTGTCAGATTTTTCAAATATTTCTAAAATTTTAGAAGTCTCATAAGACGAATTAGTGTTTTGTATTAATTTAAATTTTATGTGACTTTTGTAATAATGTGTTTGTATTTATTTTTATTTTTATTTTTATTTTATTGTTTTACTAACTTTAGTTTATTAGTGTTTCGATTCTCAGGATGTTAATTTAAATCAGCTAGCTTTGTATTTTCTGAGATTATTTTAAAAATATGATAAATATAGAAATAACAATAATGAAATTTAAGATATTTGACTAGGTAAATTTCTTATTTGACTATATATACACATTTAAGTATGATTAATAATGGCAACAGTTAGTTTATATTAATTTTTTTAATATGTTTTTGTCTAGAAGTTTTAGTTTTGGGGAGTAGTTTTATTTCATTAGCTATTTTGTAGTATTTAAATTTAAGATATTACAAAAAAAATTCAATTTTCTAAATTTTATTATTATGATTAAAATTATCATTATTATTACCATTATTATTACCATTATTATTATTATTATTATTATTATTATTTTATTACTGTTTTTTTTGGTCTAATATTTCATATAGTTTGTACATCCAAATACATATTTATTATTCCTAAACGAGTTTTAAGGATGAAAAAAAATCATTAAAATTTACAATTTTTAGCTAAATAAACGTTACAAAAGTACCAAATAATAGCATATTTATATATTATATATACAAATATACATTATAAACTTTATGAGAAAGTTGAAACATTCAAGCAATAACAAGCAATCATTAATAGATGTTTTATGAAAAAAAACTCATCTCCTCCTTTTCTTCTTTTTCTTCTTCACCTATTGATGTCTCAACAATCTTTATTAATCATGCTTCCTTATTCGTATATAACATATTAATGAGAAAATATTCCGAAAGTTGATATACATTATTGAAAAAACTCTAGATCTTTTCAAAATAATTTGAGGATACCATAATTAAATATCTCTCCTCTATATCTGGAAACTCTAATTCTCAAATCCCTGCATCAGAATTCCACAACTTAAAAAAAAAAACTTATATTGAAAAGAAGTCCAAAATTCTTAATCCAACAAAAAAAATAGCTAAAGAAAACATAAAATAATATTAATCATGAGACTCGATTATGTCGGTTAAAAAATAGTTAATCAACCATATATTTTTTTATTCATGATAAAAGATAAATTTTATATGGTGTGTATAGTTAAAATAATTTGATTTAGGTGGAAATTCTTTTTTAGTTAATTTATTTATGGTAAAATATAAGTATTATAATTATTATCTTATGTGTATAACTAAAATGATTTGTTTGGTTATAAAAAATTTATATTAATTAATGTGATATCGAAAATATAATATGTTTACTTATTATGTGTATTAATAAAATAATTTGACTCTATCATAATAAATTTTCATTTATTAACATGTTAAATTCATAATTAGAAAAATACTGATGTGTCAGAAACATACTAATATTGATTAAATTCTACATATTCATATGTGTTTTTGACTTTTTGTCAACCTTCATGTATAAAATAGTAGTATTATTTTTAAGGACGGACGTTAAGAAAATCCTTTTATTTCTAGGAAAGGATATGCTTTTTGATAAGATAGATTCTTAAAGAATGCATGGTCGGTTGACTCAGTTCATGTAGGGTCGGCCCACACAACAACAAAAATAATTTTCATATATGAAATCAAACCGTTAGAATATAGAGTTACTGAGTTACATAGAAGAAAAAAACTCGCAGTTATGTGATTTAAGTACGTAGGTTTCAGTTTCACATTACTTTAGCTTCTTCTTTTTGTTTTTTTTTTCTTTGGAAAAATTGAACTACTGTAGTATGTATAAAACCAAATATATATATATATATATATATCCTTGTAATTTAGGTTTTTGCAATTTAAATTTAATACTTTTTAACAAAAAGAAATTATTTTGAAAAACCTACAAGCCTTAGGGGTGATTGGTTATAAACTTTGAAAATTTTAGATAATTTTAAAATCTTTACAGTTATTTTATAACCAATCAGACTTTAATTTGTTTATCTTTTTTAAAAGTCTAAAAAGTTTAAGGGAACTGTTTTTTTCAAAGTCTTTTTCTAAATTTGTAGTGTTATTTTTTAAAGTCTCAAAAATGAAACTTAAAAAAAAAAAATTACGTAAATTAAGTTTCAAATATTTTTGTTTTTGTTTTGTTAGTTAAACAAAAAAAATTCTCAAGATCAAAATAAATAACTGATTAATATACCATTAATTACTACTAATAAATCCAATTCTTTTAAGTTACATTTGGAATTAACATAAAAATCCTTAATAATAAACTGTACAGCCAAATCTTTCATTTCCTTTTTAATAAAATTACAATAAAAATCAAAATAAATAACAAGTTTTATAATAAACTGTTCAAAGAAGGTTTTTGTTTGGTAAATTAAATAAACTATTCAAACAAATAATAAATTACAGCCTATTAATAAATTTATACTAAAGATCTGATAAAATCACACATACAAAGAATAAACAAAAGATCATACATCATAAGTTTAATTATTTACAATTCAGAATAATTTATTATGTATTATTATAAAATATTGAAAATCACAATTTTTATAGTTTTGGTCAGAGTTACAGTAACAGCTTTAGCTTCTACAGTTAAAGTCTTTACAGTCAAAGATTTTACAGCCAAAAGCCTACAACAAAAGTCTAAAGTAACAGTTCTAACCAATCGACCCCTTAATTTGTGGAAAATGAATCAATTTATATGCTAAAGATTTCGACAATAGACCCAACCTTTTTTTTTTTTGTAACTCATGTGTGTTATAGTTTTCTTTGGTTTTATTATGATTGATTAACAATGTTAAAGAGAAAAATGCTTAACAAGAAACAACCAAATCAACGTTCAGAAAAACGTAATTCGGATTCCAATCGAGAGAGCTTAAAAGAAGAAACATGTCTAACAAATTAAAGATATCCAAACCAAGTTTCGCAGAGTTTAGAGAAGATCAGATAAAACTTTAAAATTGTTCATGAATACCTTCATAGTAAAAGAAAGTATTGAGAATTATAGTAAAATAAACTATTGAAAATTATCTAAAAAATGAAAAACACTAAAACTCTTGCACCTCACGTTTTTTCACCTGTAACAAGTCTCCTCTCTCCAAAAAAACCTTGTCCTCAATGTTCAAAATCTGAAAATTTATTTTGCATGTCAAAAAGATATTTCTACGTTGCTTCGTCCATTAACTTGTTGGCCTATTTGACCAACACCATCGTCGCTGCTTTGCCCTGACGCTGAACCATCTTGCACTCACTGATACTCGTAGGCTCCTTAACTAAAAAGTCTTGGACAACTGATGGAAATTGTGTAGATGTAAGCACATTTCCCACCATAATCTTTAATTGTGAAACATGAAACATGAATCAAGAAAGTTGCATGTACTTCTTACGTGTAAGCGACCTTCCCACACTTATCAATGATCGTATAAGGACCGGAATATTTGGGAGATAACTTCTGATTGACTCGCATGACCACATACTTCTGCCAGCACGGCTGCAACTTAATAACGACATAGTCTCCAATATCAAATTCTCTCTATGTCTGGTGTTGATCCGCAAATTGCTTCATTTCATGTTGAGGCCTCAACAAATGGAATTTTAGAATTCACAACATAGTTTCCCTCTCTTGTAGACTCTTTGCTACCACTGCAACCTTAGATTCTCCGGGTAGATACGAAAGATGGATCGAAGGAGATTGACCATAAAAAGCTTCGAATTGACTTATCTGAGTAGAAGAATGGATTGTCGTATTATACTAGAACTCTGCTAAGGGTAACCACTTACTCCACATGTGAGGTCGATCACGACACATACATCGTAGATAGGTCTCTAAGGAAAAATTAACTTCTGTTTGGCCATCAATTTGTGGATGATAAGCACTTGAGTAATTCAGAGAAACTCCATGTAATGTAAAGAATTCTCTCCAAAAATTGCTCATAAATACTCTATCTCTACCAATTACAATTGATTGAGGACATCCAATGAGTTTAAAAACGTTGGCTATGTACGTTTGAGCTACTGAAGCGGCTGTATACGGATGTGACAATGCCATGAAGTGAGCCGATTTGCTTAGTCGATCAACAACAACCAGAATCACTGTCTTCCTAAAAGCAACTGGCAAACCATCAATAAAATCCATAGAGACGTCTGTCCAAATTGTCTCTGGAATTGGTAATGGCTGAAGCAATCTAGGATATACTACTGTATCATACTTTCATTGTTTATATATGGTACAGCCTCTGATATATGCTTGTATATCTTTAGACATCCTCTTCCAGTACAACAAACCTTTAACCCTTTGGTGAATTGCATCACGACCAGAATGTCCACCGCTGCCTGAACAATGTAGCCATTGAAAAATAGTGTTTCTTAGAGGGACATTCATGGGAATCACTATCTTACTCTTCATTCTCAAGACGTTTTTCTCCCATGAAAAGTGTTTCTTAAATTGGATCCTTCTTTAACTCTTCGATCACACCTTTTAACAATGCATCTATTTTGTAGCTAGCTTGGATTTCTTTCATCAAATCGCATTGATGTACAGACATCGCCATGTGTAAAACCTCAGAACCTTCAACTTTCGATAATGCATCTGCTACCAAGTTATCTTTACCTTGCTTATATTGAATCTCGTAATCAAACTCCAACCATTTCGGCAACCATTGTTGTTGGATGGGGGTATTCAACCTCTGTTCTAGTAAATATTTCAAACTCCGCTGATCCGTTTTGATGATGGAACGATTAGGAAGTAGATAATGGAGCCATTTTTGGACTGCAAAGACTACGGCCAACAACTCCTTTTTGTATATAGAAAGATGGAGCTGCCTTCCCTTCAGGTGTCCACTAATATAAGCCAATGGATGAATATCTTTCATTAGTACTGCTCCAATTCCTTGTTCACATGCGTCAGTTTTCACAACAAAAAGGTTTATCAAAAACTGGTAAAGCCAATACTAGGGCTTTACACAAAGTTTGCTTCAACCAACCAAAAGCTTCTTGAGCCTCTTGAGACCATGTAAACGAATCTTTCTTTGTCAATGCGGATAAAGGCCTTGCGATCACTCCAAAACACTTCACTTAGTTTGGTAGGACCAAAAATCCCCATAGTTGTTTGAGGTTGCTTGGTTTAGGTCATTCCAACACTGCCTTAACGTTAGTAGGATCGGTGGGTACTCATTTAGCTTTGATATAATGCCCCAAATACTCCACTCTCTGTTGCAAAAGCACAATTACTTCTCTTTGCCTATAAATAATTATGCCTCATCACTTCAAAGACGTATTTAAGATGCTCCACATGTTGCTCCAGTGATGAACTATATATCAAAATATCATAAAAATATGAGAACAAATTGCCACAAAAAAGGTATAAATACCGAGTTCATCAAACTTTGAAACGTAGCGGGTGCCTTATTATAGCCAAATTGCATCACTAAATATTTGTAAAGACTGATGTGGCTCTTGAAAGCCGTTTTGTGGATATTATCATTGTTCATCCTCACTTGATGATAGCCAGCTCGTAGATTATTTTTCAAATAAATTTTAGAACCATCCAAATTGTCCATTAAATCCTCTATCAAGGGAATAGGAAATATGTCCTTAGCCGTCTTCACATTCGATTCCGTGTAGTGGACACACAACCTCCAGCTGCCATCTTTTCTTTCACTAATACCACAAGAGATGCGTAAGGGCTTGAACTTGGTTGAATTATACCATTGGTAATCATTTCTTCTACAATTTTATCGATCTCATTTTTCTGATAGATTATATAACGGTAAGCTCTCTGATTTACGGGATCAAAACCCTATTTTAAAAGAATTTTATGATTTTGATTCTCGTGGAAAAGAGGCAGAAACGTCGGTTCCACAAACAGCTCACTGAATCCACTCAAAACTTTTTCAATTCCTTGATGAGCAACAGGTTCTGTTTTTATTTGCGTTTAGGGAACATATCATCATGTCTTCTTCATGGTGTATATGCTGTACACAAATCATTGCCAATTGAGCTTGCTCCTTCTGTATTTTCTTAAGTTTGAGTGCTTTGACTTCCCTGACCGATCTTTGATGAAGTCTATGTAATACAACTTTATGTCTATTCACCTCATATTTCATTTCCAATTTTTCGAAATCCCATGTGATTGGTTCCAAAGTTTCAGCCATTGTATGCCTAAGACCATATCACAGCCTCCAAGAGGAATGATAATAAAATCAGCTTGGAATGGCGTCTCTTGGAACTGCCATTTCAACTAATTAGTTTTTCCACTAACTCCTAGCTTTCGCCCATCTGCCACATACACTCTTACCATCCTTGCAGGTAATATGTCACACCCCAATTTTTCAACCATTCTTGGGTCAATGAAGTTATGAGCATGGGCGGACGTAGGTAGGATTTGACAGGGGCAGTTGCCCCCCCCCCCCCCCCCCGCCCTAAAATTTTCAAACTTAACCTAATTCTTTAAGAATTTGCAATATTGCCCCCCCTACCCCTAAAATTTCAAAATATAGCTTAAATTTATAAAGATTTTCAATACTGCCCCGGGTAAATTATATCTCTAGATCCGCCCCTGGCTATATATAGAGCCTGAATCTATCAATATGAATAATACCCGCCTCCTTTGAATTCCTTTGACCTTCATTGTTCTGTATGTAGTCTGAAATTCTAGCCACTGCACTTACCGAAATCTGTGGTAAGTTCTCTTCCTCTTGTGTAATTACTTGCTCGGTCCCTTCTTCTTCAGCCCCAATCTCTTCAGAAAACTATAACATAAACAATTGTGTTCTCTTATGTTTAAGATAATTTTCTTGAGTGTATTTCTCATGACAAAAGTAGCATAGACCTTTAGCTCTTCTTGCACTCATTTCTTCAATGGACACAATTTTCTTAGACTTCATAACATAGTTTTGATGCGTCTCAGTATTAGGACTAAAATTTTGCTGATCAGATTCCTTTCTCGTGGACCACCCTTTTTGGAAATCATTGTCTTTCCGATTATTCAAACCCTTAACCACATATGTTGTTTAAGAAGCCCAAGTTGGTGTAAAAGGCTTCTTGGGGTGAGCATGTTCATACAACATCAAGCATTGCCTAATTGACCGGGGTTCAAACATGCGAACATGAATTTGGGTATCCAATCTTAAGCAAGCTAGGTACGCACTCACCAAGTAATCTTTAGAAAGATTCACTTTGGCTTTTATCTGGTCGAACTTCTCATATTACTCCACAATATTAGAGAATAATACTCTATGATCTTTATTGATTTATAGGTTGTATTATATATACAAGGTATCATATCTCAATTATAAATTTACAATATATTCTATCGTGAATGTAAAATATATGATTGATATATTATGGCTAATACCCCCCCCCACAGTCTGAGCGGGAGAAGATTGAATGCTCATGCTTTAGTGAAATTTGGTAAATAGTGGATACGGTAAGCCTTTGGTGCAGATATCAGTGTATTAAGATGAAGATAGAACATGAAGAACTCATACTTGTTCTGAAGCAACCCGTTCTCGGAAAAAATGTTGGTCAAGCTCAACATGCTTCGTACGTTGGTGTTGTACGTGGTTGGAAGAGAGGTAAACGGCTGAAATATATCACAGTAAACAATTGTGGGCTTGGAAAGGGGACACCCTAACTCGAGAAATAAATATTGTAACCAAGTTGTTTTAGCAACGACAGTAGCCAAACCACAATACTCAGCCTCTGCACTAGAACGAGAAACTATATGCTGATGCTTGGAAGACCACGAAATAAGACTGTACCAAGGAAAACACAATATTCAGAAGTAGAACAATGAGTCGAGGGACAACCTCCCCAGTCAGCATCCGAATATGTAACATGTAACAAGATCAGTGATGGAGGACTAATTGAGCTGAAGACCGTGCGTCATGGTACCCATTGATTCCAAGGAAGGATTATGCTCTGATACCTTTGTTAAAGAGAAAACTGTGTATTGCTTAACAAGAAACAACCAAATCAACATTCAAAAAATGCCAATTCGGATCTCAATCCAGAGAGCTTAAAAGAAGAAACAGCTCTAGAAAATTGAAGATATCCAAACCAAGTTTCACACAGCTGAGAGAAGATAAGATAAAACCCTAAAAATTGTTCATGAATGAATAATATCGAAGGCTAAACATTGCCTTTATAGTAAAATAAAGTATTGAGAATTATCTAAAAAATGGAAAATACTCAAACTCTTACCACGTGAGATCTCTTGCACCTCATGTCTCTTTTCCTGTAACAAATAACAGGTAATTCAATCATTGGTCAGAGAGTGTTTTGAAGGTCTGGGTCTGCATGTGTCGGTATGTTAATTTCACCCTTTTCCTTTTTTATTCTTGAACTGTATATGTGATTCTTTGTACAGGGATAGAATATTCGGACGAAGATTAAAGCTTACTTTTTAAGTCCATGGAAGGGCGTTTGTTTTTTGTTACTGTTATGGTGGATTATTAGAATTTGTGTTTGTTATTCTGGTATTGTGTTGCGTTTCTTTATGGATCTCTTGTGAGACTAATCAACCAATGTGAAGAATTGAGTACCTGGTAACCAAAACAAAATTTATATCATTTTGCTAGTTTGAAAGAGGACTATACTCAAATGAATATTAGTGAGCATTAGTTTATGTCCAGTTTTGATTTTGGTTTAGTTTGGCTTGGGAAAATCCTAAATTGTGGTTAGATATATTATTAACCTGGAAACTATCAAGTAAATGTGATAATCTTTTTTTGTTGTGTTTCCCATTAACAGGTTAAATTAAAGTATAATGAGTAAAAATAAAAACTTCAAAGAGATACTAAAGTAACACATCATAATATATCCAAGTCTAAATATTATTTTAACTGAAAGGGAAATCTAAACATAAGGAGTAAACATCAAATCCATAAGTTTGCATCACCACTTACAACAACCATTAGCATTTGTGAATCTCTCATAACACAGTCTATAACATAATGACTTAATGAGCATGCAGACATCCCCATGTCCTCTTTCTGTTTGTAAAATAACTGGGCAACCTAAGACATCCATATAAATAATCAATGTAATGGCAAGAAAACATCCATATAAATAATCAGTGTAGAGAATCAACATATAAAGAATCAACCTAAGACATCAATATAAAAATCAAGCTAAGACCTTCATACAAAGAATCAATGTAGAGGCAACTAAACAAGAAGAACAAACTCAACTTGCTTTTGAAATGTTTGAAAAACAAGAATGAACACACAATATTGCAACTATATTCTCATGACATATGAGGCGTTATGTTTACCTTTTCATCAACCTCGTAAGTTGGAGTCTCTGAGCCTCCTGCGGAAATGGGGAATTTGAATTTAGTTCATGGTATATATATATATATATATATGTGTATATATATAGCAAATTTTGAAATATAATAAACTCATCTTGCAATGAAATAAGACGAGATATTCAAGTAAGTCTTAGAACATCAATCTCCATGTTGTCAGCAACTTCTATCTGCTCTTCCACAGATAAAACAATATATGACTCCAAGAAGTCTCCATCAATGAAATGCTTAGCCTGAGTATTTGCTAATCCAATACATTTGTGCGCCTCAAGCTGGACAAAAAAATTCTGGTTTTGTCTAGCAAGCATCATCATCTTCTCCGGGTCCTCTAAATACAAGTAGACTTCAGATGGGAGGGAAACTACAAATCTGTCTGCTCCAGTTATTGTAGAAAATAAAGTTGATGAAACTTGCGCATAATCTTCATCTGATAGTCTTGCAAGAGTACCAGCGTTTATGTGTGTTATAAACTTGCCAGAATACCATTGGCCAACCACCATGTTGTTCAATATACTATCTGACATGATGATATATCTAGAATTGCTAGAAAGCATAACCGCATTTTTCATCATTTGAATGGTTTATGCTTCCTCCGATTTCCTGGCTCAATGACAATTTTTTGTAAATTGTACTTAACGTAAAACAAAGAAACAAAATGCTGAGTTATGCAACATTTGCTATTAGAAACTCCAAAACAACTAAATAAAACATTAACCTAAGTGATTAATATTTTATCTTTTGTGACAATGAATACATACAAGAAAGCCTCTCCTCCAGCCTCCTTGTTCAACCATGTTGAGATTTTTGATTAGAACACAATTATTATAATGAATTCCCCATAAAAACATAGGTGTTTTGTGAGAAAAATGCTGACCAAATGTCCACCATACAAGTTCTTGAGGTAGTGCACAGTGCAATCGATTTGATATTCAGTGATAAGATTCAGTTTCTATGACTAGCATGGATAAATATAATCCTTCCATGAAAACAAAAGAAAAATAATTAATAAAATGATTCAATAAAGATCATGAAACTACTATGGTGTAATCTAGAATCTCCTTCACACTTACCTTGACTGGATCATACTCATCCTCCCATGGCTCATTGAATGGTGTCCCAATGCAGTAGTAGGAGATGATATTACCAGCAAACCGACAGTTAATTATTGAAAGTTCAACTTCATGCTCCTTCAACTGAAATACTGATGGTGCGTTGAGATACTCACTAAGTAAAAATATGTGATATATTTCCATATGTTCATTTTTTTCAACAATGATCACATACGTTCTTATAGTGCAGCTTTTTTTCTTTGCAGTAAATTATTCTTAGTGTGGCATATGTTGAGAAAACACATAATCGTCACTGTTTGCTAAACATTTACGTAATTAATGAGACATAGATCCTAGTGACACACAGTTTTTGTCTTTATAGGATAATACCTACAACTTGTGTCTAATTATAAAATATTTTATTGTTTATCAAATTGTGTCATCAATTGTTTGATAGCTTGTGAGTTATGGCTAATATTTCCTCCTTGTTAATTAGTCCATCAACTATCAATTTTTGTTTATGAAACTTTGATAAAGTCAATTCACTAACGCAATGTTCACAAAATGAAACTCAATTTGTTACTATAAAATAATTAATTTCAAATTTTATCAACTAGTTATATCCGCCAATTACGATAGACTATTGAATCATTTACTATATTATCAATTAAAACGAATCTAACATACAATTTCAATAGATTGTACTCTGATTTAATATATAAGCTCCATTGATTAACTTTTTGGAAAATCTTAATAAAACAAAATTCATCCTAATGTACTTAGAAGATTCCCTCGGATAGTGAAAGACTAGAATTATAATTAAATACATCAAATTTAAGTTATATATTCAATTTGAGATGATTATCAAAAATGAAAATTTTTTTATCAGAATTCATTAGTTGGCAAATGCAGTTTTATTGTATCGTGTTTAAAAGTGTTAACATTATATCAATTCAGCTATTCCATGATTTGACAAATTTGCTATTCATTTGACACAACAGTGGATTCAAAAATATGTGCATTTTTTTTACTTATTTACACTTCATTCCTTATAATTCTCACTATTTACATATTTTATCTTTTCATTCTTCCTTTATAATACATAAACTTTAATATTTTAGCCATTTAACATCTAGGGCATTACAAACAATAAAAACTGTTTACTTTTTAACTAAAACAAAAAATATTTTATAATATCCGGAAAAGAAAACCCAATTAAAATCAAAAATATATATTTAAAAAAAAACTAAACTAAGTCTTGGAATAAAAACCAAATTTGTAAATTTTCAATTCATAAATATAAAATCCAAAAGATAGAGAAAACTCCTAATATTTTTAAGAAAATTAAAATTCATAAAATTTTAGTAATAAAGTTACCGTTATTTTTTGAAATTAACATTCTAAATTTGTATGTGAATATAACAATATAGGTTGTGTGTATTTGTTATTTAGATAATTTCTGATGTACATAATATAATATATAAATATATGATTTTTAAGTACTTGATATATGCTGTTTACCTTATATATGGTAATCAGTTTTATAAAAATATTTGAATATTTAACGAATTAAAAATTTTGTAAAACATATTTATGTAATATAACTGGTAAATTTTAGACTTATATAAATATTTAATAATATAAAGAAATAATGTGGTTTTCTGAAATATTAACATAATGGTATTAGTGACAAATTCTCTTAGTAACCAAAAAGAAGAAGATAGTTTTCACAAATTATAAAAAGCATAAATAAATAAATAAAATAAAATCTTTAAGTCGGTAAAAGTTAAATAATAAATAAGTAAAAACTATTATTTAATGTATCTATTAATTTAACAAATCGAATGGCTGAAATTGATCTACATTTTTATTTAGCAAAAAGTTGTATCTCTTTCTATTGATCGCAAAAGAATATTTACGTTTCCTTATTATCATCATCTTCATTGATCTTTCTTTTACACACTTGTCCGACCATACCATATGCCGCCGCTGTTTTAGCAGGTGAACTCACTTGCCGCCGATATAGATTTCCACTGTATTGATTCCTTTGGTTCAAGATGAACAGCTCAATCAGCCGGGAGGAGATGTTGAAGCTCGGTCACGCAGGGGGCTGCTTTCATGTGGATCCCTTTCCTGTTAGAGGTACTTTGTTGTATACTTGTGTTCTGGTCTGTTGTTGGTCACTAATTCTCTAAATTTCATATCATTATTAGCTCAAAGAGACAGCAAACTATACTTAGCTGATGCATGGGGCTTGCTACAGCCAGCAATCAACATCATCCTCGAGGATAAATATGAGCCTGGCGTCTTCTGCTGCTCTTCCAATTATCGGGCTGTGGAGTGTGCTTACATTGCGGATCCCGGACAACAGAAACTACTTTTTGATCTGATCAACAAGGAGTGTGAGCCACATGTTGCTCAGGCAATACAGTCTTTAGAGAAGCAAAGCAGTAGTGATCCCTCTGTTTTCTTGCCACTCGTGTACAAGTGCTGGCTAGGGTTTAAAAAGAAGATGATGTTTGTGTCTGACATGGCCATGTTTATGCCTTGTAATGGAACCACATTGTTGGACGTGGGCCAGAAGCTTTTCCATGACCAACTCTCTTTGGTCTTTCATCTTCAAGATAAAGTTGTAACTGGCATATTAGGTCTCATCACTGATGAAAGGTAAGTCTCTTTCTTTACTTGCACCTTGTTCTAATCTCCATCTGCTAGCTCACTCTTTCTTTGTCTACCAGGTTAGGCAAGACTGCTACCAACACAAGTCTACTAAAGAATATTATGGCCATGTTCCATGGGAATTGCCACGTGTTTAAGGAGCCTTTTCTTGACTCCACATCTAATTTTTACTCCTCAGAAGCAAAGAAAGTCCTGCGCCAGTCCTGGGACATTTCCCACTACTTGGAATATGCCGAGGTACGTACATACTTGTCAAAACTTTTTTGTAAGCTTCCCCTGAAAGTATGAAAGCTATATATTATTTGTTTGTTGCAGCAGAGCTTGCGTGATGAAAAGAGAAAATGCGAGAGCCATTATTACTTTTTTGCTTCATGCTGCCTACCACTAATGAAAGTTGTAGAGAGGGAGCTCTTGAAGGCTCACTCTTGTTTTCTTGAAGAGGGTTTTAAGCTATTAATGGCTGAGAGTCGCATGGATGATCTTAGGAGAATGTATGGATTGTTCTCTAGGGCAGGCCAGGTGGGTTTCATAGACGGTATTCTGAGATTCTACATGTTGGCAAAGGGAGAGGGAGTGAGGCAAGGAGGCTCTTTGCAGGAGTTTCATACTCACATTGATAAGATATGGCATAAATGTTTTGGTCAGAATGATTTATTGGATGAGAGCATCAGAGAGTGTTTTGAAGGTCTGGGTTTGCATGTGCCGGTTTATTATTCTTGAACCTTCTTCTCCCCCTCTTATTTTGATTCTTCTTGAACTGTATATATGTAAATCAAATATTATATATATGTACCGGGCGAATATTCTGATCAAGAGCAGTGTGAAGAGGATTACACCTGACTTGTCAAATGCATGGAAGTTGTGGTTGTTGTTATTTTGGTATTGTGTTGCATTTTCTATGTAAGACTAATCAACCAACGGGCTAAGTAATACATATTTGTTGGTGTTATATGCAGAATTAAGTAGCTGAAAATGCTTATATTCTCAAGTTTTTGCCTAGTTACAATATCAGAAATTGGATTCTATAGAGCTTCTACGTAATCCTTAATAGTTAATATAAAACTCATGATTGTGTGTTATAGTTTTCTTTGGCTTTATATTATGATTGATTAACAACAGGTAACCCGATCATACTTTAATTTTAAAATAGGTATGCTCTCTAACATCTATGATTAGAGTAAAGAAAAAAAAACCAAAATTTGTATGATGATCCACATGTGCAGCTGCACAGGGGCCAAAAAAAATTTCTAATTTTTTCTTTATAAATAGAGCCCATTTTTATTTTTTCCCTTCTTTTTAGCTGTATTATTTTTATTTTTTTCTGGCACATGATCCATATGAGAGTTAAAGCTCACACAGCCGCCCCTGGATCGAATCACTCTGTTACTAATCTTAAGCGTATAGCCCAAATGCCCAATTGTTTGCCTCTTCATTAATCAAATCAAACCCGGTTTACCTATCTAACCCTCAGTGAATCAAATCTAGAAATTGAACCAATCTCGACATTGGTATGTGTGTTCAATGAACAACAAAACCGGTTCAAAGTATTAACAATTGGAGCAGCACATAATATTTACTTGTGTTAGCACGAATTTCATACAAGAGGTTCACTTCTTTGTATAAATAAATGTATTAACTTACTTTATAACTTACAACATATATCCAAATTTGTTAAAATGTACTGTTATCATGATTCGAGTTTCATCATTTTTATATGAAATCCGAATTGGAAACAGATATGAGTAACGATTACTTAATGAGCATTTGGTTTATGTCCAGTTTCGTTTTGGTTTGGGAGAAACCCAATTAATTAACTGTAGTATTTACCTGCCCATGGCTATCTGATTTTGTTGAGTCCAGTATGGTTCTGGTTTAGTTTCCAGTCTGACCTTAAACTGCAAGTCGTGTATTCATTTACTTTTTGTCAACCTTCACTTTATAAAATAGTATTGTTAAGGGCGTTAAGAGAATCTCATTATTTTTTAAGAAAAGTATATGCTTTTGAATAAAGGATATTCTTAATTTCTTATAGCATACTTATTCAAAGAGGGGCCATGATCCACAATTTTTTTAATTTACATGAAATCAAACCATTGATTTACAGGTGAAAACTTGCAGTTATTTGATTTGAATAAGTTTCACATTACTTTAGCTTTTGTTTTTTTTCTTCTGAAAACTGAACAATGTGAAAGAAAGAAAAAAAGATGTTGATTTAAACTCTCCGATTATACAATAATGGATTCAAATGATAAAGAAAATTTTGTTTATGGGTGAAAAATAATAATGTTCTAGTATGTATCTCTAGCACGTAATACGGTAATAGGTATGATCATTACTGTTTACCTAACTTGCGCGTACAAATGGATAATTTGTTTTAAGAGAAAAACAAAAAATTGTCAACCCATATCAAATCAGAATGGGAATTGAGGCAAATGTCAAACTTCCAAATATATGCTTTTAAATGGAGAATATCATATTTATCAATTTGCATACCATTAAAATACATGTAAGTAGCTTTATCCAACCAGATCCAGTGGGATTTTAATAGTTTCTAAATAATTTATTCCTTATATATTCCGTTTAAATTTAAGACTATACCTTTAATTCCCAAAGCTTTGACCAAAAGACCGATAGAGAGACAGAGCTAGGAGGCGGCGACGGCGGCGAAGATTGATCGTCGGAGCACCGCGAAAGATGGGCGATCTTCTCGATTGGATCATCTCATTCTTTTTCCTCGTAACCCTTCTCATCATCGTTATTTACCAGGTTTTTTTTTCCTCGAATTTATATTTAGTCCCCTAATATAGTTTTGTTCTTAAACAATTTAAGCAAATAAAAAGAAAAATATTGGTAGTTTTATTGAATTTTTGCTTCCTTTTTCTGGATTTGAAGTTTGGATCAGTTTTTTTTTCTGTATTGAGTAAATATAATTTGTAACTTTCGTAGTTATGTTATTTGTTTTCCTGATGCAGCTGACATGTTTGGCGGATCTAGAGGCTGATCGCATAAACCCTTACGATTCATCAACCAGAATAAACCGGTTGGTTCTACCGGAATTCGGTTTGCAAGGATTTCTTTGCTTATACTATGTCTTAACCGGACATTGGTTCATGGCGGTTTTGTTTCTTCCCCACCTTTTCTACAACATTAGACTGTAAGTAAAATTATTCACATTGATCATTATCGGTTTACCCAATCCGATTTAACTATACTCATTTTTGTTTTTTTTCCGGTTAAAGGTACATGAAAAGGGAACATTTGGTAGACGTAACAGAGTTATACAATACAAATAAATGGGAGCAAAAGAAACGAGTTTACAAGATTGGTCATATTGCTCTCTCCATTTTTATCACATCCTATTGGTACATTTCTTTTTCTTAAGTCACTATTATTAATTCATATCTCCATATGTTTACGAAGCTTAATCCTAATTATTATTGTTTTTCAATCCTTTTCGGTTTAAGGTTGATCCACTCGGCATTGGGAGACATCTAAGGTTGGAGAAACCATTTGACTCAAATTTTTTTTGTTTTTTTAATAATAGATTTTTACTGGATTTTGATGTTCACAAGAAATCTTCATGTAGTTCTTCAATTTTATAATGCTTGTTGTTTTTTTCTTTTGGGCATTCCTTTTTAGCCCATTGCACAAATGTAAGGACGATGATAAATGACTTAATTTTTGAATTTAATGGGTTTGGCTTTTAAAATCGTTTGGTTTTGTGTTTGGGTGTGATACAATGAAATTTAAGTTAGATTAGTGGTAAAGTGGGAAGAAATCTGTATGGTTTGATCTATTCTTGAGTGTGAATAATAATACTTTTGAAACATTTGTGATTTGTGGACACTTTTATTTTTATTCTTATTTTGATTATGGGTGTGACCAAGAATAAGCTTTTCTTGGATCTATGGATATAATGAGCCTTCTGGGCCTTTATCATACCTCATATTAGATCATCTCTAACTAAAAATTCTATTTTTTTTGCTTCAAAATATAATAATTCCATTTTGGAAGTGGGTTTATCTTCAATGAATAACTTCATTTCTTACTCCAAAAATGAATATTTTAAGTATATTCTATTTTTTAATTATTAATTTTTATTATACTTCTATATTTTATAAAGTTACAAATTACACATATTTATTTTAAATTAACTAATAAGTAACAAATCACAATATTATTTCAATGTAAAATATATAAACTATCATATATATGTATTTATAACATTAATGAAATAAATAAAAACATATAAATTATCATATATATGTATTTATAACTTCTACTATCACATGTATTTATAATTTGTAAATACTCTAAATATTTATAATTGTGTACCATTATACATGTAAAATTATACTTTATTCATGTATTTATAGTTTATCAGTAATCTAAATATTTTTAATTTGGGTTAAGTATGAAATAATAACAAATAATTGATTTAAGTATAAAATATAAAATATATAAAATTTAAGAGATTGATTTGCAAATAAAAATTTTACCTCCAAAATGGAGGCAAGAAATAGAGATCTCCAAATATGAAGAAAAAAATGGAAATCTTCCATTTTAATGGTGAAAATGGAAATGGGTTGGAGATGATTTTACTCTAAAATAGAATTGTCCTTACAGCAATTTATATCAAACACATCTAATGATCCTACCATAGTTTGCATTTGCCACAAATAAGGCAAAGTTCATATTAAACAGAACATTTGTAGGAATCGGGAACGCTTGATCCTTAGAATTTAAGGTTCTAGACTAAACTTTTTCCTTTATTTCCTTGTTCCTCTTGACAGGGGCGGTTACCGGTTTTGAACAGAATTAAAGGAAACAAGATAAGTCAATCCGAATAAAAAGATGGAAATAATTCTACATGCAATACCAATGGAACAAACATAAGACTCTAAAACCCTAATTAAACTACCACTTTAATAAAACCCTAATGTGGGGAAACCAAAACGAACTCGATCAATAGCGGAAAATACAGAGAAAGACTGGATTATTCAACTTAAATTGACGTTAATATCTGAAGACTTGTTTCTTGGATCAGAAGCTAAAGAAGTCTGCCATGTATTATTCATCGGAAGAGACGTCGCCGAATTGATTGTACGGTGATCAGCTGCACTAGAGATAGGAATCGCAGCGGTTGGACTCGACAATACGAAATCGTGTTTGTTCTTTTTCAGTTTCTGATCTTGCTGGTCCGTCCCCGCCAAAAAACTTCCTACAACCACCTGTTTATATTCAAACACACACAAAATTAGAATTTTCCCGGTTTAAGAAAGTTGAACCGGAAATATCCATTAAAATAAATGTAAATAGAGTAACAAAAACCTGAACCGGACTCGCAGCTACTAGTAAACCGGCGACGCCACCACCTAGTACACGTCCATCGGGACTTGCTAATGATACACTCATGCCTCCGGTTCTACTACGAGTTCCACCTGAGTCATTAGGCATGAATGAACCGGACAATGATAATATCTCAAACCGACCCTGAAAATTAACATTATAAATCATCAAGATTTATATTTAAAAAATCATTAAAACAAAAATTTGATCAATGAGATCGAAACCACATACTTCATATGTTAATGTGCCACCGGAGGAATCAGGCTGACGAAGTGTAACGCTTGAAATAACACCGTTGGCTGATAAAACACAAATCGCACGAGGTCCTTGTTGCGAAAACGAGATTATCTTCATTGTTACATCCTAATTAAACAAAAATACTCATAATTAGTTAAGAATAAAATAAAAGAGACCAGATCTAAACTAGTTCCGAGAGCTTACCTCGCCGGCGTTTACTGTGATTATATGAGGTGTGAAGTTACCACCGACGGAGCAAGGAACCCATTCACCTACACACAAGACAAAAACCAAAACTTAAAACAAAACAAAACTCATTATCTTTAAGGTCTTAATCCAGTGTTATTAGACTTTTCTTAATTTATTTGTAAATAGAGACTAAAATTAATCACGGAATTTGCCGTCCCTATAACGAAGTAACCGAGTATAAATTAAAAATCTCTAATTTTGACCAAAATGATTTTAAGAATAAAATTGTAATTAAAACTCAATTGTCTTTTAAGGTCTTAATCCAAGTGTTGAAATCATCTTAATTTATTTGTAACAGAAACTAAAATTAATCATGGAATATGCAGGGCCTTATAATGAAGTAACCGATTATAAATTTAAAATCGTAACGTATACAAAAAGGACTAATATTGCATTTAAGAAGTGACATATATGTGTAGATACTTCTAGCTATAGAACTCCTCCATAAACATAGACAAAATTGAACAAAGATACAAAAACAGAGAAGAGATTTATCTATAAGGTAGAGAGACCCCACTCGAATAAAAACCATGCATGAAAATGAAATCCCAGAAAACTCCTTATTTTGTTTTTATTGGTCAAGAGAGTCATATTGGTCTACGAAACAAGATTCCGACAAAACTAAACAAAAAAAATCTATGTTTTTTGTTTTTCAATAACTTTGATGAAATTTTATTAAAAACAGAGAAGAAAATATAATTACCCAAATTCTCGACTTGGTGATGATACTTTGTTCTGTTAAAAGAGTTTGTTGGTTTCACTTTGCTACGTTTCTCAGAGGCGGAGAAATCGATGACGTGTGAACTCGGCGGCGGAAGATGCGCCGGAGCCGGAGCTGATGAAATAGGCTTCGGTGATAACGCTACAACCGTCCCGTCCGGTCCGTACTTTCTCGGCCGTCCACGCTTCTTCTTTATCAGTCCACCGGAGATACCTTCCATCGTAACCGTCGTCGCCGTCGAAATTTGCGGCGGAGGAGCTGTGTGATGAGACGACGGTTGTGGTGGTGGAGGAGGAGGAGGAGGAGTGACGGAGGCGGGAGATTGGTTTGAGCTTTCTGATCTTTGAGCTACGTGGAAATCTGACGGCGCGTCGGATCTAACCACCGTAATACCGCCGCCGTTCCCGGTGGTTGACCTAACAACTTCTCCGGTAGACTCCATATCTAAAACCATTAACCTTTTTTTTTTCTTCTTTTTTTTTCAACAACCCATATAGATTTGGGTTTTGATTAAAGATAAACAAAGACGAGATTAAGAACTCTAAGGGAAAAGAAATTAAAAAGCAAAGGAAAAAATTAAGATCTAGAACAAGAAAATCAAACTGAAAATATAAATGATTAATGAGTTATTATTTTTTGAAGAAGAAATATATTGCTAACCAAGCTTGGAAATTAGGAAGGAAAATAGGAAAATGTTGGAGAGGAAAGTGAGGAAAATTAGATTTATTTATGCTATGTGAATTAGATGATTTATAAAATATAGTAATCGTTTTTTTTTGTTTGGAAATATTGACATTAAATAATGTTATATTATCTTTTCATATATATAATGAATATTGTATGATTTGTTTCATGCTTTCAGCTAATTTCCATCGTAACTTTTTTCCATGTGTCCATTTTTAACTTTAATATTGAATGTATAAACTAATGTGAAAAGGAAATGTTAAATAGCGTGTTATAAAATACTAACTCACAATGGATTTATATATTAAATTTTTCTTTTGGAATATATAGATATTCGTGTTTTTAGCTGGAATCCGATGGGAGGGGATTAATTAATAAATAAAAAGTAGTAAAATATTAAATAGTATAGTAGACAAAAATAAAGTGGGTATACAAAATTCATTTATTATTAAAATTTGTAAAAGACAAAGATGGCCTGCGTATATCGTTTTCTCTTAAGATAACAATATATTTTTCTTGACGTGATTTTTATTTTATTTCTAAATACTCATTTTTCTAATTGAAATTTACTTTTTCCTTAATTAATAATCGGGATTTGGAGTAAAGGACAAGTAAAACTTAGCTACTTAAATGATGAATAAATAAATAATACTTGAAATAATTTAATTTATTTAACACTAACAAATTAAAGAAAGCAAAGGCAAGAATGACAATTACACGGGGCCAGCAAAAACATATCAAATCTCAAACTATATGTAAATATATACATTATATAGTAATGTCATAGTTTTCCCCAAAAATCTTACTACAATAACTTCCAACATCTAAATCTTCTTCCCACTTATCCATTTGTTTCATATTTTAATGGAAACCATAGAACCACCCTTGTCTTTCCATTGTACAATACTATAACATTACAGAAAGGTGACCGATGATGCATGCATGGGTTAAATATATCCAATTTTCAATCATCTAACGAGTAAAGAGATGCTAAAATAAAATCCTTTTAACCAAAAAAAAAAAAGATGCTAAAGTATAGTTTAGGTCAACTATATCTAGGACGAAAATGAATCTCCTAATATATTCAATTTGACTCAGTGTTTTTAAAAATCGTTTCGAAAGAAGAACTAAACAAGTGTTAAGATCACCAGATTAATTAGATTATACTGTAGTGAATTATAAATGGAGACAAACCCATATTGTATAGAGGTATAAATTGGACTATCCACATCCATTAATTCATTATAATTATGGATAAATATTGATCATGTCTATTAATGATCGGTCTACTAATGACTAAACCCATTAATGACCACGTCTAAATGAATTTTTCACTGGACAAAATATATAATATTTTATAAAAATAAAAATTCAAAAGCATCAAAGTTTTATACATAATTTTTAATACAATGTCTTAAACAAATATTCAAAAACAACTCCAAAATTATTCAAAAACTTAAATGTATCAAATCCATAAACATTCAAAGAACTTAAAAGTAGCAAATCCAAAAGCATTCAAAAAGCTTAAGTTATAATACAATGTTTAAACTCGGTTTTCTCCTCCATTGACATTCTCGTCTAACTTTTCTTCTTCAAAGAACTCAAAGTGATCACCTGAAAACAAACATCCGTGATATTGCAACTTTATCAAATTCATTAACTAATATAAAAATGACTAAATAACATAGAAAACTTACCAGTATCTTCAAAACCGCGTAGCCAATTCCTTGCACAAATCAATGCTTGCACATTCGAAGGAAGTAGTGAGCTTCTGTACTTGTTTAAGACACGGCTGCCAATGCTAAATGAAGACTCTGAAGCAACAGTTGTTATGGGTATACTGAGGATATCACAAGCCATTGAAGACAAATCCTTGAAACGATTAGCGTTGTCTTTCCAATAGGCTAGAACATCCAAGCTCTTGAAAGCCATAATGTCCAAAACCGGCTCATCCAAGTACTTATCTAGTGGTGACTTTCCACTAACACCACCCGTTTGCGAAAAGAAGGCATAAAACCCCTGAAAAAACATAAGCAAAAACGTATTTTAGAAGTTAGAATTCTTAAACCTGAAACTTAAACTTTGAAAAACATAAGAAAGCTTACATCATATCCAGTAGGAATTCTCTGTTCCAAGTTTGTTTTAGAAGTTTCTGCTGTAGCTTTCTTTGGGTTTTTCTTGTAAGCATCAAAGAGCTTCTTCAACTTTTTACGCAAATGATCTACCCTTATTTACAAGATGAAGCATCCAAAGCGTTGAAACAGTATTCTAGAAAGGTGAACTTTAACCTCAGATCAAAAACCGCAGCAACAGCTAATATATCACTATAATCCTTCCAGTACTTGTCAAACTTCTGCTTCATACTTTCAATAATCTCAACAATAACTGAATCAGTAGAAGACTCATGAGTTCTTAACCACATTTCAATTTTTCACACTTGCACAAAGTACAAATTCGTTGTTGGATAAGAAGAGCCGGATATCAAATTTGTCATCTCTGCAAACGGGCTCAACAACTCACAAATCATCTCTGCTCTTGTCCACTCAATACTTGATGGACATATTTCATAGCTTCCCTCTATCTCGACAAGATGACCAAATGCTTCTCTATACAATATGGCTCTAGATAGCATCATATGTGTTGAATTCCAGCGGGTTGTGACACCTAAAACTAGTTCTGCCTTAGCTTCAATTCTCACTGTTTCTACACAGCATGCAAACACTATTTCTCTATTCTAACTCGCCTTTACAAACTTGATACTCTCCCGGATCATCTCCAAAGTATTGTCAATCACATTTAACCTTCTTTGCACGATCAAATTCAATATGTGTGCAACACATCTTATGTGAAAGAACTTCAATCAATAACTTATACAAGATAGTACAGACACAAACACATGCATGCTAAGAAACTAAGTATTTTTTAATCTAAATCTAATAAACTAAGTCAAAACTCTAACTAATAAATCAAAAGTCAACAAACGTCGAAACCCAGAAATCAAAACTGAAGAAACCCAGAAACCCTAACTCCAAACTCAGATTTGGGTAGAAAAAACTTGAAGAACCTCAGAGATTCAGGTAATTTTACCTCAGTCATTTGAGAAATTGATGAGGAAGAAGAACCGGAGAAGCTGAAAGGAGAAGTCGTCTGAAATCGTTTGAGAAATCGCCTGAAGTCGCTTGAAATCGTCGGAGAAGTCGCCTGAAATCGTCGGAGAAGTCGCCTGAAATCGCCTAAGAAATCGCTTGAAATCGCAGGAAAAATCATGTGAAAATAGCCGACAAAATAAAAAAGTGAAAATAAAAATTTCCTCTAAATCGATTTTGACCTAGTTTTTCAAAGACCATGGACAACCATTGTTTATATTGTCTAGACTATTTTGTCCATGGACGAAGTTGACTAAATCATTTAGGTCTAACTTTATAACTGGGTTGTCCATAATCAATCCATAATGTTTTGGACATGATCAAAGCATGGACGGCCCGACCAATTTGATATCTCTAATATCGTACTTAGTTTGAGTATGTCACTGATATAAAAAAACTGATAACCGGTCACTAGAAAAAAAAACAATTTATAAACTTTAGAAGTGAATTGCACTATAAAAAATGTAAATATAGTAATTATATAAGTATTACTTCTTTTGGTAAACCAATTTTCCTATTTCTAAGTAAAATATCTGTAAGGAATATGTCATGGTAAGAAAAAAAAATCGTGTTCCCTTTACGAAAAAAAAAAATCGATGATTTCTAATTCTGTGTGTTTGTATGCATTAGTATCATTTTATATTGTTTCGTGTATTTGGGGGAATCCGAAGGTCTTTTTTTACTTTAAATTTTATTATCTTTGCAAACCTGTTACGTATATTAAATTATTGTTTTGTGTTTGCTTTACATTCATTTCTTCCCTTTTACATTTCCCAAAGTCTTCGTCACAATTATAGCTCCCCAACTAATTTATTGACATTAAAAATAAATAAAAACTAGAGTAAGCTCTAATAAGCAAAACCTTAATTTTCTTAGAAGCCAAAAAGTAGAATTTGGTTTTAATTTGTTTTTTAAAAGATTTACTCTTCTGTAAGTGTAAGGAGGACACGGCTAATTTGAATTCAGATTGTCGAACGTTACACTTACAGTCACCCAAATCCAAAAATATCAACAGAAGTAACTTCTTTATTTATATCCCTTTAAATACAAAAAAAAAGAGAGAGAGAACACTAGCTTATTTAGAAAAACAGATCAAAATTATAAAATATGTAATAGCTTAGCCACAATAGATGTGAAATTTTAAATAAGAAAAAGGTAGTCTTGTTTAAATCATCTTTTAACTATTCTTTTCAATTAACAAAAAACTATTCTTTTCATTTCACACTTTCTAGCATTTTGTAGGTATAACAACATACACAAAACTTTGTCCAAAAAAAAAAAAACATACACAAAGTTATTTAATTTTATCTCATTCTGTATGAAAGGATAGATGAAATAACAAATAATTAAATTACAGAAAATGGAAGCACTCATGAATCGTAAAATAATTTAAATACAAATTTATTTGGGACCACGAAGCATCAAGTCATTGACCAATAGAAATGCACAATCTAATTCCAAAAAAGAAGAAGATTAATTAAATAATCCGTAGTTTAAGATAAGAACGAACCATTTATTAAGCGTCTAATGATTTCTTTATATTTTCGACGTTTAAATAAGTATTTTCTGTAAAATAGAAAATTTATAGTGATGTCCTCGATGTGCATTTCCCCCGCGACTTTATTTTATTTTATTTTTCTTTTAATAAAGAAACAGAGTAAAATATTGATTTCACATGACTTTTATATTTGGAAAAACTTTCATTTATAATTGCGGTCGGCATTCAGACCTAACTTGTCGTCCTTATACAGCTCGTAGGAAAAGATAAATATGTAATAAACTAAAAGATAAAAACGGACAATCTAGATTCATGGCCAATTATTTATCATTTTATATACTTTCTAGTAGTAAATATACACACCTAAACTTTAAAGATTTGATTGAAACAAAGTAAAAAAAGTCCAAAAAACAAAATTATCGAACCCAAGGAGTTGTTTTCCGTTTATAACAAAAAAAAGATAGTTTTCATTAAGTAAAATTATCTTGTTGTATCTAGGTTTTCTACTTTAATTTATAAATAAATAAATAAAACTGAAAATTTTAATTTGATGGAATCAAGGACTAACATTTTATTTTCCAGAATTGATTAAGTTTTAGACTTGCTGAATATCTGGTAAATATATATACACAAATAATAAATATAAAATGTTACTTCTGTGAATTAAATATTTCTACTTTCTATATTGTTTTTCATCTTTCTCAAAGTTTTTCAGAAATTAAAAAGAAATTACAAATTTTAAATCATGTAAACTCATTATTTTGTGCGTGTGAATGGTAGTCATACCAAGAAAAAGAAAAATATCATGTAATATATCATTATTATTAGGTGGGGTGGTGCTGATATCGCATGTTCATTTCGGGTGAAATTTGATTGGTTACAAGTAAGCAATATTAAAATATTTTAGCATTTAATTTTGATTTAAAAACTTATCATGGCATATTGATTGACAATATTTGCAATACCCATCATGTGAACCTTTTATATAAAAATAATAAAATCTTCGGCGTGCTTATAAAAATGATATAACTTGTTAGCACCCCCCCCCCCCCCCAAAGTATTTATTTCCTTCAATTTTATTTGCGTTTAATAATTTTTCCTCCATTGAAAACATGATTTAATACCATTAAAATTCCTCAAAAATAGTCGTTGATTTAGAACATGCGTCACATTTGACTTTGGTTAAAATTTTCCAAATTGCTAATCTATATAAAATAACTGATAACATAAACCTACAGAATAAAGAGCCCATCCTTCGGCCCACTGTGACCGCCAATGTTGTTTTTGCGTTGTGTTAGATTAGAAGCCCATTAAGTTGACGACAAAAAAAAAAAAAAAACCATTAAGTTTTGAGTCATTTTTACTAAAACGGTCGCAACTTGGTAAGTAATCCAAAATATTTCAATTATTCTTTCGTTGCTTTGTCGAAAAACACCAACGTTTTAGTTAATGACTATGTTGACATGTGTTAAATAGTAACGTTGTATAATAAGCTTCAAAACCAAGAATACTAAGTACGTAATACCAACCATAGACCTGCAAGAAAATACATACATATATAAAATTAATCTTCAAATTTTAGCCTTTCAATAAGTAAAGAATTATGTCAAATTATACATACCTCCATCTCAATAATTTCAGTGATTAAGTTGTGGTTATGACGGATCAGCACGAACTTATAATTGACCAAATTTTCTCCAGCCGAATCCCGACCCTTTCAATATGAAATGTCGTTAACTACTACTGTCTAGGTTAGTAACAAGTAATGACCATATTTATTAAAATCAGTAGTTGTAATCTTTTCTTAGATAGGATCGTAAATCCCTTCCTGTCAAAAGATAATTAAACTATATTTTCTTTAATATATTATTTAATTCAATTATGTTTCAAATAAAATAAAAACTTACGTATTGTACAACACTGTCATAGCTAGCACACATGAGAATTCGTCTGGTCACATGTGCTTCCTTAAGAAATACATGAAGTTCATACTCAAATACATTCGTTCCAAATGCCAATTTGTAAGATAAAAAATCTTTCAAATAATGAATTTTCAAGATACGCCAACTTGTAAAATAGAAAGTTTTCCAAATAATGAGTTTTCATGTCTTTAAGTTTGTTTCTTAACATTCGCATGCTATTTAAGAAAACAAAAGTATGAGAGTATATATTGTAAAGTTAATTGTTAGTATAATAATGACTTCAAGTGTAGCTCCATATGTGTTAAGAGCATAAATGAGAGGACAAACATAATCTAATGAGTGATCGAAGATGAATGTGTGGTTAAATGGGTTGGAGCTCATGCCATTTTAAGACTATTCGCTGCATTGAACACATAATCCAAAGCCATGAAGTGGGCAATGTTTAGTATCTACAACCTTATATTCATACATTATAATTATTACATAATAAATTTTCATATTCTGGTCAATATTAAAAAATTATGTAACTAAAACTATATTAAAATTTTGAATAGTTATTTCGTCTCACACATAGTACATACCTGTCATAACCTAGCATCATATAACGTTTATGCTAAAAGTATTAAATAAAATAATATATCACTAAATTCACTAGAATCAAGATTATTGTCTTATATCTAAATTCATACTATATATTTTTAACAAATCCGACTATTAATGTTATCGATTTTGGACTATATATTTCATACTTCTATTTTAGAAATATACACCATATGTAGTAATATCATATTAGCTTTTACTTACAGTTTTTAATTGAAATTAAAATTATACATATTACTACTATGCATTGTGCAACCAGAGTCCACAGTCCACATTTAATTTTAATATCATTTTTGACTATTTTATTCCAGTGTTCATGAAGAAATTAATATCTAATATGATGGACCATGCAACCAGAAATGAAGAATATGATTTCAGAGTTTAATATTATACACTAAATGAAATCAAAAATTGAAAACAATAGTAAAAACGATCGATGAATACTTAATTCCCGAAAATTAATTCATGTTTGATTTAAATATGATTTCAATAGCTAAAATTCCTTCAATGTTATATACATATATATCACTCATGTTTTAGGAGGAAACTTCAACTGCTGACTGTCTTGGTTAACTTCATTTTATTGCTTAGTCTGGTAATAAATAACAGTGTTTAATGTTGGAAATGTCAAAATTTCTTAGGATAAAACATGAGGGATTTATTGTCCAAAAAAGGAGCTCAGTTTCACAATATTATCTGATATGCTATTCTCTCTATCTTTAGTTTCAGAGTGTTTATGTTAATTATATTCGGGAAAATTTTCATTGTGATACCGCAGAGGCATGACTTAGGTGTTGCAAATAAGGCATTTGCCTAAGACCCCCAATTTTTAAGCATACTTTTGGTCTCAATATTTTTTAAATTTTGTTTAATGTATTAGTAAAATATATATTTTAATACTATTTTTAGTTTAAAATTGTTTTCACATATTAAAATTTAGTGTTAAATATTTATACTATTTACAAAGTATTATAAATTTTATTATTTTTATAGATTAGAAAAATGTTAACTAAAAATAGTATACAAATTATTTTTATTATGAAATAGTGTTAGTTATCTCTAATTTAGTACTCCATATGTTTCAGTTTATTTGTAGTTTAATAATTTTGCACACTAATTTAAATAATATTAAATTTGTCTCTTTTATCCCTTATTAATATATTATACATTTTATTGGTCATTTAGTTAAAACAATATGAGTAATAATAAAAATTTGCCAAAAGAATGCATTAAAATACAAAACATCACTTATAATGACTAAAAAAAGTTCACTTAATATAAAACAACATATAAATTGTTTGTCATGCATATATTGTTATAAAAGATGTATAAACCAACATTTTTTTAGCCTTCGACCTCTAAAATCTAGTCACAGTTCTGCTTGTATGTTTCAGAATGTTTAAATAGGGATCTAGTTACTGAAATCCTCAACCTTTGTTTTTTTTAAACGAAACATTTTTCTTATCAAACAAGAAAAAACGAAACATTGTTTAAGAAATCTTCAAATCAGATAGAACTTTCATTACATATCTCCCTCGACTAAGTTTTTTTCGTCGAAAAGGAAACATAAGTTTGGAATTTGTGAGCGGTAATTTCAAAACTCACGTTATTACAAACTTTCTTCATCCGACATTAGGTTATGAATAATTGTTAGTTTCTTTGCTGTTTATGATGATTAAAAATGTTAATGAAGAAACAAGTATCAATCTCAACATAACTAACTTTAGTTCAACTCATTGAGTGTTCCAATTATTTACATGCACGTATCAAAACATATCCACCCAAAATGTAACCTCCCAAACTCCAAAATCCAAAATATAACATATAGTTTTTTCATCACAAAGACTCGTTAGTAAAAGGGATTTCTTGAAATTTAAAAGAAGCATTACCCACATTTTCGCGTTCAAACCTAAACGCATCTTCATCCGCCAATGGCATAACCTGTCTATCACCGACTTGTCTCGGTTGTAAAACCTCACCAAGCCGCGGAAACTCCATGGAATCGAGCGTTTCGTTACTAAACAACAAGTGTGTCCCACCGCTGCTACTCCTAGGTGGCGAGGAGAACAAATCTGCTGTGGCAGAGTCCCAGAGGAAGACGTGGAGGACGATATGGACTTTGGCGTGACGGTGCAGTGACAGTTTCTGGCTTAGCGAAACGGTGTCGTAGCAACGAATGGCTCCTGTGGAAGAGACCATCCAAGGTAAAACCTTTTGGCTGCCTACACGAGAAACCACCAGACGACGTGATGATTTGGCTGCTTCTCTGTATAATGAGCTTAGGCCTGATCTTGCAGCTGGTGCACTCTCGTCTTCGTGGTCCGTTACTGAGGAGACGTAAATGAAACCCTGTCCAAGTAAATAATATTTCAGCTCAAATATTAGAAGGTTTTGTTTGAATTTTATCCTATTTCAATATTATTTGAAATTTTTCTGCAATTAAAATCATGTTCTAAAATGTGTCTTGAATTAAAAATGAATATAGGAATGGGATGGAAATATTACGTGTGAAAACAAAAAAGAAAAAGAAAAAACTTGTGTGAAAACATCTAATTTCAAGAAAAACATCAACCCCACGTGTGAAAACATGTAAAAGTCTAACTTCATAAAGCCGAAGCACATGATTTTGTTTGGTAGATTTGTCTCAACCGGTAGAAAAATGTCTACCATTTTACAAAAAAGAAGAAGACAGCATATAAATAATTTATCATTTATGTAGTATATTTTTTGTTCAAAACCATAATCTAGAAATTTCCATCATAATCTGATATTTCAAGAAAGTATTGTTTTGTTACCTCTTCAGTGCGGCTAATGGAGAAGCCAAGTTTGGTATCATCATCTCTGAGTTTGATTTCAAGAGGAAACTCAACACCAAGAGGAGCAAACCAAAGCCGAACCGCTCTCACCACACCAATATCAACACCATGATAGTCCTCAAACCCATAGAGACTAGCATTTGCAAGATTCGACAAATCCGAAAGCGACGTCGTATTAACAGTCGCCGATGCTGTTTCTCCCGATATCTAAAACAATCAAAAACATTTTACACATTCAAAACTCTCTACACTACACATAAAAAACAATATCACACAAAACTAAAATAATATTTCTAACCTTAGTAAGCAATGATTCAGTCTGAATATTCATAAAGACAATGGGAACACCATTAGCTTGTGAACAACTTAGCCAAGCATTGGCACGAGCTAGTGTGTCTTCCAAGTCATTGTACCGTGACCCTGACCTACCATAAGCTATTTTATTTTGAAAAAATTGTCAATATTCACATATGTATATTAATACTATATACAAAGAGTGTAATTATATGAATCATTGTAACTTACCAGAAGCTTTAGGAAGAAAAAGAATGGAGAGGAAATTGCTAGAGCCGGAGATTGGTAAAGCTTCTTGCATTCGTTTTTCCCATGGATATGAAACGTAACCATCTTGAAGCTTAGCTCTCACTAATGCTTCCACCATTCTTGATCCTCTTGAAGCTGCAAGTTAACAAAATGGGGATGTAGCTCAGATGGTAGAGCGCTCGCTTAGCATGCGAGAGGTACGGGGATCGATACCCCGCATCTCCACTTTCTTATTTATACTTTTTTGTATAAATATTCCCCTACTATCAAAATAGTAAAATTCTTGGCTGAAATAGTTTTGTTTTGTTTTTTTTTTCAGTTAATAATTATAAACCGAAGAAACATTCTTAATTAGTTTTTATAATTAATCATCAAATAATAATGTTTACGTATATAAATTCATGTTTTCAAAGACAAACAAAACCTTGAACAAAAAAATAAATATACTCGTAGTTTGTCAAACTATCATATATTTTGAAATTCAAATCTAAAAACTCTGTTTTTGTTGATCAACAACAAATTCGTAAAATAAAAACACCGCACTTAATTATTAATAATAGCATTAATTGATTTTCACCAACTCAGAAACACGATATAGAAAAAAGTCAACAAATAAGCCTAAAAAGTCAAACGCAAGAACACAAAATTGTAAAAAAAAAAAAGATATTTAAATTTAACCGACCGAGTTAACTCACCTTGCAAACCGAGACAATCAGATTCAGTCCGATCCGAGAATCCAACAGTGTAATTCGGGTCATCAATGGATCTAAGCATGTACTGTCTCTTACCAGCAGATTCATTAGGAACAATACAAGCAGACAGATCGGAGAAATCATCTGAGCCACGTCTTACTCTGACAACAATAGAAGTTTCTTTGTTCCTAAATGAATTGTGAAGAACCTTTTGAAGCCAAGCTTTTCCTCCTTTAAACGGAGCTTTGAAAATAGCTGAACCGGGTCCTGACCCGATCCGTATCTCCTCCACTATATCTCCCGTTTGAAGCATATCTCCGCTCCATTCTTCGCTTTTTGAGCTTCCCTTTAGACATTCGATGGCGAGGACGACGGTGTTTCCGGGTCGGGTCGCGGATTCGGGTTGGTTGGTACGATCCATAATTCGAGATTCTTGTGTTTGTGACGAGAGAAAGAGAAGAGATGAGTTTCTTCTAAATTTTGTTTGAAAGTGATTCTATTACACGGAATCTTTGATAGAAGAGTATACAAAAGTCGTATTTGGCTTATTTTATTATTTACTAGATATTAGGATAATTAAAAAATTCTTAAACAACGCCACTTGTCGTCGTACGTAAGCTTTAAGAAAATTTAATTTGTTTTTTAATTACGTAATTAAATCCATTATCTTACTTTTGATTTATTTAATTAAAAACAAATCAAAGACAGCACTTTTGTTTGTTTTCTTTATATACCTACACCCAATCATATTTGAAATCAATCTCTATAGACTCACTCTCTAATATTCTCTTCTGACAAGACATGATAAATGAAAACATGTTAAAATAATTATGGTAGTGGAATTAAATTGATAGTTACATATATAGATGGTGCTGTTTTGATTTTTGTTTTGGCATTTTAACTTTCAAACAAAAGAAATTTCATAGTTCCTACCAAAAAAAAAAGAAAGAAATTTCATAGTTTTATTTTAAGAAGTAATATCCGTTAAGTCATGTAACATCTTGATGTGTGAATAGTGTAAACATCAGAGGGTGTAAGCCATTATTGCTAATTATGTTTCGTGTACCATTCAAAGAAGAGAAGATGATGTTTTTCTCTATTTCTTAACGTTGACTAATAAGAAAATGAAAGGAAAATCATATAGTACGGAGAGAAAAATAATAACAAATATATGTATCTTACGTGTATTGAGTGTGACTGATATTGTAAAATTAATAAATAGTTAAATACTCGTAAAAGATAAATGAAACAAAAAAAATAATTCAATAATTCAATAATTTTTTTAAAATAGGTGGAAAATGAGAGAAAATTTACTCTGCCTTGTCAAATAATGGGTAACACTTGATGGGCTTTTATCTATGTAATTCGGGTATAATGACAGCAAATAAATCACCCCTAACGGAACCATTCTATTTGGGCCGTATTGGGTTTATATCCACCCATAAAAGAAACTCATCCAAACGCCGCCGTTTCGATAATCTTCTTCCAACAAGTTCTTCTTCTTTCCCAATTCGACGTTCTTTCATTTTTCCCGTTATCCACCAGACACTCTCGCGAAAATGGCGGCTCACTCTTCTTGCAACTTTGCTTTGACGAATCCGATCATCTCACAAATCGATTCTTTCTCTAAACAGAAACTATCTGCTCCATTATACTTCATCCCTACAAGAAACTCTTTGACGACTCCTTGGTTGGGCATTGATTCATCGCTCTCTCTCAATCCCTCTGTCTCCGCCGTACAAACTAATCGGAGCTCGAGCCGAAGAATCCGTAAATCCGTCATCTCCAGCTTACCCACCGCGTAGGTTCCTCGGATTTTGTTTAAATTTCAGTCTGATTTGGCCATTTTTGGTTTATTTTGATCCAATTTAGTTTTCGGTAACATCTGTTGAATTCTAACTCGAATTTTGCCATTTATTTGGTTGATTTTGATCAATTATGTGCTCGAATTGATTGCAGGAATCCGGATTTAGTTGTTTCTGATGCGAAAAAGCCAAAGTAAGTGTGTTTCTTAAACCTAATTTACTGGGAAATTGAATTGGTAGCTAGAGATTTGAAGTTCCTGAGTTGATTTAGGGTTTATAAGAAATTTAAGGGAAAATGTAAATGTAGATGGTCATGGAGAGCAATTAAATCATTTGCAATGGGAGAGCTTGAAGCTAGGAAGCTTAAGTATCCAAATACTGGAACCGAATCACTTCTCATGGGCATTTTGATTGAAGGTACTAATACTAATGATACAAAAAGCTTCATTAGGATCTTAGTAGTGTTTATTTTGGAATAAGAGAAGTGTTTAATCTTTGATGAGCAGGAACTAGTTTTACTTCAAAGTATTTGCGGTCGAATAAGATAATGCTTTTTAAAGTTCGTGAAGAAACAATCAAGTTACTAGGGAAAGCAGATTTGTATTTCTTTAGCCCTGAGCATCCTCCTTTAACCGAAGATGCTCAACGAGCACTTGACTCCGCTTTGGATCAGAATCGAAAAGCAGGTTCGTCTCCATAACTTTGTGAATCTCTTCTTCTGCAATATTGTGGTAAATGTCATCATGAGAGCAACATTACTTATAGAACAGTTGATATTGATTGAGAGAGTCTGTTAGTTTTCATGTCCTTGGCTTATCTTGCATATGCATAGTTCGATTTGAAGATAGAATCTTAAGCAACTTTGTTCGACTGCTTATTGTTGTTATAGGTGGTATTGGGGAAGTAATGCCAGCACATATACTATTGGGAATCTGGTCTGAAGTTGAATCTCCAGGTCACAAGATACTGGCGACTCTTGGTTTTACTGACGAAAAAGCTAAAGAGTTAGAGTCTTTTGTCTCTGAATCTGGATTTCTAGATGAATAGTAGTAGTAAAATTACATCTATCATCCTCCATTAATGCAAAAACAAAAAAACTCGAAATTCTTAGTTGCAGTTCGCAATAATATTCTTATCTGTGTGTTCATCCTTACTCAATTCTTATTTTCAGTTCTTTTGCTTTGTCGCCAAGAAGCAAACACTGGATCCTTAGGCTCTACTTGTTTTTTCCCTGGCTAGATTTTTAAGGTCTATATCAGGCTGATACTTTTCCAGAGGTGGTTGCGATTCTAGTTTCTTAGTTTATGTTCGATCGCAGAAGATCATAGCATTTGTTCTTCCTCTGTCTGAGATATAACCAGCTTTAAAGTGGCAAACTCTCAGACATGAAAGCATCTAATATCTTGTACAACACGGAAACACTCATGAACCAACGCTCGTATAGGCTTAATTAGAGATCCAAGGATCATGTTCTCCATTCACAAGATACCCCACAGAGAGAAATCTCAACTTTAAACATATTTTGGAAAATTAGGGAATAAGATTTACTTACCATTAGAGAAGTCGATAGATTAACCCGCAAGAAAACAAATTTCAGCGAGGAAATGGACAGATTTAACCACAGCACATTCGAACCTCGTATCCCTCGAAATCACAATCTGATTTATCTCGCCAATTCAATCACTTGTATTCAAAATCTCCAAGTTTGAGGAATCAACAATTGAGATATCAGATATGCTTTGTAGCCGTTATGAAGCATTTAAACTCAATTTTAATTAACTTTTATGACGGCTACAAAGCATATACCGTAATTAACTTTTAACCCAACTGAAAACAACTAAAAACAATAAACGAACATGCCTTGTGCTGATTCTGATTTCTGAAGCTAGATTAATCACTTATTCTTTTGCTACGTTCCTGACGTTTTTTATTGTTGCTAAGTTCCTGATTTGAAAATGGCGTTGATCGAATCTGATGAAATCATCGTTAAATATTTAAACTAAAGTTCATAAAGAGGTTCTGAATATGTTAGTGATTGTAAGTAATAGTATATAACAGAAATGAGATTAAGAAGACATAATGAATTATTAATCACGAGATTCCTCATGGATTGAAGAACCGTTGATAAATATCATGTCATGTGAGTTTTGTTTTAGCTTTAGATTTGTCATTTTGTTCAATTTTGTCTCGACTTTAAAGTCTCAACAATGCCGTCTTAATGCTCCACTAATAGTCTCATAATCATTATTTAACTCACATGTTCCCACCACTTTGACATTTAATCACGACTTTTTATGAATAGAAGAAGTGTCCAATCCAGTTTTTTATTAGGGCCTCTTTCCCCCCAGCGATTAGGCTTTAATTCAACTTTAGACCAACTCTAATGCGCTTTGGACGAGACTGTTTAAAATTGCTTTGGGCTGATAACATTCAAGGACTGTCAAATAATTGTAAATTTTGGGACGTCAAAATGTTTTTGTTTGGTTACGCTCGTTTATAATTTGCAAATAACTATTTATGTTGGTTTTCCATTTTTAGAGAAAAATATCTTTACTATAGAAGACTTAAAATAAGAATGCCATTTTAAAACTTAAAACTTAAATCTTATATAAATGACTTCCAAAAATCTTATAAACTTAAACGCCAATTTTCCCGAAAAATGGTAAATGGATTGATGGATTTACATGGTTTAGGCTTAATAATATTTTATTGGGGATTGGTATTTAAAATTACCAATGTATTATTTACTTCAACGTTTGTTAACTAGTATTCAGAGGTATAAAATACATTTATATACATTTGGCCAGGAGGGGACCATAAATTGAATTCGTGAGGAAAGCAGAAGCACGATAAGATTCGAGGCAATTAGGTGCCGTCCACATGGGGACTTAATTTTGTATTATTTAGTTAATCAGCTTAATCTACCAACTTCTTTCTTGATTAAATTATTAATCCAAGTTGTGCTCATAGAATTCTACACATATTCTATTGTCGTAGACTTTTTTCATTCTAAGGTGTTAGTTCATTTATTTGTTTTTATTCTAAGATGTGTGTGTGGTTATTTTGTTTGGTGAGTACATCTTTGTATTTTCTTTGTGGGCAGTAAAAATTAGGTTAAAGTTTAATAACATCACAGTTCTTTTATTTTATGCTTTACAAGCTTGCATCCCTCTGGCCTTTTTCCAATATATTGTCTGTCTTTTTAATATTTTATTGTCTTCAGCACGAATTTAACTTTAACAACGCATAAGCTGTCATATTGATAAGCATTAAACATTTTAACTTTTGTTTCCTTTTCTATGTAAAATGTATTATCAATTTCATAGATTTTAAAACTAATTATACAAAAAATTGATTTAAATAATTTCACTTTTTTTTACATTTTTACTATCAATCAGATATATTATTGCATAATAACTTTTTTTGTTAATTGATCGTTGAGAAAGTGCTATTTTGCGCTCCTTTTTGTAGATGCTTTTTAAATTTAATCCAATGTTATTATATACTATTTGTTAGATCATGTCATATAATAAAATTGGTTTAACCAAACATTGGGATAGTGACATGCAAGAAACAAGATGATTAGAACATCATATCTATACAAAGTATGATGCCAAATGTGTTTAACAATACTCAATACATTACTAAGTAAATATACAAATTTTAAACATAACCAAATATAATTAGTGAACTAATCAATTAATAATCCATAAAATTCTGGATTGAAAGCAAGCTGTCCTCTCTTTTTGCGAGCTTCTGAACTCAAACGTTGGCCTGAAAAATCATGCCTTCTGAGGACAAATTTTAGAAAATACAAAGTGACCTCATTTCCCAAAAACTTTAATGATTTAATTTTACAAATCATAAGATAACAATCACACTTCAAATAATATGACGTATGGTAATCCTTTGTATTGGGATCATAATCGTTATCAACCCAACTAATTGTTGAAACTTTTACAGAAAACAAAATTTGGCATCTCTTCTGAGAGTAGTTGCTAGAAGAACAAGTAAACTGGTACTAGTAATGAAATGGTGGAATATCATAAACAATGATAAGAAAAACAATAGAGAGTTTGCAACTTTGCATGATAATCATAAATTGTAAACAAATGACAGTTCAGTTTTACTAATTATATTCCTGACACGTGCATACTATATAAATAACTTTCGAAAATATAAGAAAATGATAAATATTGCTAATTGCTATGCATGCATGGTAATATAATAAGGGAATCACAACAACAACAAATATAATTAGGAATCACATTCTTAAAATTTCAAAAAGAGTGAGAAAATGGAAACCCATTTATCAACGATCACGATTTGTTTGGTTCTTTGGATTATAAACTCTTTCTCTTTCATGGATTATAAACTTCGTAAATACAATTAAGAAAACAAAGAATACAAGGAAGCGATATACTGTATATAATTTTGAGCATATAATGTTTTTTGGATTCGCACATACCAAATGTTTCACTCTTTTCATGGTCTGGTTTCGGTCTCGAAGATAAGATAGTTTTAGTTGGGGTTTTTTCCACTCTTTTCAAAAACATGCATTCTTTGATTCATAAGATTTTATGGAAAACAATTCTGAATAGCCACATTTGATTGTAAAAAAGTTTTTTTCTTTTTCTTTTTTCAATAAAGTTTAACATTCCATTAAAAGAAAATGTTTCGAATATGAGTTATGAGTCATATTTGAAATTAGATATCAATCTAATAAAGCCAAACAACAACAGCAACTTCCTCTTTTGGTGGAACTGTGCTCTCGGATTAATGCTTTTTTTTTGTCAACCAACTGTTTTCTCTCATATTAGCTAGGCTGGTCCAGTTCATCAACAAACTGATTTTTACTTTTTCAAAATATAAAACACAGAAGCACAATATACACTTCGATTCTAATGTATTATTAATAAGTTTCAATTATATATTTTGAATTCGTATACGTATACATATTATTAGAATACGGGGATGTTTTGAAAATATCTTTTAATTATGATGATGTAACAAATTTTTTCTTTATAAAATAATACCGTTTGGTAATTCAACATTGGAGTTTAATATATATATATATATATATATATATATATATATATATATATGCGTGTGTGTGTGTTCAATAGCTACTCTCCGATCCGAGGTATTCTATTGAAAACCTAAAACAATTAGGGGGGTACTAATGTTTTGATGCAGTATATATGAACATCAGAACTATATATAAACCAGATTAAAAAACATGTCGACGCAGCAAACTTGTACACCAAATAGACCAGCTAGCCTTGTTCTATACGTCCAAAAGAATACTAGATTTAATCGTTTTAAAAGTTGCACAAATTAATGGAAACTAGTCGAATATTTTTGGTACTATTTTAATTTAGTAATCTAGTATTTAACTATACAACTTGTACATAAATTATAAACCAAAAACACACATATATAGATATACGTTCTGTAGCTTAATCCAAAAAGAAAAACGAGAGGAAGGAGAAGGGCACGTGGAGAAGAGAAGAGCATGAGAGCCGACAAAGAGCATCTTTTAAGACATGGGTTTGCGTCCACAAGAGTCATGCCATTGCCTCTCATGTCTCTCTCTTTTGCACATTCATTTCAACAATCTCTTGTCTGTCTCTCTCTCTCGTGCTTTCTCCCTTTAGGTTTGAGATTTGTCAGCGCCTTCGTCGCGTCTTCTTATTACTTCACTCTATCCAATGCCATATCCACACATCGCATTCTCTCTATCTTTTTCTTCGTATATATAACATATTAATTAATACAAAAATATTTATCTACTTTATTGATCATGCGCCTGAAAAATTCAATATTATTTGGTTTTTTTTTGCTAATTACAATATTATTTGTTAAAACATTTTAAACGATATATCTCCTTTCTTAGTTCTTTGCGATGGCCATACCCTGCATTGCCCTAGAAGTTAGAAGATTCTTAGCTTACATGTGCATACATATATGTTTGTATTAATGTACATATTTTTTTTCCTGAAAAATAAAGGTTGTATTAATGTATACGTATTTGGAGATATGATGTTAGGTTTAATTACTATACACGTTGTATAAGAATAAAACTTTCGGTGACTAAAAACTTAAAAGGTTGTAAAAATTGATTAGAACTATTTTCATTTATGAATTTTAGGAGTAACAATCTATATATATATAGACTAGATCATAACTATATGATAGGTTTTATATTAAAAAATAATTTCTATGTATCAATACGACACTGAAAAAAACACACATATGGTGTGATTTTACCGAATTAGTCATTAAGTCTCAGCTGACAGTATTCAGAAATAACGAACAGACACTCATGTAAGAGTAAAGTCTACTAATCGAAAAATGACTAAATAAAGAAGATTTTAAACGCAAATGAGAGTGATTGGAACGTTATTTATACCAAGGCAAAAATGGTGTACGTAGAGGTGGGGACCAAAGCACCGCCTAAACATGAGAATGATGTCATTGTCATATCACAAGATATATATAAAAAAAAAGCTATCTCTCTTCTTCTCTCCTCCTAACCCTAATTTACCAATCACCAACCAAAGCAAATTAAGCACACCACCCCCACAAACACCTCAAAACCCCAACACATGTCAAATAAACTAAAAACCAAAAATTACAAAAGAAGAGAGTAAGAAATAAAAAAAACCCCACCAAAAGCCCCCTTTTCACTTCCTCCAGAGTACAATTCAAATCAGAAGAAATCTATCAAAGCAAGATGAAGAAGAAAAATCCAGCTTGATATTTGTTGTGAAAACAATATTATTATTTTCCTCCTCCCCCACCTCTAGGGTCTCTCCTAGGTCAAATCATCAAAATCAATTCTCATCTCTCCCTCACCAATCAATAAAAAAAAAATGGATCCAGTTCAATCTCATGGATCACAAAGCTCTCTTCCTCCTCCTTTCCACGCTAGAGACTTCCAATTACATCTTCAACAACAACAACAACAACAACAACAACAACAGTTCTTTCAGCTCCAACATCATCATCATCAACCTCAAAGAAACCCTGATCAAGATCACGACGGAGGGTCAATAATGAATCGATCCGTCAAGATGGATCGTGAAGAGACAAGCGACAACATGGACAACATAGCTAATAACAACAGCGGTAGCGAAGGTAAAGAGATGAGTTTACACGGAGGAGAAGGAGGAAGCGGTGGTGGTGGAGGAGAACATACAACAAGAAGACCAAGAGGAAGACCAGCAGGATCCAAGAACAAACCTAAAGCTCCAATAATCATAACAAGAGACAGCGCAAACGCGCTTCGAACTCACGTTATGGAGATTGGAGATGGATGTGACATAGTTGACTGTATGGCTACGTTTGCTAGACGTCGCCAAAGAGGCGTTTGCGTTATGAGTGGTACAGGAAATGTAACTAACGTCACGATACGTCAGCCTGGATCGCCACCTGGCTCGGTGGTTAGTCTTCACGGCAGGTTTGAAATCCTCTCTCTTTCTGGATCTTTCTTGCCGCCTCCTGCGCCGCCTGCAGCCACCGGACTTAGCGTTTACCTAGCTGGAGGACAAGGACAAGTCGTTGGAGGTAGTGTGGTGGGACCTTTGTTGTGTTCTGGTCCTGTGGTTGTTATGGCGGCGTCTTTTAGTAATGCGGCGTATGAGAGGTTGCCTTTGGAGGAAGATGAGATGCAGACGCCAGTTCAAGGCGGCGGCGGAGGTGGTGGTGGTGGAATGGGATCTCCGCCGATGATGGGGCAGCAACAAGCTATGGCAGCTATGGCGGCGGCTCAAGGGTTACCACCGAATCTTCTTGGTTCGGTTCAGTTGCCACCGCCACAACAGAATGATCAGTCGTATTGGTCTACGGGACGGCCACCGTATTGAATAGATTGCTATTATATTATATATATATATTACACAGATGAATCGAATATATATAATATATAGCTATGTATTTATATATATGTAGCTGTTTACTAATAGATTTTACATATATATAAAGCAAGCTAACATGGAATGATTAAAGGGAAGTATGAGAAGATGAAGATGGCGATGATGAAGAAGCTTTTCTATTTTGTTTGTGGATCATCAAGAATTCAGTAGATTTTTCAGGTTCTTCTTTGTTTTTAAATTTTTCTTGGGTTCGTCTTCGTTGGTAGATTTTTTTTTTTTATGTTTGATTATGTTATAAGGTTTAAGTTGTTCTTTACTTTATCGATATCTATTTGATGAATTTAATTATCCATATTTATGTTTGGTTTGTTTTCCTTGTTTCCATTAACTATGGTAACTCAGTTCCCATGCATGGATCTTTTTGTTGTCACTGAATAAAAATCTTATGGTAGAAGGTAATTATATCGTTTTTAATATGTTTTTAGATAACTTCATTTACAAGGATACAGCAAAACAAAAATGATTCAAATTTCACGTTGACTGATGTAAATAATACAAAATTCCCCATTTATCCTTTAAAAGAAAAGAGTATACAAGCTAGAATTTGTAAATATATTGAGAGAGGCGTATTTATCTTGTTTAAGAAAGGGGTGATTGCCAGTTAGCTAGCCACTCATGATGTTTTGAAATTCGTATAAATTTTAGAGAATTTTAATCATGTATTCTGTTTAAAACTTATATTTCACCTCCATATATCCTGAATTTGTATCCCTTTAACTGTTTGGTCCAAAACTCCAAATGATTTTAAAAAATGCCAAACTATTAAAAGATTTATAAGGAAATTCATTTCTAAATAATTGAAAACCATAATTACTATCATATAATGATCATACAATTCACAACCACTTTCTTTTCTTCCACATTACATTTTTTGATATTTAAAATAAGTATTTTAGTATTTTTATGCCTCAGTAAAGCTATTTATCGTGATTTGTCCCTGTATATACTATTAGTTATCACAAAAGCACATGTATAAAAGCAAATGAAGTCAATAATTCAATATGACTACTCCTATCTATCTCAAAATGAAGGCGATTACAGACATTTTGTTTTAATGTTATATAACTTATAAGTATACAAATCTAGGATGCTTCCAAAAATAGAAAGGTTGGCCTCACTTGTGATTTTAATGATCATTGGTGTGAAAGTAGACCTTTTATTGGTAAAAAAAGTAAAGGAGGCTTTTATTTAGTGTGTGATACCTTGAACAAATTTTCAACGTCTTTTTATTCTTTTAACAATACGCAATTATGCATATTTAAATTTGGATGGAGACACATAGATGAGATTAATTAGTAGTATAGTACAAACTACTATGTAAATGTCAAAATATATAATTTTGTTTGATCCATTACCTCAGTAACTGGACAGTGTATTTATGTATACTAATATATTAATGATATATAATATACTCCAAATTAGTTTTTTTTATATATAGTTGAAATAGAAAAACGAACTTGTAGTCTGATTCCAATAGAATTTAAGAACTGACATTCTTAAAAGAGCAGTAGATGTGAAAGAAGTAACAAAAACATTGTTTTTAACTATATAGTCTATAGTGTAAGCAAATAAAAAAGAATTGTTGAAATAGTAAAAAGCTAGCCAAGATAGACTCCGATCATGGAGAAAATAAACAAAAAAGGTAAGAACATATAAAGAAACACATACAATAACAAATCAGACACTAACATTCTTAAAAGAGCAACAAAACTAGCTTGTTAGATCATTTGAGACAAATGCAAATCAGAACTGAAGAACCCATCAAGAATCGCAAGCAAGCAACAAAAACGTTTTTTTTTGTTGTTGTTGAGAAAATCACAAATAAAGAAAGAACCATAAAGTTAACCAAGTTGCATTGGTCCAGTGGTAAGTTTCAAGTGGAAGAGTCCTGGGTTCGAGTCACTTTAGCCATCCAACCCGCATATAATATTTGCGCGAAAAGGAAGCTGAGCTTCGTGGGATTAGTTTTTGGGTTTAGAAAGCTTATGGGATCCCTACGGTTATTAGAAAAAAGAAGAAAAAAAAGAAACCATAAAGTTTGTGTCAAGATCGTAAGAACTAATAGATTTCAACAAACTGTTTGAATATCAAGATAGTAAGAACTAATCAACACTATAATATAAGATAGATATTTTTTCTGGTGTTGACACATCAGCTTTTACTTTAATTATGAGAGTAACATGTCAATTAATAAAAAAAGTTGAAGAACTAATAATTAGAACATTTTTTTTTTACACATAAGTAAAACACATCAGATTTTTGATGATTTATTAATTAATTAAAAAAATATGTAAATCAATCAAATTATTTTAGTTATACACTTATAATAATCATAATATTTTTTTTACCATGAATAAATTAATAAAAAAAATTATAAACCAACCATATCATTTTAATTATACACATACTATGATATTTATCTTTTTACCATGACTAAATTAATGAAATTTTTTATAAACAAGCCAAATCATTTTAATTATACATACCATATAATATTTATCTTTTACCATGAATAAAAATACATATGTTGATTACCTGATTTTAACCAACATAATCAAGTCTCATGGCGTTGATTAGCACTGGTTTTAAGTTTTCTTAAACTAATTTATTTTTGTTGGACTGAAAGTACAGATCTTCGATTTCCATCAATCTGAATCTTTTTTTTTTAAATTGTTTTTGTAAAATTCTTAGACAGAGATTTGAGAATTAGATTTGATTATGGAATCTTTAAATTGTTTTGAAGATCTAGAGTTGGTTTAATATTGTACATCTATGAATATCAATTCTAAGAATATTTCCTCATAAATGAAAATTTTAAGAATTGTTAATGAATATTTTCCAATGAATAAAAACTATAAAAAAAACATGACAAAAAATTGTTTGATATGTTAGATACGAATAAAGAAACATGAATAATGGAGATTATTGAGACAACAATGGGTGAAGAAGAAGGACAAGAGAAAAAGGTTATCGGGTAAAAGTTACACTTTATGTGAAATGTAAATAAAAATTTTGACTATAAAACTTATTTTGTAGTTCAAAACTTTCTAAAATGTTTCAATTTTGTGTCACTTATACAAAGTAAGAAATGAACTTTGTCCACAAAGCATCCACTACGGTTTGTTTGTTATTTACTCGAATGTTTTTAGACTTTTTTTTATAGAATTTAAAATATATTTATACACATAATAGTTAAACTTTTTGATAAAAAATGTATTTTTAGTGGAATGTAAATTATTAACTATTTTCTAATGGATTTGCAGGATTAAACCCTAACTCTTTTCCTTTTGCTACATTAAACAAAATTACATGATATCTAATATACTAATGTATCATTAAAAAAAAGAAAAAAAAAAGCTCGGGGAAACAGTGATACTATGGAAAGCCTTATTTCCTTTAATATGTATTCTTTTGATCACAACATATAGCATATACATACGGAGAATATTAGATTATAAAATTCAAATCAAATACAATTTTAATAAATCACCCATTATTCTAAAAAAATATTAAAATAGTTTATAATAGTTAAATACAAGCTGTTTAAAAAAAATACTCAATTGTTCATTAAAAGTATTTTAGTAAAACTAAATATAATCAAATTTTAAAATGAAAAATTTACAGCGTAACGCGGATATTTATCTAGTAGATTTAAAAAAGAAAGAACCATAAAGTTAACAAATCATATAAATTATATATTTTTCAATGCAAGTAATCTAAGTCCAATATCTCGGCCCATATTGGGCCCGTTATCTTTTAACCAGCAATATTATTTTGGGAGTGTCAGCGAGTGTATGCAAAATTGCCAACAAATGAAAAATTAATCTGAGAATCTTATCTTCATCTTCCATGAATTATCGTATAAATGTCTTTTTCCAACACAGTCACAGGTGTTATCTGATCACCCGACGACACACCACATCCAAACTGATTGAGACCACTCTCCTTTGTATACATGATTTGGCCATTTTCTTTTAACATATGACTCTAAAAACAAAGGCGCTACATATGATGTTCAATCTCTTAGTTGAATCAAAACAGAACCAAGAAGAAGCAAATAGATTCAATCCCAAGGCATGTCTAGTTTTACACAGATACGAGCAAAGAGACTCCATTTTCAAGAGAAAACAAGAGCAGCAAATTTTTCATTTTTTGATTTCATAGAAACCAAACATCCAACATTATGATCATCACATCAAACATTCCAAGGAAGAAACTGATCAAATGCAGCATATAAGACAGAAATACTTAGAAAGTAAAAAAAAAAAAGTTTCTTTCTTTCTTTCTTTCAAATCCTCTGGACTTTCTCCGCCTTAACCAAAGGATTCGCCTTTGCGATAGCATCACGCCCAACTTCTTTGAAATCAAAGCTACACTCATGCTTCTCCGGGTACCTATGACTCCCGCAAAACGTGCTACCACATTTGCACTTAAACCCCATTACTCCAACCTTCTTGTTACAGCTTAAACACCTGTTAGGTCGTGCAGGTTTCGACGGCTCTGCCTCGTCCTGTTCCGGAACCGAAGACGTCGGCTCAGCGGTTACAACAACGGTTTCGACAACTGCTGGTTTAAGTTCCAGAGGCTGTTTTGGTTCTGGTGGAATGATACTGCAAGAAGGAATCTTTAAAGATTTCTTAACCGCAGCTTTTGCTACTGCGGTTTGATCTTCTTCGGCTCGTAAGCTTCTGTAACATTTTGAACAAAGATTCATGTTTGATGGTGACCCGAAGAATCCACATCCGTTATCACAAAGCTTTGGCTCTGTTGGTGGAAAACTTGTGCTGTTGTTTTGCTCTGAACCCATTTTATGTTGTAACCTTTTTCACCTTCAACAAAGAAACAAAACAACACAAATTCATTTATCATCTGTTACAACAACATAACAATAAATTTTTAAGGATGTCATTGATTCATAAGATTCGATACAATTTGAACCAGCTAATATAATCAAAATTGAATCAAATTCGATTTGACCTATCTATGATTTAATCAAAAATTGATTCAATTTGATTTAACCCAGCTTATATTAATCAAAAATTGATTGAATTTGGTTTCATCCAGCTTCAGATATGCTCACAAAATTGATTTAACCCAGCTACTTATATATTCAAAAATTGATTCAATTCGATTTAACCTAGCTTAGATCAGAAAACTGATTCAAATCGATTTAACCCAAGGTTTGATAAGATCTATCTCGTTATTAAATTTCCCTTAAATCCAATTAAAATGAAATATTTCAAGCAGGACCTAAAACAATATCTACCAAAAATGTTCAGATCTGTCGAAGAACAAACAAAACAAATCCAAATCCAAATCAAACAAGAGGAGAAATTTACCAGAACAGTCAGATCGAAAATTTGAAAATTTCCACGAATTTCAAAAAGCTTCTTCCGATTTTATTTGATTATTTCACAAAAAGGGGTTTCTATAATCTTCAAAAGAAGGAGATGAAAGATGGTCTTCGATACCAAGGATTTGTTATTCTGTTCAAAAATTAAAATTTTGATCAGAACAAATCCCTTGATTTAGGTAAGAGAGAGATATAGAGATGTAACCAAACACGCAACAATGGTTGATATATCAGAAAAAAATTGCTCTGTCTTCTTATATAATTTGGGTTTTACGAGACCAGACACGCTTTCCTTTTTTTTATTCTTTTTTTAATTGTCGGTCTTTTCATTTTTTTTTTGACGTCAGTATTGGCGTGCATTTTAATTGTTTTTAGCCGTTGGATCTGTACGACCGACGTTAATGTGACGTTACTTTCTTATGATCCAACGGCTTAATTTGGGGAATGGTGTTTTCGTTATATATTCGAATTTATGAGGTTAAGACTGTATTTGTTGTCTCTTTTCCATTTTACGGCAGTCCACTGTTTTTTTTTTTTTCAACAGTCCACTGGTTTAATAAATTAACATTTTTAGCTAATAATAAGAAAAAGTCAGAATTTCCCATTTCCAATGAGGTATACCAAATTTGATTTTTTTTTTATTAGTCGAAACTAATTTTACTGATTGATTTGGTTTGTTTAAGCAATAATTAAAGTGAATTTATTGTGTTGCAAATATATGTCTTTAAAGCTTATGAGTTATTGTTTTACTTTTAGTCTTAAACCAAATATTTCTTTCTGCATTTAAAATCCATAATATGAAAAGATACTCCAAAAACAATTGAGACAATAATTAAAATATACAAATAATTGATGTAATCAGACATGATATTCCTCTTTTTAAGTAAAACTACCAATAAAATTTGTAGATAATGCTTAGATCATCTACCACCATGATTCATAACTATTGTGATTAGGGAGACCCTTTTTAATTTTAGTTTTATTTGCTATGTTAAGTTTCAAATGGAAGAATCATCAATCATGTAGACCTGCAAATATCAGTGCATTCTTACACATCCATACGGACCCTACCCCATCTTTAGTGGTCAAGAAATCATGTTGTTTTGAATTTTAAGAACCAAACGTCGTGCTGTTTATTTCCCGTGAAGCCTGTCCTGCCTTTCTGAACAAAAGCTGCAGTACGACAAAAAAAGAAAAGAAAAGTAGTTAGTGCCAAAACAATAGATCATGGTTTATAGGCTTATAGCTTCTGATTTTAGCTATGACTGAGTATGAAACCAGTCATGGAGTCAGAGTTTAACTAAAAGTGTAGTTCAAATTTTCATTGATAAAACCAAGCACATAGAGTTGGAATATTTCGATAAGTAAAATCAAAGCATTTATGTTTTCATGATGAAGCAAAGGACCAAGAGACAGTCTAAAGACCTCAAAGAAATGATTTTAATACTACTAGGTATTGCAGAAGGAAGATGCTCACAGTATGGAAAAATACTAGAATCAAACTCATCGGAAGATTATCGAGAAAGTACAATATGTTTATGGACATTGCGGAATTAAGTTTCAAAATCTTGCATTAACTATATGTTTATTGATATAGTAAATGCAAGATTTTTTCACTAGCTAGTATAACAATATCACACAGTGAATAAATGTAATCAATGTAACAAATATATAGACAAACATAATTGGAAGTTTGGAACAAAAATAATTATTATTCTTGATTGATTGTTGTACACTTGTACTCAATAAAGGAATATGGATCTAGAACACTTAAACCTACGATGTAATAGCAAGTTCAATATACATGAACACAACTGCATTATTGATAAACTGATTACAAGAAAATCTCACCATTCATATCACAAGTCTTTTACACATGAAGAATTAACACAAAATCGTATTATTCTCTTGTTTATTTACTCTGTTTTGGTTTACTTCACGCGATTTTTATCCAAGAAAATCCCATAATTAGGGTTCATGTCACTACTCCTTTCTGTTTTTCCATATTGTAACGAGTGAGCAACCCATCAGAGACATAACCACTGTCTGCAGAAAATAAACAAATTGTCTTAAGTTAGAATTATATAAAAAAAAACATATAATCAAAAGCAAAGAGTAAACTCACTGAGATTGCTGGAGGCACTCCAACGAGAGGATCTTGAAAGAACTTTGTGGCGAGGGCCAGAGCAAGAAGACTACTTTGCATTCCTGTTTCATAAGATAATGTTCTTTGTAGGGCTTTTACATCAGGTGCCTTGCTGAAGAAGAAACCAGTGAAATAGTAACCAGCGATAAAAGCCAGGAGATGAAACGTGACGACGAGTAACAAAATGATTGCACCAAACGGAGACAAGATTGAATCTATGTTTAAAGCAAGGGGTGCTCCGATGCAACAAGCCATATCGATAACCGTTAACGCGGGAAGAAACGGTTTAATTGCATTAGACAACCTCGGTAATAGCCTGCACTCAAATTTCTTATGTTACGTTAGTGTTTAGTACATTTTTGAAATGTTTAATCTGGATAAAGCGATTCTATCCGATCCAAAACCTAACCGAATTTGACGTTTAAGTATAGATTGAGATGATGTCTCACCGGTTTAGTAGTAGTCCTGCGGCAATAGGTGTAACAACAACTTGGAGAATACTAGAGATCATTCCAATAACATCAACGGGAAGCTTTTTACCAATAAGCAAAAGAGAAAGCATAGGTGTAACAAGGATCGCGGTAGCGGTTGAGATAGATGTCATGACGATACTAAGTGGTGCGAGTGAAGGATCAGTCAAGAAAGTTGTGTAGTTCGATAGCTGAGCTCCGCTTACACATGATACCAACATGATTCCAGCACCTATAGGAGTAGGTAAACGGAAAAGAGAGACAGCGATTACGCCGAAAATGTAACCTAAGATAGGTTTTATCAAGTATTGTCCAATGTAACCGGCGAAAATTGCATCTGGTCTTTTAAGTGCTTCAAGAAAGTCTCTTTCGTTAGAGTTTATTCCAACAGCAAACATCATAAACCCTAATCCAGGCACAAAGTACCTAAAGAAGGATAAATAATAATTAGAGATTATAATGTCTAATTAAAGTTGTAATAAAGATTTTGATTAAATTATATGTTTAATCCAAACCTTGGCTTGAACCATGTGAAAGAAGGTGGATAGAGAAGAGCTAAGATTGTACTTGAGAGAATAGCATGAGGAATAAAAGAGTTGGCTTGCTTTAATGTTTCCATTATAGAAACTTTCTTATTATAGATCTGAAACAAAAAAGAACTGTTACTTGCAAAGAAAGCAAACCAATTTACGCGATTTTTGTTGATTATGTTTTACCTCGTTTGAGTCAGATTCGGAGACATTTCTCCGCCAAGGATAACTCAACCTGACATCTTTGAATTCGTAGAACCAAAGAATCACAAAAATTCAAAAAATCGAAAATTGCTTCACCCTTAAAAAAATACAAAGTTTATTTACTTACTTTGTATAATCGGGTCACTTCGTAGTGGAAAATCTACAGAGCATGATCCTGAAAGAGAACTAAGTTCATTTAAAAACAAGAATTAAAGACTTATTATATAAAAAATGGTTACTTTTCATGAAAAACGATTACTTTTCATTAAAAAAACAGAGGAGAAAGAAGTGAAACCTAGAGAAGTGAATGAGAAGTTGGTGCGCGGGAAATTTGCAACTTGTCGAGTGTTGTGAATACCCACTGGGAAAGAATAGTCACGAGGTTGAAGAAGACGATGTTGAGACTTTATGAACAAAGTTTCTACCGGAGAGATCACACCCATTTTTTATTTTTTATTTGTTTCAAAACTAACCACACAAAAAAAAAGACGTGAAGAAAACGCAAGGTTTTTTGCTTCATTATAAGCACGAAGTAACATTTTTACCAACCTAACAATAGAAACGTTACATTAGGCATATGGGAGTTATTGATGCCATTTCCACGATACGCACGTGTGACTGCCACACCAACCTATAGTCTTCACTATCCAAATCACTGTTTAGGAAAACAACAAAAAGAAAAAGGAAAAAATAACTAAAAGTTTGGTTTCGATTGGATAATTTTTCTCATTTTTGAGCAAACGAAATGAAGAACACAATGTAACAGGATTAATAGACAATGTATCGGCCCTTGTTAGTTGTGTTAAGCTGAACGGAAGCAAGGTTTGGTGGTGTTTAATTAAGACTTAAATTAGAATATGTTATCCATTTTCTATTTTCTTTTACTGTTTTGTTCTCGTTTTTTCTAAAGACTTTTTGGTATAAGTTCATCTTTCCGTCGTTACATTGTTTCCTTTTCGCGGCAACCAATAGAAACTTAAAGTAGAGATATAAGAGTTGAGAACTCTTATTAGTCTCTTAAATATAATATTTTAATAATAATTTTATGATTTGATTTTTTATTTAAAATTTAAATCTTATATAAAACATAAATCCAATCATATTAAAATATGCGTCAAAAGAGTCTTTAGAGGGGTTCTCAAAATTTCTCATTTGAAAGATTCACTTTGTTTTTTTTTTACTTTTTTAATATTTTATATTTTTTTATGGGTGAGAGACTCAGTGAGAGACTCCCACTGCACATGCTCTAAAATCTAGTTTATGGTTCATTTCCAATCTAAAGTATTTTTTATAGATAATTTGGTTAGATTATGATTTAATTTGATGAAGCTTCAGTTTAATTTAGTTTGGTTTTATATTTGAATTAAGTTAGCTTTATTTCTTTTTTTCAAGATCCTATTTTCTTCATATATTAGACCCCCCGGCTAAAAATGACCGTTTTTGTACCGAACCTGAAAGTTATTGTGTTGAATCTTCATCCAACAATGAGATGCATTACGGTGCCTGGATAGAGTCTTCCTAGAATAGATCTTTCTATGACTTCTCCATTTAAAGCATGTTTTAATCATATATATGAAAATTATTCAGCTTCAATGAAAGTGGTTTTCACCAAAATTCTGAGAAAATGTATTGACCTTTAGTCCTTTACCTTTGAATAGAGACGATTGGAGCAGCAGGGTTTATTTAGCGTAAGAATCAAAAGACTCTTGAGAGATGAATGTGCGGCAATTAGAAGATAATATACCAATCGGGAGACAAGACGTATTAGTTAAAACATGCAATAACTATAAAAACACCATCTATGGTTGTTATACATTAATTACATTACAATTACATAAGGGATACCCTAATAATTTAACAAAACTAAACACACATATACACCCAAAACACTAATTTACGAAGCAAGTTTTTTGCTTTTCCTAGAAGAATACGGTTACTTCAGTTTCATAATAAATAACCAACGAATGAGACAGAAACAACCCAAAGATATGTCTCCAGGCAGTTTTAGCTCCCTCAGCGCAACCCAACCGCACGTGTCCCGAAGAATCCAACCCAAAGATATGTCTCCAGACTTAAGTCTCCCCGATAGCTTCTATGGGGTCTCATCTCTCACAAATCTTCTGGTTATACCTGCTCTCATACAACTAGGACATCAATGTTAGAATATACAGCTTTTGATTCTAACATCTTCTCATGAAAAACAAAACCAAAAGCTTCACCTACTTATACAACGCATTCTACTTAAATTAGTCTCATCTACGGAGAAATTCCACTGACTCTGATCCCGAGCAGCTCAGCTGATCCCGAGCCTGAGCCTGAGCCTGAGCCTGAGCCTGAGCCTGATAGTAAGGGCCTTCTCACAAATGGATGGTTAAGCAGTTCAGCTGCAGTTGGCCGCTCGTCCGGGTTCACTTTAAGACACTTAAGAATGAAATGCCGGGCGTCTAGCGATAGAGTATCAGGTATTTCCGGAAGTTTACACCTTACGATACTAAACAGGGCTTGAACCTGCGAGTTTGCACAAATATTGACTTTAAGTCTTTAACGCTTATTTTATTGGGAAAATGCCATTAAAAATAAAGTAAACGTTCAAGGTGCAAAACAAAATCTCTCTGCTGAGACTGAAAATTAAACTGAGCCAAATGCTTTGTTTATGTTTTTTTACAGAAATACAAAGTGTGAAGAGTACATTTCAGAAATAGCTACATAGTTGGTGATTTTGATGGGAATTTCCTTATTTTATAAAAAGGAAGTTTGAAAATCTTGAAGACTTACGGGTTCCAAATTGAAGTAGGGAATCTGACCAGTCAACATTTCGAGCACAGTGCACCCAAGGCTCCATATATCGGCTGGACTTCCATACTCATCATTATGCTTGGACTTAATAACCTGATCAAATTGTTTCATTCCATTTATAAACAACTGTACAAGTATAACCTATAGTACAATGAAAATGATACGAATCCACAGTTATAAGCACCATAAACTGAAAAAAAAAAAAAATTCTTGAATAATCAAAGACTTGATAGAGACATAACCAGCGAGATTCGAGGATATCAAGCCCAGATCACAAGATAAGTGGGAACATATTTAAGCTATGTTTGTCTATCATTGTATTCACAAATCAAAACAGTGGGAAGGATCATAAAAAAATGACCTCTGGAGCCATCCAGTATGGAGGTCCTTTGCAGGACTTAATGTCGTTTAGATTTGAAACCTAAAATAACAAAATGACACAAGTATCTAGTAAGGGGATAAGAAATGTACAAGTTTATTACTTCAGAGCAAAAACTATAAACATCAATTAATGGAAAAGAACCTTTGCCAATCCGAAATCTGCTAGTTTAACTGCTCCATTACCGTCCACCAATATATTTGCACATTTTATGTTCCTTTTCTCACATCAGATGAGAAAAGTAAGCAACCCATTAATGCTGCTAATCAGAGGCTTGAGGAAGACATGGACAGCTATGACAAGAGAGTTTACTAGTCTAACCTGTGAACAAAACCACTATCGTGGAGATATTTCAAACCTTCAAGAATCTGTCTTGTGTACCCGGAGACCACAGAGTCCTGCAGCCGCTGTTGTCTTTGGTAGAGTTTTAGAAGGGATCCTTGGGTTACAAGCTCAAGAAAGATGTACAAATTCGACCCGTTCTGCAAACAGAAAAATACGTTATGTTTCTTGAGTCAGTTGCAACTGAGAACAGGATAATACCTTGGCTGTGCCACGATATCGCACAATATTCTGATGCTGTAGCTGACTAAGTAGTGCAATCTCCTGTAGAAAATGAAAATTGTGGCAAAAGTAAGGAGAATTAGCAAACTATTTCTAACAGATCAAGGACATATTGTTACAAGAATTAACATTTTCTCTCAGTAACAGACCAGGTATTTCTCACTCACCCTTTCGATTTGTTGTATGCATTCTTGTGCCTGACTTCCCTTATCAAGTAGTGAAACTTCCTTCACAGCAAAGAAGTTCCCATCTCTACATTTAACATAAACATCCATCAACCAAAGGAATAAAGAAAAACTCGCTTTGCACTGTATTTGTCAACTCACTACCATAGAATCGCTTTTCACCGCATTTGTGAAACTAAGAATCTGATTTTAAGTTCAACAGACATTAGCAACTAGTAAGACTTACCCTGAAATGCCTTCATACACGGAGCCAAATGATCCTCGTCCCAGAAGTTGACCCTTATGCCAAGACGTGATGATAGATCCCGTGAATGAGCATGCTTCATCAGCCGACTGGAGAAATCTCCCTTCCGTCTCTTCAGTCCCCACTTCGTCTTTATCATACCCATTGTCAGAAGAAGAAGAGGAACTCTGCCGCTTATCTGTTTCACTTATGGGCGCAAAATTCGTAAGGAAATCCCAAGTTGATCCCTGAAGATCAGTAGGAGGTTGTTTCATTGATGGAGGACGTTTAACTTTAAGTATTGGTGGTCTTACCCCCTTTATACTACCAGCGAAAGCCACTGCATCATTTGGAACAAGATACCCTTTCGCCTCACTTACTCTCAACCGTATCCATCGGAATACTAAAATTCCCAAGTGCCAACTCAGTTAAATTCCCAAAGGAACGAGTCAACCCTCTCGATCTTACAATTGGCAATCTCACCATGTTCTTGCAGTCTTCGGATCTCAGTTCTTCAAGAGCAGTCAGATAAGATATGGAGGAGGGTAGCTCTTTAAAAGCCGTTCTGCTTAAATCCAGAAACCGTAAGCATTTCATCTTTCTCGACAAGTTTGGAAACCGCTCTAGGCTTGTGCAGCCTGACAGATTCAGAGTTTCAAGATGCTTCAACTTGCAGATGCTTGATGGAAGATTTTTGAGATGTTTGTTGTTTTCAAGGTCCAGTTTTTTAAGCAACACCAGGTTCTTAATCGATGATGGGATTTCTTGTATCATAGTTCCGCCCATGTAAATTTCTTTCACATTTGGTGAGATCTCTGGGAAATTCTCTAGCTTTGAGCAGCCAGAAAGATTCAGAACCTCTAGAGACTCTAAATCAACCATAGATGGAATACTCTCTAGATTCAAGCAGTCCTTCAGATTCAGAGAAACAAGCTTTTTAAGACAACAGATAGACTGGCTGATACTCACCAAACTGGTGCAACCTTCAAGATCAAGAAGCTCAAGATTCGGCGCACTTGAAAGTCTTGGGATTTTACTTAACTGATAGGAATAGCTAAGTATCATCCTTTTAAGCTTTTCCAAACTCTGCAAAAGAAAGAAATAAAGAATCAGCAGCATTTCCATGGGTTCGTAGTACAGAATTGGTAATACATAATCATGAACCTTACCTTTTTTCCTTTCCAAAGTTTTGTTGCACAACTATTTGACAAGTTCAGCTCTACAAGGTTCTTTGGATCAAAACATCGTGGCAAGGACCTTAAGGGATAATTTTCCCAATGGAGAAGCCTTATCTTGCTTGGCAAATAGTCAAGACCTTGCGGTAAAGACACTCCACGATTCTCCGTCACTTCGGAGTAATAAAATTTTAACAGCCTGAGGTTATACATTTTCTCGAACACATTGGGATTTGCATCAAAATTAACATTCAACATGTCTAGGAAAATGCCCTCAATAGCTGATGTGCCCTGAAAACAAAGAGAAAATAACTCAGCCTCCAGAAATAATTTAGCCGCAACAAACTTAAGGGCCTACATCATAGATAGACCAAAGATTGTTCTGATGACTCACAGTGTCATCTACAAATACATCTATGATATCTTTGGTGTTCCATAACCTGCTGCGGTCTCCAGGCTTGTCAGCTGATTCTTGGCGAACAATCTCTCGACCGGTAGCCTGGATAAACCTAGGCATGTCCACCACGTTGTGTGATATGGTTAATAGTGATTTGTCAACAAGGTTTCTAAATCCAACATGTGCGGAGAAACCACAACCATCCAGCAACATTGCAACCTTGTCTTTATCCATCCTTCTAAAGAAACATGCAATGTCCAGAAATATATTCTTCTCGTTGTCATCAAGCCCACGACAGCTCCTTTCAAAGATACCTGGAATGTATATGGGAGAGGTTTTCTGAACTTCTCGTGATAACGTATTCCATTCTGTATCAGAACTGCTCAAGAATTGAAGAACCTGAGGATTTCCATTTGAAAATTCGACCAGCTCAAGTGACAAAACAGTCTGATGTAAACAGTCGAGAAGTCCCAGAGACATAGAAACATCTAATGGCTTGACCTCATAGACATGATCGATTTTACATAGTACAAAAACACGTCTATTTCTAGAAGTGATGATTATTCTGCTTCCTGGACCCAAATAATTAAGCTTCCCCAAAAAGGTTTCAACATCTCTATAATCATTCACATCGTCGAGAATAATGAGGACCTTTTTAGGCAGAAGCCGACTCCTCAAGAAACTTGTTTTCATGTCGGATACTCGAATAACATGTGGTTGTACCTCTAAAATTTTACAGAAAAAATCATCTCTCACAGCATCACGCCCTTTTAGATGTACTTCGTTATGGATGTCTTTAAGGAAGACACAAGTCTCATATTGAACAGAGATTCTACGAAAGATCTCTTCAGCAATGGTTGTTTTTCCTATACCAACCATACCCCATAAACCTATGCTGCGAACATCTAAGGACTCGATGCATAGCAGTGACAAAATCTCCTCTACTTGCATATCAATCCCAATCATGTTCACCTTATTATCACTTGAACATAGCAACTTGGAAGCATCTCTGACAATCTCATCTATAAGTTCAGATTCAGACCTGAGAGTGAGAGATGTGAACAAGACAAAGATCAGGTCAAAGACAAAGATAGTATATTAACAGAGAAAAGCTTCTTTATACAAATCCTAACCACCAGGAACACGTACTTATCTGTCAATGAGTAGACTAAAGGATCATGTGGTGGTATTCTGTAAAAGATGGGATAAACCAGTAGATGCCCAGTCAGTTGGTGTTCAAGAATGTCTATGAGGTTTGAAGGGGCATCTGTGCTTGTGAATAACAGAAACAAAATCCTACATTCTGGAATTGCATCCACTTCATTAGAGTTGTTTTCATAGACAGAAATCCCTCTCCGACAGAGGGCAGCACGGAGATGGCAAGTGAAATCATCATAGTTTATGTCCCCTCCTTTTTTGCATCTAATGATAACATCATATATACGCCGTCTACTCGGAGACCCTAACACTTCCTTTGTACCAGAGTCATAGTTTATGTTTCCTGCCGGTAACGGAGAGAGTATTTCGGCAGAAGCTGTTGGCAACATAGCCGGAGGCGGCGAGAGTATTCCTGGCGCATTACCACCAAATTCAGCTGCTTCTTCCATCGTCATTTCCACCGTCTCATCTCTCACCACCGGTTCTTTTCCTCCTCTCGGGCTAGCATTCTCCGTCGCAGCTAGCCTAGCCGTCGGTGAAACACCTCCGTCGCCACTTGATTTGAGGAAAAAATCAGAGGAAATCTCGGTGAGACGCTGGACGACGTTCATGAAATGCGACGCAGCAGAATACGGCGGCGGCGCGGGGGATTTAGGAGGTTTCTTGATTTTGTGAGAGTCTTTGTTGATGCTGAGAGGTGAAGGACGAGGACCACGGATTTGAACTTGCCGTTTCTGCTTCTGTTGATCGAAACGATTGCCGTCGGTTAAATTCTCCGACCTCGTTTGGACAATATTTCTAGGCTCCGTCACGGTTCTATGTGAAGCAGCAGCAGCTGGTTCCGAAACCCGAACTTCTGTAACTCTACACATTCAAAAAACCCAAATTATGTATTACCGATCATTAACAAAGCTTATATAACTTTACCTTCTCTTGGGATCAGGCTCATCTTCAGTCACACCAGTTTCTTCACTGTCGACTGCTTCATTGTCACTTGCTGCTTCATGTTGCTCTTTCTTAGTCTTTTTGGAGCTACTGGTTTGAAACTGTGATGCCGCCAATTCATAACTCCCACTTAGATTTGCAATGGTATCTTTTTCTTCTCGCTTAGTGTTTTTAAAACGTTCGTGATTGTGGTTACCTTTGTAGGCGATTTCCCTTACTTGTCCATCAAGAGATCTCTCAACCTTCTTCTTCATAGTACATCCTGGATTTGTGCACTTGTAATAGCTTCGATGAAACTCGTTGCCTTTAACTTGCTTTTGCCCATACTTTCGCCAGTTATAGCCATCATCATCTCGGTTTTCAACATTCAGAGGCTGTTGTGACCTGTGCTCGATGGCAGTTATATCTGAGGTATCACGTTGAGCTAGCAGTGAAGAATCAGGAGATGAGAAGGGGATCTGAGATTGACCCGCTGAAAATGACTGAACCAGAGAGGAAGGAGGGTACTTGGTTTGAGGTTGCATATTGGCATTGGCTCGAAGTGCTTGAGCTAAGCCTAGAGCTAGAACTTGATGATGTGTCATTCCATATGGTCCCTGCACATTGTTACATTACGGGTTAGAACAAGAATCGGGAAAACAAACCTAAGCACACATCAGAATAGGTAAGACATATTCAAAGTCAAACAAAAAAGAACAAGAGAAACGAAACTGGCTAGTTACCGCGAGTTGAAAACTAATCTTAAGGGAACCATTTTGACGAAAGAAACCATATCATTCCAGAATCAAACATATCAGGTCATAAGAAGATGACTTTAAAAAAACATTTAAAATTTAAAGGCATAAATATTTGCTAGCACTTATTTAATAACATAAAATTAGACTGTTTTTAAACTTCAAACAAAAAAAAAAAGACAGAAAAAAATTGAAGATGAATGTTAAACCTGAACGGGAGAGAAAAGACCCGGAAGCCTTGGTATGTATATGACACCATTAGTGTCAACTCTACAACCAACATTGAGACACCAAGAAATTGATACGTTTCCTTGTGTAAGAAGAAAGACCAAATGAAAGAGAGAACGAGAGCATTACCCCTGAATCTGATCTTCTTCAAGGAAAGTATCATATTTCTCTGTCTCAGCTTTGGGATACCTCAGGGGAGTATCTGTTAGAGCTCTTTCATTTCTGCATCACACAAACAGAAAATTTAAGTAGCTTTTTCGCAATTTACACACACAAACATATTTTTAAGACTTCAAAGAGAAAACTCGTAACAGACCTATAAAATTCATATCCACACAAAAAAGCAATAAAAATGTCTATTAGCCTGTAATTCACATCCCAAGCATCGCTGGAACTAACCTACGCGGTCTTGTACACATCGACGGCAAGTCCCAAATCAGCAAATCGGTGAGACTATTCTGCTTGAATCTCAGGTCAAAATTACCACTCAAGCTATTGTTCCCTTCATCGGAATTTCCAACTCTCTCATGATAATCACTAGTCACGACGGCCGCTCCGATGGACTTCGATGTCCACGGAAGTTCTTTCGTCTCCGACATCGCTCCGTTGGAAATGTGGAAGAAAAAGAAACTATATATTCCACGTCACTTAATTTTCTAGTTTTCTACCACACAATCTTTCTTTCGTCTCCCAATTATGACACAAAACCTTTTTTGGATAGTCGTTGACGGATCATTTTAGATAAATCGCATCAGAGCAACACTCACTCATGGAATCAAGGTGCCTGAGGAAATTGGCAAATTCTGACCAAACAATCAAGAAACAAGTTCATAAGTGCATTCAAACTGTATCATTAAGTCTTCTAAGAATCTCAAAAATCATACCTCATGTAATAATACCAATAACACAAGTAGCATAAGAAAGATTTAGAAGAATATAAAATTACAAGATAACTACTCTTAAGGAATATCAGACTCTCTGCATTCAGAAATAAAACCAAACTTGTTACATGTCTCCTAAGCACATGTCTTGCATATACTTTTTTCAGTTTACTTAAGGACTTAAAACACTCTTTCCTTTGTTTATTCCACACTGTAGAAGTAAAGCTTAAGAGCTCTGAACCTTTTTTAGCCATCCAAATCTGTTCCATAGTTTTGAAAACTTTTCTGTGTCAATCTGACGGAATTCAATGTCAGATCCATGCGTTATCAGGCAATTTTACGAGGTTCTTGCAGTCTACAAATCTCAGTTCTTTAAGCGCAGTCAGATAGGAAATGGAGGACGGTAACTCTTTAATAACAGTCTTGCTTAAATCCAGAAATCTTAAGCATTTCATCCTTCTCGACAAGTCTGGAAACCGCTCAAGGCTTGTGCAGCCTGACAGATTCAGAGTTTCAAGATGCTTCAACTTGCAGATGCTTGTTGGAAGATTCTTGAGATGGTTGTTGTTTTCCAGGTCCAGTTTTTTAAGCAAAATCAGGTTCTTAACTGATGATGGGATTTCCTGTATCATAGTCCCACCCATGTACACTTCTTTCACATTTGGTGAGATCTCCGGGAAATTTTCTAGCTTTGAGCAGCCAGAAAGATTCAGAATCTCAAGAGATTGTAAATCAATCATAGATGGAACACTCTCCAGCTTTGAGCAGTCCTTCAGGTTCAGAAAAGCAAGCTTCTTAAGATAAGAGATAGACTGACTAATACTCACTAAACTATTACAGCCTTCAAGATCCATATGCTCAAGATTGGGGGCACTTGAAAATTTAGGGATTTTAGTTAACAAGCAACAATGGCTAAGTCTCATCTTTTTAAGTTTCTCCAGATTCTGCAAAATAGAGAGAAACAAAACATCAGAAATACTTCAGGGTTTAACATAATAAATCACCAACGTGTGGTCTGTCAAGCTAGTCCTAGTACAAAAATCATGAAACCTTGCCTTTGTTCCTTTCCAAAGTTTTTTAATGAAGCTACTTGACAAGTTAAGCTCTACAAGGTTCCTTGGATCAAAACTTTGCGGCAAGGAGCTAAAAGGGTAACATTCCCAATGGAGAAGTCTTAGCTTGGTTGGCAAATATTTAAGACCTTGAGGAAACAATACTCCATGGTTCTCACCTGCTTTGGAGAAATAAAATTTTAACAATCTGAGGTTGCACATTTTCTCAGATACATTTGGTGCTGCATCAAACTTCAGCTTCGACATGTCCAGGAAAATGCCCTCAATAGCTGTTGTGCCCTGATAACAAAGAGAACATCAAAGTCAATCTCCATAAAGAATTTAGGCATACACAATAGAGAGTAGCTTGTCCTGACGACTTACACTATCACCAATGAATACATCCCTAATGTTTTCTGGATTCCACAGCCTGCTGCGTTCTCCTGGCTTATCTACTGCTTCTCGAAGAACGATTTCTCGACCCGTTGCCTGGATAAAATTGGGCATGTCCACCAAGTTGTGAGTTATGGTTAACAGCGACTTCTCAACAAGGTTTTTAAATCCAATATGAGCAGAGAAACCACAACCATCCAGCAACATTGCAACATTGTCTTTATCCATCCTTCTAAAGAAACAGGCAATGTCCAAAAATATACTCTTCTCGTTGTCATCAAGCCCACAACAGCTCCTTTCAAATATACCTGGAATGTAAATGGGAGAGGTTTGCTGAACTTGTTGCGACGACAGATCCCAATCTCCGTCCCATCTGCTCAACATATATTAAAGAACCAAAGGATTTCCATTTGCAAATTCGACCAGCTCTAGTGACCGTTTCTCAAAATCATCAGTTGAAATTAACATATGCAATGTACTATAACTGAGAAGCATTAGAGACTCCGAATAATCTAATGGCTTGACCTTGTAGACATGATCAAACTTAAACCGTACAAAAACACGTCTGTTTCTAGAGGTTATAATGACTCTGCTTCCTGGACCAAAATAATTTAGCTTCCCAAGAAAGGTTTCAACATCTCTGAAATCATTCACATCGTCAAGAATAACAAGGATCTTTTTACGCTGAAGCCTGCTCCTCAAGAAACTTGTTTTAATGTCCAAAGTCTGCAAAACATGTGGTTCTAACTCTAAAATTCTAGAAAAAATTGCTCTTTCACAGCATCATGCCCTTTTAGTTCTATTTCCTCATGAAGATCTTTCAGGAAGATGCAAGTCTCATAATGGATAGAGATTCTGCGAAAGATTTCTTCGGCAATGGTTGTCTTTCCTATACCAACCATACCCCATATACCTAAACTGCGAACATCAGGAGACTCGATGCATAGCAGTGACAAGATCTCCTCTACTTGCATATCCATCCCAATCATGTTTCTCGTCTTATCATTAGAACATAGCACCTTAGAAATATATATCACAATCTCATCTATAAGTTCAGACTCAGTCCTGCAAAATTTATCATTGGATCACATATCAAAGTTACTTAACCTTAACGAAAGTTCCTGAACAGAATCCACAAACGTACCTGTCAGCCAATATGTAGCCAGGCATCTGAGCTGTTTCTTTCAAAGCCGCCCACCACCTTTTCATCTTGGCGCAAAGGAAAAATCTTGCATAGCTCTCAATCTTACAAATCAAATCAGATGGTGTTAGTCCGTAAAAAATGGGAAAAACCACATGATCCTTGATTCATTTTTGTTCTATAATGTCAGCAAGGTTAGAAGAGACATAATTTCTGGTTAAAAATAAGATGAAAACACTGCATTTTGGAACTGATTGGACTTGTGTGGCAACTTCATCAAAGTTTTCATCATAGACACAAATCCCTCTCCGGCTGAGGGCAGCACGGAGATGGGAAGTGAATTCGCTGCATATGTCTCCTCTTCTGTACGTGAAAAATACATCAAACCCGCCAAATAAGGATTGTGGAGAACCTTGTCCTTGACCTACGAATTCAGTGCTACACCCGGCGTCTTGCGGACACGATAAGAGCTCTGGGAAAGCCCACCTATCCACTGCAACGAAATCGTTTACGTTTTTGTAAGCTTCACTCTTCAGGTCTTCAAGGAGTGCCTGAAAAATCAAGCAAACAACAGTTTTTCATTGGAGCTACAAACTAATCCATGTCAGCGGAGTAACTACTAAAAACCTTTTGGTTTGGAGTAAGCTGATCAGAGTTTACTGAGGTGACTCCATCTAACGACACTTTGATCAACTCGTAAACAGAGTTGAAGAGAAGAAAGGCTCCTTGAGCTTGCGAGTGGAATATGTAATACTCTGCCTCATCCAAAACGCAACTCATAGCGTGGGATACAATTCTGTCCAAATTTTCCTCTGTCACCCATCCCCCTAGTATCTGTAAACAATAGAACATGTAAAAGTTCAGTATAATATGGTTGAAAATGGGGGACTTTGCCATCAGCAAGTTATCGTTTTACCTTGCGTAAAGCATCTGGATTCATCGCATTCAAACGGCGAAGGTCCTTGGCAGTATGGATCCCTCCCGCCAAACACAATGCTTCAAGGCCATTTTCGGTGATTCCCTTTAGCCTCCAAACTTCACTACCGGGATATACAGGGTCTGTGTGATGCTTCTTATTCCCAAGGCCAAAATCTGCAGTACATGATGGATGATCTCTAATCATGTAAACTCCCACCAACACCATATCAATGTAGAAAACTTGTGCTTATTTTATGAATCAACTCACATGAAAGTCCTCCTTGATCATAATTCATACGCTGTTTCTTGATATTGGGGGTATCTTCCTCGGCACTGAGAGGTGAATCATAGATAATTGGTGCTGTTTGTAGAAGCCGTGGCTTGTATGACGACGAGGATCCGATTCGAGTACGCTTTTTCTTCATATCGTCGGTATCTTTCCCGACTATGAGAGATGAAGGGCGAGCACCATAGATCTTCAGTGGCAGCTTCTGCTTCTGTTCGCCGGCGGAATATTCCGATGAATCCATTCTACTTGTTCGACGAGTTTTGATATTTTTTCTTCTATAAAGAATGACTTCCAGGAAATATTTAACAACAAACAAAAATTGACTTCCAAGGACGAAGCGATTTGTTTGACCTTGTCAACAAAAACTGACCTATAGCTTTTTCGTTTTTGAAAAAACTGTCGTATTTTATTTTTAGATATTACTAAAACCTCACCTTTTGAAATGGAGCAGAAAAAACCCTTCCAGTGACCGACGTTACGTTTCGCGACGGACTAGAAAACATCGATGGCTCAATCAATCATGCATTCTGCTCATCTTCTTCTATTGATTCTGTCTATCTTCTTTGGTTTTGATTCCCGAAAGAAAAATAAAAAACACTTAACGAATTTTGATTTTGGAGTTCTTCGTCGGTTGAGTTCTCCACCGGGAGAATATCCCAGTATTTGCATCAGCAGAAACAAAGAAAAACTCCTAAATCGAACTTAGTTAGGTTTCTTAATCATTTTTTCTTCCAGAATCGAAGAAGATTGTATAAATCGATTCATTAGATTGCGTCTTTTGTTCGAATCGACGAAGTGCTCTCTCTAATAAATTCGAAACCGTTTTCTCAGAGGGTTGTTTTGGCTCTATTTAGAAAGGTAGGGTTTTAATTAAAAAAAACAAGTAGACCACGTTTTCTCGATAGCCGTTCTTTTTTATTTTTGCAAACAAACCTTAGATAAATTACTAAAATAATATTACTTTTACATTTAATGACTAGTTTGGCATAGAAAAGATTAATATTAAATTAGTTTTTTTAATTATAAAATTATATTTACTATCATGTGTTAGAAAAAATATATTACAAAAATGACATTACTAAAAAAATGTTAAATTAGAATATTTTCCGTCTAAAAAGAAAAACATAAATATTTACGATATTGTCATCGATATCAACAAATCTACACCAAAAATCTATAGTTCTATGTTATGGCAGATTTTTGAGTATGGTAGATTTTTCTATTTTCTGTATATTTTTTAGGCAGATTTTTTTTTACAGTAGATTTGTAAGTATTAATGGTAGTAGATTTAAAATTCTTTGTAGATTTTTTTTTGCCCTTATAGATTTATTTTGAAACTCATTATAGTGACCGTAGATTTTATCATTCGCCTGATTTTTAAGAATTTAAACGACAGACTTTTTTTTTTCCGTAGATTTGTGTCGTAGATTTTTTTTTATCATAAATTTATTGTTTTAGTTATAGCAGACTTTGGTTTTACATCTTAGTGGCCGTAAATTTTTGCCCAAAGTTTAATTACTAGACTAATATTTTAGTCATCGCAGATTTTTTTTTTATCGCAGATTTTTTAATCTTTTTTATGTAAAAGATTACGCGCAATTTTCTTTATCGTAGGTATAAAATTTACGAGAATAACACTGTTAGTATCTGCATACATATTGTGGTAGACTTATTGGTGCTACGTTACCACATAATATTTTATTTTACTGAATATTTCCGGAAAAATATATAAATAATGATGAAAAAGAAATTCTTTTTAAAAACAAAACGTAACTGCTATTTCTTAACTAGGATTTTTACGGGTCTCCTTCTTTTTCAATTTTTTTTTCAGTTTTCAAAATTTATTGCATATAGCAAATTTTGTTTTTTTTCAACCTTAATTTTATATTTTTTTTGTTTAGATGGATTATTGGAAAGGTTACCGAACACTAAGACACGCAAGACAGTTGGTTAGAGATACTCCTGAGAGTGGATATGAGCAACTACCTGCTTATTTATACATGATACGCAGAGCCAATCCTGGGACACTAACAAGACTTGAAGTTGATGAGAGTCAAAGGTTCAAGTATTTATTTTTAGTATTTGGTGCAAGTATTAACAGATTTCCTTTCATGAAAAAAGTGGTGGTGGTTGATGGTACTTTCTTAAAAGGAAAATACAAAGTTACACTTCTTACTGCAACAACTCAAAATGGTAATTTTCAGATATTTCCTATAGGATTTGCCGTGGTTGATACTGAAAATGATGAATCATGAGAATGGTTTTTTAACCAACTAAGCTATGTGATCCCTGATGATAAAAAGCTTGCAATTGTCTCTGATAGACACCGATCAATTGGGAAAGCAATACAGACCATCTATCCAAAGTCTAGTCGGGGTATATGCACATATCACCTATACAAAAATATTCTGGTTTGATTTAGAGGCCGAGAAGCGTTTGGGTTGGTGAAGAAGGCGGCTTATGCCTATACATTTGTTGATTTTGAAACAACATTTGACCAGATAAAAGTGTTGAATCATGCGCTTTATAACTATTTTGAACGAGCAAATTTAAAATTTTGGACACGTGTGCATTTTCCTGGTGATAGGTACAACATTATTACTAGCAACATTGCTGAGTCGATTACTAACATCATGTACACATTAATTGGATACTTTGTATTAGTCTTCTGATTATATATCTTATGTATGTAATCATATAGTTGTTGGCAAATAAAATTTTTCTTTCATACTAATAAGAAGTTAAACGATTGGGTTAAAATCATAAAGGTGTAAGTAAAAAAAATGTAGTAGTCATCCTATTGAACAACAACATTGAATCAAAAAGAAAAATATTATTCTTATTAATTCAGTACTGAATGACGCCCAAACTCTTCAACCAAGGGAGCATCTTCTCCAATCCTTCCCTTAGGGTTCGAGAGCTATAACCAAGTTCTAGCTTAGCCTTATCACAAGAATATGCCCATTGATGTCTCAGAACATTCACTGTCTGTTCAAACAAAATACAACGACTTGGGATTTTGTATACCAAAAAAGATGATATGTAATATATCGGAAACTAAAGAATGCAACTGAAACTCACCGGAGGACTGATAAGTGGAAGCTTTCCTGTAACCATCCATATGCTTCAATTGCCATAACATAAGGCTAAACTTAGGTCTTTTGGTTTTAGCAATGAATGTAGCCATGTCAAACACAAGCTTTAAAGATGCATTTCTCCGGCAAGCAAGTATCTTTCACCAAGCCTACCTTTTTCTATTGCAGTAACATGATCTTCCACAACATCATCAACATGGCTGAAGGAGTATCTATCATTCCCGGAGCCAATATATCCAGGTAATCTCCCCTTAAAGTGCTCAATTATCTAGAAGAACAATATTGGCAAATAATATGCTTAGTCTAACCATGGTTCTAAGTTAATCCGAATGCAAGAACTCAAGCCTAGTAAAACACAATTGGGAATGACAAACATTCACTATCCAGTTCAGTAAATGATATCATAAGGCAATAAAAAGAAATAAAATTTAGTAACATCATCCAACCTATCAGCACTAACAAAGCAAAACGAAGATTGAAGAAATTTAAAGAAAGTCATACCAATTCAAGGCAATTTTATCAGCAACAACTTTTGATCTCTTGTACTCCATGCATATCCGTGCATAAGAACTTCTCATTATGAACTTTTTCTCAAGACCCGACCAAATTAGAATCAAATCAAACAACAACAAATAAATCATAAAATTCAGAATATCATACTAGATCATCATTAGCAACAGATTTAGGGTTTCGAGATTTTGGAGGCACGTCGAGATGAGGGCACAGTTTCCGCAAAGGAAAGAGATTCCGGCGAGAAAAGAGAATAAACAGCGTAAAGAAACAAGGCTGGAAAAAACACATAAAAAAGAGAGAAGAAAGAGATTCCACAGAAGAGGTTTCAAAATTCATGCAAGGGGAATAGAATCCGGTAAGGTGAAGAGGCTGTGGTGGTTATGCGGTACCGGCAGCATCAGCGACTGGAGAAGACGGTAAGCGATAGTCACGGTGATTAGGTTAGAAAACTATAGGATTAGTTTTTTTGATTAAAAAAAAAAAAGGTTTAAGTATATTTTTTGAGAAATCAGGTTAATTAAAAAAGATTTGATTTATTTTTAAAATTATAAATTTATTTTTTGAAATTTTAAATTATAATGGCATTTTCATCTTTTAACAAAAAAATAAGTATTATTCTAATAAACTTTTTTTCACAGTATTAGTCTAGTAATTAACTTAAAAAATAGTATTATTCTAGTATAATTTCAGTTTATTTTATCAACTACAATAATTTTGGATCGCTTATTTTAGTGTGTTGTTTTTTTTTCTCTCTTTCGATTTGAATTGGAACAAAAAAAATGATTGATCCTTATTGCCGTTGACCGATCGTTTTAGCTTTGTTAGTAAGGGAAGAACTGGAATAATTGCATCAGAGCTTCTCTACAATGGAGTCTCCTCCTACTTCTTCTGCAGAGTTCGACGTGTTTCTCAGTTTCAGAGGCTTTGACACACGCAACAACTTCACCGGCCATCTCCAGAAAGCTCTCCACCTAAGAGGAATCGATTCCTTCATCGACGACAAGCTCCGTCGAGGCGACAATCTAACTGAGCTCTTCAATAGAATCGAGAAATCAAAGATCGCAATCATCGTCTTCTCCAAGAACTACGCTAATTCCCTATGGTGCCTCCGAGAGCTTGTGAAGATCCTCGAGTGCAGAGACAGAAACAAGCAGCTTGTGATACCTATCTTCTACAAAATTGACAAATCCGACTTCAAGCAAGTGGTGAAAAAGAGCTTTACCGGAGTTACAGAAGCTGAGATTTCTTCTTGGGAAGTTGCGCTGACCATAGCATTCGACATCTCCGGCTATGTTGTCAATGAATCTAGGTTAACTCTACGTATCCTTTCTCTTGTTACTTTCTCTGCGATCTAGATTGATGTCAATCTCACGAAAGGAAACATTCTCGTCTTCATTGTTTTATATATATATATATCTTTGTTTGATAAATAGCCTTTCTGGTTTCACTCTCTTCTCTGGTTTATTCTAAATCAAGCTTCTTCTTCATTTTGTTAGCACGTCTGAGGCCAAACTTGTGGATGATATTGCTGTTGACACATTCAAGAAGCTAAATGATTTGGCTCCAAGTGGTAACGAAGGTCTTGTGGGAATAGAATCGCGTCTTAAGATTCTTGAAAAGCTATTATCATGGGAAGATTCAGATTCTGTTCATATCATAGGCATTGTTGGAATGGTTGGGATTGGTAAAACTACTCTTGCTGATTGTTTGTATGGACGAATGCGAGGTCAATTCGACGGTAGCTGCTTTCTTACTAACATCCGTGAAAATTCCGGTAGAAGCGGATTAGAGTCTTTGTTGAAGAAACTCTTCTCTACACTACTAAATGATAGAGATTTGGAGATTGGCGCTCCTGGAAATGCACATGAAAAGTTTGAACGTCGGCTTAAGAGCAAGAGGTTGCTTATTGTGCTTGATGATGTGAATGATGAAAAGCAAATTAGATATCTTATGGGACACTGCAAATGGTATCAAGGAGGAAGTAGAATTATCATCACTACTAGAGATAGTAAACTGATCGAGATGATCAAAGGCCGAAAATACGTGCTCCCGAAGTTGAATGATAGAGATGCCTTGAAGCTCTTTAGCTTAAATGCATTTAATGAATCTTTCCCTTTGAAAGAGTTTGAGGGTTTGACAAATATGGTTCTAGATTACGCTAAAGGACACCCTTTGGCTCTTAAGGTGTTAGGATCTGATCTTTGTGAGCAGGATAATATGTACTGGGAAGCTAAACTAGATAGGCTGAAATGTAGATCACATGGTGATATCTATGAAGTTCTGGAAACAAGCTATGAGGAGCTTAGTATTGAGCAGAAGAATGTATTCCTGGATATTGCATGTTTCTTCAGATCAGAGAGAGTGGACTACGTGACAAGCCTTCTAAACAGTCATGGTGTGGATGTATCTAGCGTGATAAAGGATCTTGTTGACAAATGTCTGATTACTGTTTCGGATAACCGCATTGAGATGCATGACATGTTGCAGACGATGGGCAAGGAGATTAGTTTTAAAGCAGAAACAATAGGAATAAGAGACTTCAGTTGGTCATCAAGACATGGTAACCAGTGCCAATGGCATATCAGACTATGGAACAGTGAAGATATTTGTGATCTGCTGACCAAAGGCATGGTAATGGCATATCCCTTGGTGACATTATTCTTTTTGTTTACAATTTGGTATTATACTTTAGCATCTTGCTTTGAACTAACTACTTTACATTTACTTTGTGATTGATAGGGAAGTGATAAGGTAAGAGGGATTTTCCTAGACACATCAAAACGAGGAGCTATGCGTCTAAGTGCCAAAGCCTTCAAAGGGATGTACAATCTCAAATTTCTGAAAATCTACGACTCTCATTGCTCCCGTGGATGTGAAGCAGAGTTTAAACTGCACTTGCGGAAGGGGCTTGATTTCCTTCCTAATGAGCTTACATATCTACACTGGAATGGATACCCGCTACAGAGTTTCCCTTTGGACTTTGACCCCAAGAACCTTGTAGACCTTAAAATGCCACATAGTGAATTAGAAGAACTTTGGGATGATGAAAAGGTATACTTTTGTGTAGTTTCATAAGCTCAAGTGAATGCTCATTTGCATCACAAATTTGACTTGAGGTTGGTTTTTTTGTTTTCACAGGATGCTGGAATGCTCAAATGGGTCGATCTTAGTCACTCCTTGAATTTACGACAGTGTTTGGGTTTGGCTAATGCTAAAAATCTTGAAAGGTTGAATCTAGAAGGATGTACCAGTTTGAAAAATTTGCCATCGTCGATGAATTGTTTGGAGAAGCTTATTTACCTCAATCTCCGGGAATGCACAAGCCTTAGGAGTCTTCCAAAAGGAATCAAAACTCAATCCTTGCAAACTCTTATTCTCAGTGGTTGCTCCAAGTTAAAGAAATTCCCACTGATCTCAGAAAATGTTGAAGTTCTACTTTTTGATGGCACTGCTATAAAGAGCCTTCCTGAATCCATTGAGACCTTGAGGAAACTTGCTTTGCTGAATCTGAAGAATTGCAAAAAGCTGAAGCGTATTTCTTCTGATATTTATAAGTTGAAATGTCTACAAGAGCTAATACTCTCAGGTTGCTCACAACTAGAGGTTTTTCCAGAAATCAAGGAAGACATGGAATCTTTGGAGATTTTACTTCTGGATGATACAGCCATCACCGAGATGCCAAATATGATGCATCTGAGCAATATCAAGACGTTTTCGTTGTGTGGAACAGACAGTCAAGGTTCTGTTAGTATGTTCTTCATGCCACCTACATTGGGTTGCTCACGGTTAAGAGATCTTTATCTCTCAAGGTGCAGTCTCTACAAACTCCCAGATAATTTCGGTGGCATATCCTCTTTGCAGTCTTTATGCCTAAGCGGAAACAACATGGAGAATTTGCCAGAGGGCTTCAACCAACTTCACAGTCTGAAATGGTTTGATCTAAAGTATTGCAAAATGCTCAAGTCTCTACCAGTTCTTCCTCAAAACCTGCAGTATCTGGATGCACATGAGTGCGAGTCACTTGAAACTTTGGCAAATCCATTGATGCCTTTGACTGTAGGAGAGAGAATTCATTCTATGTTCATCTTTAGCAACTGTTACAAACTGAATCAAGATGCACAAGAGAGTCTTGTGGGTCATGCTCGAATCAAAAGTCAATTGATGGCTAATGCTTCTGTAAAACGTTATTATCGGGTATTGTCTTTTTATCCTTCCCACTCCCTTTCACCATCAAAATAAGAACAAAATCTTATTGTCTGTTATTTTTGCAGGGATTCATCCCAGAGCCTTTGGTTGGAATATGTTACCAGGCAACTGAAATACCGAGCTGGTTTTGCTACCAAAGACTAGGACGTTCACTAGAAATCCCATTGCCTCCTCATTGGTGTGACACTAACTTTGTCGGGCTTGCCTTCTCTGTAGTTGTCTCATTCAAGAACTATGAAGACCGTGCAAAACGTTTCTCGGTTAAATGTAGTGGCAAATTTGAGAACAAAGACGGTTCCTTCACCAGATTTGATTTCACTCTCGCAGGCTGGAACGAACCTTGTGGATCGCTTAGTCATGAACCAAGAAAGATCACCTCTGACCACGTTTTCATGGGATACAACAGTTGCTTCCACGTCAAGAATCTCCATGGAGAGACTAGCAATTGTTGTTACACAAAGGCTTCGTTCGAATTCTATGTGACGGATGATGAAAATAGAAAGAAGCTAGAAACATGTGAGGTGGTTAAATGTGGGATGAGTTTAGTGTATATTCCTGAAGATGATGCTTGTATGTTGCTAAAGAAGACAAATCTGGTTCAGTTGAGTTTAAAGACGGAACCAAGCTGTTCCTACGGTCTTGATGATGTTAGACCCAAGAGAGGACCATGCCAGTTTGGTGGTGGTTGTGACGAAGAACCTGATTGTAAGAGAATAAAGGAGGAGAAGATCACGGTGTGATCAGATTTCTGTTTTTAGTTCTTTTATCCGATATGCATGAGCATACCTGGCACACAGGTGGCGAGTGGTTGTGTTTAGATTTAATCTGGTGCGGTTGGTTTGGGAAAGGATGAAAACATTTGATGGTTTGCCCCTCTTTTTTAGTGATGAATCAAGCATTATGGCAAATGAACTTACATGCCATATGCGTAACATGGGCGTAACATTGTGGATCTGTGGGATTCTGATTTTTTTTTTTTTTTTTTTTTTGTCATCAGTGGGATTCTGATTTATATAATGACAGGTTTTGTACCGAACCTGAAGGTTATTGTGTTGAATCTTCAACCAACAATGAGATGCATTACGGCGCCTCGATCGAGCCGCCCCAGAATAGCTCTATCTATGACTTTTCCAGTCATCATATTAATATTTCTGAATTTTATGTTTTAAGTTTAACTTATTAATTCTAATTGATGTGATAGCAAGCAAAAGATGGAAAACTCTGTTGGCTTCTTTAAAAAATAAGAAACAGAAGACAAAAAACAATGATATATGAGAAATGAATTTCTTGAATAGCGAAAAGCTAACGAGCACAGGCGCAGTTTTGTCTTTTATTTTCAAATGATAAAAGCATACATTGTCATGTCAGTGTGAAGTATACAAACTACTAAATTAGTGACAATGAGGACATAATGAAACGAATCATAGAAATAAAACAAAAAGACTGGCAGATTCAGCCTTTGGTTCTGCTCAGATTTCACGCCTAAGCATGTTACATTTTAACTGCCTCCTGAGCAGAACAACAGAGTAAAAGACACTTTGTTGTTTCCATTCCACAGAGTAAAAGTAAAAACTAAGAGATCTGAACTTTTTTGAGCCATCCAAATCTATTCCATAGTTTTGAAAACTTCTCTGTGTCAATCTGGCGAAATTCAACCTTGAATCTTAGGCTCCACGCGTTATCAGGAAATCTTACAAGGCTCTTGCAGTCCACAAATCTCAGTTCTTCAAGAGCAATCAAATATGAAATGGAGGAGGGTAACTCTCTAATGGCCGTCCTGCTTAAATCCAGAAACCTTAAGCATTTCATCCTTCTCGACAAATCAGGGAACCGATCCAGACTTATGCAGCCTGAAAGATTCAGTGTTTCAAGATGCTTCAGCTTGCATATACTGGTTGGAAGATTCCTGAGGTGTCTGCTATTTTCCAGGTCCAGTTTTTCAAGCAGAACCAGGTTCTTAACTGATGATGGGATTTCTTGTATCATAGTCCCACCAATGTAGAGTTCTTTCATATTTGGTGAGATATCTGGGAAAATCTCTAGCTTTGAGCAGCCAGAAAGATTCAGAACCTCAAGAGATTGTAAATCAATCATAGATGGAACACTCTCCAGCTTCGAGCAATCCTTCAGGTTCAGAAAAACAAGCTTCTTAAGATAAGAAATGGACTGGCTGATGCTTGACAAGCTGTTGCAACCTTCAAGATCAATATGTTCAAGATTCGGCGCACTTGAAAGACTTGGGATTTTTGTTAACTGGTAGGAGTAGCTAAGTCTCATCTTTCTAAGGTTTTCCAGACTCTGCAAAAGAGAAAAATAATCATGAGCAACACTTTCATGGTTTAACATATTTAACAAAATTGGTAATGTACAGAATCTTGAACATTGCCTTTTTTCCTTTCCAAAGCTTCTTTGCAGAGCTACTTGGCAAGTTAAGCTCTACAAGGTTCTTTGGATCAAAACATCGTGGTAAGGAGCTTAAGGGATAATTTTCCCAATAGAAAAGCCTTAGCTTGCTTGGCAAATATTCAAGACCTTGACGTAAAGATACTCCACTGTTGTTCTCTGTCACTTTGGAGTAGTAAAATTTTAACAATCTAAGGTTACACATTTTCTCGAAGACATTGGGATTCACATCAAAATTAATATTCACCATGTCAAGGAAAATGCCCTCAATAGCTGATGTGCCCTGAAAAAAAAAAAAAAACAGAGGTCAGCCTACATAAATAATTTAGCCAGGATAATCTTAAAGGGCCTACACAATAGAGAGACCAAAGATTGTTCTGATGACTCACAGCGTCATCTTTGAAAACATCCATGATATCTTCCGTATTCCATAACCTGCTGCGGTCTCCTGGCTTGTCATTTGATTCTTGGTGAACAATCTCTCGACCTGTAGCCTGGATAAACCCAAGCATGTCCACCTTGTTGTGTGATATGGTTAACAATGATTTGTCAACAAGGCTCTTAAATCCAACATGTGCGGAGAAACCACATCCATCCAGCAACACTGCAACGTTGTCTTTATCCATCCTTCTAAAGAAACATGCAATGTCCAGAAATATACTCCTCTCGTTGTCATCAAGCCCACAACAGCTCCTTTCAAATATACCTGGAATATATATGGGAGAGGTTTTCTGAACTATTATTCGTGATAACGTATTCCAGTCTCTAAAAATGTTCAAGAATTGAAGAACTTGGGGATTTCCATTGGAAAATTTAACCAGCTCAAGTGACAACATCTTGAAAAACTGAGGTGACAAAGCAGTCTGAAATGGCTCATTATCGAGAAGTAGTAGAGACATAGAAATATCTAATGGCTTGACCTCATAGACATGATTGATTTTACTTAGTACGAAAACACGTCTATTTCTAGAGGTGATGATTATTCTGCTTCCTGGACCAAAAATAGTTAAGCTTCCCCAGGAAAGTTTCAAAATCTCTATAATCATTCACATCGTCAAGGATGACGAGGACCCTTTTACGCTGAAGTCGACTCCTCAAGAAACTTGTTTTCATGTCAGATATCCGAATAACATGAGGTTGTACCTCTAAAACTTTAGACAAAAAATCCTCTCTCACAGCATCGTGGCCTTTTACTTCAACTTCTTTGTGAAGGTCCTTAAGGAAGACACAAGTCTCATAATGAACAGAGATTCTGCGAAAGATCTCTTCAGCGATGGTTGTTTTTCCTATACCAACCATACCCCATATACCTATGCTGCGAACATCTAAGGACTCTATGCATAGCAGTGAAAAAATCTCCTCTACTTGCATATCAATCCCAATCATGTTCACCTCATCACCAGAATATAACACCTTCAAAGCATCTCTTACAATCTCATCTATAAGTTCAGATTCGGACCTGCGAGATTTTAGGAATAAAGTAGACAAGACACACTTCAGTAGAAATAAATGGATAGTATTTTAAAGTTCTATAGCCTTATTTTGCCAAATAAAAATTCACCCAATTCTCTCAAATCAAAGAGCCCAGGGATCACATACTTATCTGTCAATGTGTAGCCAGGCATCTCAGTTATTTCCTTCAAAGCAGACTGCCACCTTTTTGCCTCGTCTTGGGGAAAAAATATCTCATAACTCTTGCTGTTACAGACAAAATCATATGGTGATAGTTTGTAAAAGACCGGATAAACCACTCGATACTGTGTATGTTGGTGTTCAAGAATGTTTAGAAGGTTTGTAGGGACATATGTGCTTGTTAATAGTATGATCAAAACCCTACATTCTGGAACTGCATCACAATCATTAAATTCTTCATAGAGAGAAATCCCTCTCCGACAGAGGGAAGCACGAAGGTGGCTAATGAAATTATCAATGCTTATATCCCCTCTTCCGTAGCTGATTACTACATCATAATCTTTAGCGGAGGAAAATGTACCGCATGTTCTTAGAGGCCCATCACTTGTATCAGAAGATACTCCATCTACAAATATTCCTTGAGACCCTGGGAAGCCAATGCTTAATTCAGCTTTATCCTGAGACATACTGTTATGTGCAGCGCATAAACCGCTCTTACCTCTAGCCAATTTCTCGCATTTCCAATCTCCTTCCCACGAGCAGAGTTTCCCACCTCCGTGTGCTTTGCAGAAATCAGTACTACCTTGTGCACTCTTCTCACAACCATCAGACTTACAACGTTTCCCACCACCATGCTTCACACAACAATCAGTTCTCCCACGAGCGCTCTTCGTACATCCAGCGACAACACATCTCTTCCCGCCACCATGAGCTACACAGAAACTCGTCCCACCATGCACACTCTTAGGACAAATCCCACCTCCATCAAACATACAACGTTTACCTCCACCGTGTGCTTTACACAGCGGAGTACTACCTTCTGCTCCCTTTGTACATCCTGCAAATATGCAGCGTTCGTCGCCACTATGAGCTTTGCAGTAGATTGTATTTCCCTGAGCACCTTTTGTACAGCCTGAATACTGACAACGCCGCCCACCTCCGTGGGAAATACAAAGTCCAGCCTGTCCCTCAGCGCTTCGTGTGCAGCCTTCAATCCTACACCTTTTACCACCACCATGCCTAATGCAGAGCCCGGATGTGCCACGTGCAGCCTTAGCACATCCCTCAGGGAATCCACAGCGTCTTCCACCGCCATGAGATATGCAGAAATCGGTTTTTCCCTCAGCAGTCTTTGTGCATCCCAAGTGTTGGCATCTCAAACTACCCATTGTTCCCGGAAACCCTGGGAAGCCATAATCTTGAAGACTCAAGGGCCATCGTGGAAAACTTACAAAGCTTGAACTATTCTCCGCAACGGAACTATCCTGTCTGCTTGATTTAGTTGTTGGGAAGTCATGGTTATGTTTACCTTCATATGTTGTTGCTTTAGGCTCTGTAGTGGTTCTATGTGAAGTAGCAGCATCTTGTTCTGAAACCCGAACTGTAGTTCTGCACATTCAAAGATTTCTCCAATCAGAAGACCGAAAATATGGATTTATCAATCATCAACAGCGCTTATAAGTTATAACTTTACCTTCTCTTGAGATAAGCCTCATCTTCTTCACTGTCACTTGCCTCGGACATGTGCTCTCTTGTCGTAGCTAGACTTCCTACTTCCCTTTGCTCTCTTTTAGTCTTGTTGGAGGTACTGGTTTGAAACTGTGATGCTGCCAGTTCAGAACTCCCACAATTGTTATGTATTGAACTGCCACTTAGATTAGCAGTGCTATCTTTGTTTTCCCGCTTAGTGTTTTGAAGGCGTTCGTGATTGTGGTCACCTTTGTATATGATTTCCCTTACTTGTCCATCAAGAGATACCTCAACCTTCTTCTTCTTAAGACACCCTGGATATGTGCACTTGTAATAGCTTCGATGAAACTCGTTGCCTTTAACTACCTTTTGCCCATACTTTCGCCAGTTATAGCCATCATCATCTCGGTTTTCAACATTCAGAGGCTGTTGTGACATAAGAACAGGAGGTCTTTCATCTCTGTATCACACAAACATAAAAATTAAGTTGCTTTTTTCGCATTCAGACACACGTTTACCGAATTAATTTTCCCCTACGAAACTGCAGTATAAGGAACACTAACTCAAGAACAATTTTTTAGACCTCAAAGAGAAAAAATTCATATCCCTACAAGAAGAAAAGAAAAAAATGGCAATAAGAACTAATTCGGTCATCAATGGAACTAACCCAGGCGGTTCGGATGAAAACGGCAAGGGAGAACACAGCAAATATGTGTCGTTATCATCATCCCTCGAGCTATTATTCCCTTTATCGGAACTTCCAACTATCTGATGATAATCACTAGTCGTGGTGGAGGCTGCACCGGTGGACTTTGATGTCGTCGGAAGTTCTTCCTTATCCGACATCGATCCCCAAATTTAACAAATAAAGAAATGGGGAACGAAAAATATAAACCCAACAACCCAATAATCAAAACGCGAGAAACAAAACAAAAATCTGTATGCGTGAATCCGTGGGTTTTGGATCTGGAAACAAAAGATCCAAACTTTGGATACGAACGTGGCAGTTTAAAAGTCAACGGCTCCTTTGTCCATCCCTTCAATTGTCATTTTTATTGTATGCTATAAAGTATAAAGTATAAACCATTAAGTAGTGGCGAAAAAATAAACAAACCATAAATTACAAGCTATAACTTTTTTAATTTGGGGTTCATTTTATTTTTCTTTCAATATAAACCTTTTCCCCGTCGTTGACCGATTATTTGAGCTTCGTTGTAATCTGTAATGGGAGACTGGACAAACTGTATCAGAACGTCTCTCTCATGGAATTATCTCGTCCTCCTCCTTCTGCAGAGCTCGACGTGTTTCTCAGTTTCAGAGGCTTTGACACACGCAACAACTTCACTGGCCATCTCCAGAAAGCTCTCCACCTAAGAGGAATTGATTCCTTCATCGACGACAAGCTCCGACGTGTTGACAATCTAACTGAGCTCTTCGATAGAATCAAAGATTGTCTTTCCATGGAGAGAGTAACAATTGTTGTTACACAAAGGCTTCATTCCAATTCTATGTCACGGATGATGCAAATAGGAAGAAGCTAGAAACATGTGAGGTGATTAAATGTGGGATCAGTTTAGTGTATGTTCCTGAAGATGATGCTTGTATGTTGCTAAAGAAGACAAATCTGGTTCAGTTGAGTTTGAAGACCGAACCAAGCTGTTCCTATGGTCTTGATGATGTTAGACCCAAGAGAGGACCATGCCAGTTTGGTGGTGATGAGGAACCTGATTGTAAGATAATAAAGGAGGAGAATATCACGGTTTGATAACAATTGTATTTGTAATTTTGTTTTAGTACTATAGTGTATTGAAAACATACTCATGTCAAAAGAAGGTGAATAAAATCAAGGCACATGAAGAAATTGGGAGGTTGGGAAAACAGGTCCACACGGAATACGGAATGTCGACCACAGTGGATTATGCATGGTGGAAGGATGTGTGTTAGAAGATTCAATAGTGTGAAACTCGAGACCAAACTTTTTGAAAAAGCAATTATCGCCTAATGTTGCCACGTGTAAGGTAGTAAAGCCACCACCTCCCTTGATTACAGCACATAGTTGAATCTATTTCGGTCTCCGTGATCACACAACTGGCCGAAAGTGAGAGAGGCACTCGTTACACACACTGAAACACGGTCTAGTAATCAAATGTGATTATTATTCATACAATCATACTAAAACTACCTTAAATGACACGAATATTTAACCTTTTATAGAAACGTTCAGGTTTTGGAATTTGTTTTAGATATCAAATACGAAAACTACCGACATGCAGGAGCATATCTAGACACACATGAGTTTCATAAAAGAAATAATATTTCTTACGAAATACTATGTATTCAAATGATTCAATAAAACATTTAAAACAGTAAAACCGTATTTAACCAAAAACTGAATAAAGAAAGAAAGAACGAAATTTCTTATACTGATAATTAATAGGTAGGAAAAAAACAAAAAGATAAAATGTGATGAATAAAGAAGAAGAGGGGGAAAATTATAGAATGAACTCTCTATAATCCTTCCAATCAAAGATAGTTAGTGTTAACTATTACATTAAAATATAATTTTGATAAGTTTTGTGGCCCTAAACTAACGTTACAAGTTAGTTACATACACAATTTAGGTTCGGGCTTAAAACAAATATTTTTTTTAATTAATCAACAATAGAGAAACGCCTATGCAGATATGAACCAAGTGTTTCAAAGTTCAAACTAATACTTTATTATTTTTCGTCAACCATACGTTAACTATTTTAATAAATTAAAAAAATGGACACGCGTCATGCGATGACACAAATAACACAAAAGGAAAAAACAAACTTTCTCAAATAATAATCACACAAATCTTCTCTATTTGTTTTTCAATTCTTCCTTCTCGCTCAGGTCTCTTTCGATTCCTTGAGTAATTCGATTTCTCCATTAACGATCGGAGAATCAAATCGATAGGTTATCTATAGTTTCTAGTTTACAATACACCCGATGACTTATCGCGAAGAAGACGATGAGGTTTCTGAACTACGAGTGACGATTGAAGAAGATATAGTTGAGAAATCAGGACATTATGTTAAACTTAGCGAAGACTTTCAAGAACATCGACAAGAAACAGAGCAGGAAGATGAAGAATCTTCATCATCACCGTCTTCTTCTTCTTCTTCTTCTTCTTGTGGAAGGAAAAGATCAATTTGGTTTTGGATCAAGCTTGGTCTTTTCTTCACATTTCTAACTGCTTTAGCTCTCGCTGGTTACAAATGGCTCGCTCCTTTAATCATGGATAAGGTTTTTAAAATTTCCTCCATTTATTAGATAATTCAATGCATGTCCCCAAAATCCCCTGTTGAATTGGTGTTCTGTGTTCTGTTCTTCATAAAATTTAGTTCTTTATCAATTGGGGTTGATTAGGGTTCCAAAAACTGATTCATCACTCTCGAATAATATTCTAAGTAGTGCCCACAAATCTGTATGATGTAACTGTTCTTCTAGTGTAGAAAAAAAATGGTTCCTTTATAAGATTGGTTCATGTGAATTGTGGTTGTGTACACTTGGATTAGCTCAGGATCTGATTAGCCTAATTGCTTATTGAATGAAACTTAAGCTGAATTGAGGTTTGTAGTTAATGTTTATATGGCCAAAATGAAAACTTATTCAATACCTATGTTACTAAATTATAAGATTGTCCAAATACTTTTACTTGCAGGAGCTTATCCCTCTCATAAAATGGGAGATGGAGACATTTACACACCCTGTATGTGGTATTCTTGTATTTGCATCCCTTGCTTTATTCCCTGTGATACTTATTCCAACTACACCGTCAATGTGGGTGGCTGGGATTACATTTGGTTATGGCTATGGCTTTCTCCTTACTGTTCCAGCTGTAGCTATTGGTGTATCACTTCCTTACTTCATCAGCTATCTCTTCTGCGACAAAATTCAAGTATGTCTCTTTCTCAAAACAGTTATATATATAATCATGAGCAATGACTTCTTCATATATTTCTGATGATTTGATTTTTGTTACAGGGTTGGTTAGAAAGGTATCCAGATCAAGCTGCAATGTTGAGAGCTGCTGGTGGAGGCAGTTGGTTTCACCAGTTTCGAGCTGTTACTTTAATCCGGATATCTCCATTCCCTTATGCGATTTATAACTATTGTGCTGTTGCAACTCGTATCAAATACGGTCCTTATATTGTTGGTTCTCTCTTAGGCATGGTGCCAGAGATCTTTGTTGCTATTTATACGTAAGTATTGGAAATGCCTTGCAAATTTTGTTGAGAGTTAACGATTGGATTTAGGATTCTGATAGTTTGTTTGTTGGTGTATGCAGAGGGATTATTGTAAGGACATTGGCAGATGCATCCAAAACAGAACAGAAAGGCTTTTCGATTCTTCAGATTGTTCTCAACATTCTTGGTTTTGTAGTAGCTGTTGTGACTACTGTTCTCATTACAAAGTATGCGAAAAGACAGCTCGAAGTTTTGAAGAAGGAAGAGGAAGCTTTGTTGTTGCAGTAATGGAGGCTTTGTATCTACTTCTTACTAAAGTACAGGTTTGGTCCAAGATGTGAAAGACCTCTTGTTTTTTTTGTTTCTTGGTTCTTTCATTTTTGTTTTGTTTGTTGTCAACTGAGAAAGTAAATGATAGAAAAGAAAATTATAATGACTATAAACAACTAAACACAAAACTCTCTGGTTCTAAATGCTAACACCATCTACTCTTATTATACATGTTTTCTGATTTTTTTTCCTTTTATTTAGATGTTTGGAAAGAATTTGCTGATATATTGTTATTGGTATATATGATTGAAAATTTAAGCTAATTTCTCCTTCTTTTTCTCAAGTAATATTTTTTTAATGTTTCCCAAATCGCAAGTGTGAAGATTGAAAATTCTCAAATTGGTACGCAACACTCTTAAACCTTGATTATTTGTTTATACATAAAGATATTTATTTTGTAACCCTTTATTGAAAAAAGATATTATTTGGTAACTATAATATATGACCGGTTTATTTAATAGTGTGCGTATGATTCGTAGATTAAAAACTTTTGAAAATTTGCACTTCGAATAGTATTATGGGCTGAAAAGAGAAAAGCCCATTCATAGCATTTTATGTGAGTTTTTTTTTTTTTGGGTCAACATACTCAAGAGATATTTATTTTTATTTTTTGTTGTTGGCGTCGAGTTACTAAAATCTTTCAAATGAGTTCGACTTATTAAATGTGGAATTGAAGGAGCACCTTGGCTATGATTTTATAGCTGCCCCATACTGTGCAATCAGTGCATGTGAGCCCAATTCAATGAACTATTTGAACAACTAAACAAACATAAGAGGATCAATCAAAAATTTATACTCCATATCCCAACACACCAGACCGAGCAACAACCACCCTCATCCCCAAATAAATGTTGTCCTTGTACCCTTCAAAAGTGCTTTTGGTCCAAAACCCAACCAAAATTCTTTTAGACTGTTTTGTCTAAAAATGTCTATAAATAAGCATTTACATTTTGTCTTACTTATCAACTAACAAAATTAAATACTTGTCCTATCCTCTCAAAACTTAAGTATAAATATTTGGTTCTCAATTGAAATAAAAGTTTACATGTAGAATTTTTGTTAATGTACTTTGGATGTTTCTTAATATCTTGGTTTGGATGATTGAATAAATAAATAAAACTAATCAAATGCATTATACTCCTCAGATATGTGTCTCTGACTTGGCACCTCTTTCAACAGTGTATCTATGTGTCTTTCATGCGAATAAAAATCCATTACTCATTAATGGCAGTTTGTCACTTGGTGAAAGTGAAATGCATGGTCTCATGGAGAATAAGGCTTTCAAATTCAATTACAAATTCAAAAGGTTTTAAAATATTAAATTTTGTGTGTACACGTGTGACGTGTCTTTGTTTTTACTAGGAAAACTTTAGAACATTTGCATACTTTTATAAAATATTATTTTATATATATAACTGCGAATGCTACAAATAGTGGAAATTTTCTTTTCATTTGTTAGTTTTGATTAAAACACTAAACAAAAAGTGCAATTTTACCAACTAAACATATGATTTTTTTTACAACAAAAGTAAATTTTCATTAAACTTTCAAGATGCGGTTTTCTTAAAGAGAAAACAATTTGAAGAAAGAGAACTTACAGGGAAAAACATTATATCTTGTAACCGAGTCTTTTTTGCTAAAAGATTGACACGAAAGTTTAAATTTCGAACAACATAAAAAATAGTAAAGTTAGAGAGATTTTTCTAAGAAATTGAAAATCTTCTAATTCTGAGGCAAAAGCCCACCACTCTGCCGAAGAGTTTCAAAACTCAATAAGATTCTTGCAATATGTCTGAAAAACTACCTTAACCAATTGTAATTCTCGTAAACACTTCATTACCCATAAAAGAGAATCTAACTCTGCGTGACGAGGTAAAAGAAATCGTCTAGAGCTTCCCAAACCAAGCTGAGAAACAACCCCATTAGAAATAATGATCCATGACCACTTAGAGAATCTTTCTCTGACCAAGAACCATCAGTGAAGCAAACTAGAGACCCATAGGTACTCGTTTGCTCTGTAGGTTGTAGTGGCGAGATAAAAAAATCGATAGCCCTATTACGAACATTTTCCATCTTAAATCTTCAGTTTCAAGGTTAGCAAGCAAAAGCGTAGTAATTGGGAGAACATCTTTATTTTCAAACACCTTCAAATTACGAGCTTTCCAAATGAACTAGAGTATTCACAGAAAAGCCTTCAGACCACCCTCCTCACCTCCTATCTCCTTAGCATGCCACATAAGGAAGTCAATATTAGAAAATATTGATTCAGAGGGGAAGAATTCCGGTGAAAATGGAATAGTCGACAAAACCCAAGTTTGCCTCGCGAGAGGACATTCCACTACAAGAAAACATAGCAAATTCTTGCTAAAAATTCTGGCAAAAATATTAGCTGGAAAAAATTTAAGAACATTCCGCAATAAATCCGGCAATATTCCGGCAAAATTGGAGTTTGGCAGAATTTAGTCGGAAAATTTTAATTGTCAGAAATTTAACGGAAATTTTTTGTCAGGAAACTGACCGAAATTAGCCGGAAGATAATCAGAAACGTAAATGGAAATATAAGATAATTTTCCGGCAAAATTCCTATAATATATAATCAGAATTTAGTCGAAAAATATGAAGGAGATTTAAAAAAAATATCGAAAAAATTAGAAAAAATTCCGATTAAATTTGTCGAAAATCTGTCGGAAATGTGTCGGAAATATTTATCAAAGTATTCTGTCAAATTCCGACAATATTTTGTCGGAATTTTGTCACAATTATTATAGTATAATTCCGTCAAAATTCTGACAAAATTCCAGCAAATCTCTAGAATTTGACGGAAAATAATCAAAAATACCGAAAAAATTTCCAATTAAATTCTGACAGCATTTAGTCAGAATTTAATCGGAATTATTTTAAAAATTCCGTCAAATTTCAGGCAAATCTCTAGAATTTGAGGGATAATAATCAGAAATTTTGTAACGGTAACAAAATTAATCCAAAAAAATTCCGACTAATATTTTTTTATATATACTAAACTCGGTTCATCTGAAAAATCACAAAAAAAAACAGCAAAAAAATCTCTCAATAACCTTAGTGGCATCTCACCCGTTTTATATTGCTAAGGAATGGATGTATAAGCGTGTAGATGAAGATACATGAGAGATTACGGAAGAATTTAAAGCTGGACTTCATCAATTCATAGAGGTCATAACGAATCAACCACTTGGGCGAGAACAAGGTATTGGAACTTGTCCTTGCCTAAAATGGAAAAATGTAAAAATAATACAAATAGAAATAATTTGTAGGCATCTTTATAATATGGGTTTTACTCCTGCATATTATTTATGGCTTTCGCATGGAGAATATTATATAGATAGGTCGGAGAATATTTCTAGAGGAAATAGACTTGTGGTTGAAAGTAGTCGAATACCGGTTATTGAGGAGAATAATATAGACATAATGGTAAGAGAAGCGTTTCCGGAAAATGTAGAACCCATCAATGTTGTAAAAGAGCCAAACCCTTATTCGAGAAGGTTTTTTGAGATGTTAGATGCTGTCAACCATCCAATATATGAGGGTTGCAAAGTTGGACATTCTCATTTATCAGCAGTTACTAGAATGATGGGAATCAAAACAGATTTTATTCTAAGTGAGGATTGTGTGGATGCATTTGCGTATTTTTTCTACGACTATCTACCTAAAGGAAATCTTGCACCACGTTCGTACTATGCAATTCAAAAGTTGGTTGTTGGACTGGGGTTACCATATCAGATGATTGATGTCTGTCGAGATAACTACATGATATTTTGGAGAGAAGATGAAAATTTGGAATATTGCAGATGTTGTGAGAAAGACAGATTCCAAGTTTGAACCGGGCGGGCTCGAATTCCTTATCAGTGTATGTGGTACTTACCAATCACATATAGACTTAAACGATTGTATCAGTCTAACCGAACTACTGCGGGTATGAGATGGCATGGAGAGCATCAATTCACTAGAGATATTTCACACCCGTCCGATGCTGAAGCTTGGAACCATTTCCGGTATAAGTACCCTGTGTTTGCAAGGGAAATGCAGAATGTCTATCTTGGTCTATACACAAATGATTTTTAATCCATTTAGGAAAGGATGGCGTAAATATTCATTATGGTCTGTGATTGTAACTCCATATAATTTACTTCCGTCTCTTTGCATGAAAAGATAATTCTTGTTTCTCGCAATACTTGTTCCGGGTCCAGATCATCCTCGAAGAGATCTTGATGTGTTTCTAAAGCCATTAATTTCAGACTTACAAATCTTATGGCATGAAGGCGTTCGAGTGTATGATGTGTCGTTGAAGAACAATTTCACGATACAAACAGTATTGACGTGGACTATCAGCGATTTTCTGGCTTATGGCATGTTATCATGATGGACAACACATGGAAGGTTAGCATGTCCTCATTGTCAAGATAATACTCATGCAATTTGGTTAACGCATGGGAGAAAATCAAGTTGGTTTGACTGCCATAGAAGATTTTTCGGGAGTAATCATGCATACCGGCTAAACAAACGAGCATTTAGAAAAAATAAAGTTGTGCGTGATGGCCCACCTCCAGTGTATGATGGTGATTATCTGCTGCAGTTATTTTCAGACTTCTATGTTGTCGATACCGCACAATGTGGTGGTAATGGACATGATCGAATAGATGGTTATGGGGAGCAGCATAATTGGCATAAGAAAAGTATCTTTTGGGAACTACCATATTGGAAAGATCAACTTCTCAGACATAACCTTGATGTGATGCATATCGAGAAAAAAAATTCGAGAACATCATCAACACGGTGTTGAATGTGCAAGGAAAAACAAAAGATAATCTCAAGTCTAGGTTGGATCTAGTCGATATTTGTCACCGGCCACACTAACATGTCGACGAGTCAGGGAGAGGTCCAGTTCCTAAGTTTAGACTCCATCTAGAAAATATTGATTGCCAGGGGAAGAATTCCGGTGAAAATGGAATAGTCGACAAAACCCAAGTTTGCCTCATGAGAGGACATTTAAAGAAGAGATGATTGATCGTCTCATTCTCCGCTCCACATCGCGGACAGGTCCGATCAATACCAATATGTCTATCTGTTAACATTTGACACGACGAAATACAACCTGAAACAATTTGCCAAATAAAATGCTTAAATTTACACGAAGCTGGAAGCTTCCATGAATGTGCCTGAAGTGCGGTAACACTTTGACCGTGAAAAAGAAGGTCACAAACTCTTATCGGGCAAGCCTTAGCACTCAATAACCGAACTTAATTGTATACGCTCCAGTCTTCGTTTGAGTTCAAGTGTAGCTATCATTTGTAAAGGTGGCACTCGGGCGAATACCCAGAATAAGTGGGACGTCTTCTGGGACGAACAAGTCTTTTACTACATCCACCTTCAAAGTTTTGAATCAAAGTTAATCAAATCACACACATAGAGATATGGATCTGTCTCAGCATAGCGCTCTTGTGTGATTCTTGCTGGATTACCTGGCACCCGAGATTCTGACCAAATTTTTGTTCTCTTTTTAGTTCTTATAACTCTTTGTGGTCCTGACCACAATAGTGGCACAACAGTGGCCTGGATGCCATTGTATTTCTCAAACCATAAAATAGATTATTTACTGGCTTGACGTAACAGATCCGAATACCTAAAATAAAGGACTCGTGCTAACAGAGAATTCAGGAACCTGACTAAGCGCCATAATTGCTTAGCGAGAAGACATGATTAAATTTTTTAAAAGTACAAAAGTTTAACTCTCTTTTTGTCAAAGGTTCACAAAGCTCGTCCCACACTATCTAGTGAACCTTTTTACTATCTTGTTTCTTGCTCATATATAAATATGAAAAGAAATATAAACACAAACAAACAAAATAAAATACAACAAATGACAATGAATCTCAAATTTTAAAAAAGAACACTCTTTATTGTAAGTCAAATGAGTTGAAACTTGAAAAAGGTTTTGACATTGCTGCCATTGTGGCCAAATATTAAACATTTTGGGCATGCTAGATTTTTCTGTAATATTTTTATTTATCTATAGACATCCAAATTATAATATGGATATTCATTTCTTTCATATAAAAGTATATATTATTTCTAAACATACACACTATCATTTAACATGTTAAGCCTTGTTATAACCAAGTTTATCGGAAAAAAAGAAAAGCATTGTTATAATTAAGAAAATCACCAAGCTTTTTTAGATATCTGCTAATAAAAAGGTAACATATCTTTTTTCTTTTGGCCATATTACAAATTCACCAAACAAGATTCAAAAAGATACTAAAATTAAGGATAAGATGCATGAACTGAATATTTTTTTCACAACTAAACAATCCAAATATAGATTATTACCATAATACAAAAACAAATATTGGAAACTACAATTTTGTTAACATAAATAGACTCTACATGCCACGTCAAACCAAGACAAACGAATACAACCGTTCGTGGCAAAATCGAAATAATCCACAAAAGTTCTCGATTCCCCGCCGGAAATTTCAGACTCTATCGAACGCCAATAATAAAGCTCACTGTCCAATACACGACTCGAACGTACCCTGACGTCATTTTCCTGCTAAAGTGACGAAAAAACCCTTACAACTCTCTCATTCGAATAAGGACACTCTAGTCTTTTCAAATATATCTTCTCTCAACAGTCCAATCAAATTCAAATCTAATAAAATCCACGTAAGAAGTTTGCACGCTTATCCAACGATGTCGTTTTGTTGTTCTGTTCATAAAGGAAAACAAATAATTAATTTTTTTTGCCGTTTTGTCGCTTTATAATTTAACAGTGCACCAAAAAAAAATCTCTTAACGTTTATTTCCTTTCTCTGCAATTCTTCTTCTCAATCTTCTTCTGCTTACTCATCAAAAACCGATGATAACGAAATCAAAATCAGAGATAAATTAGGGTTCTCGTAATGTGGTGACTGAGTTCACGTTTCAGCCAACTAGTTTTTTTTTATTAGCGTTTACTGTGTGTTTCTTTGAACGAGAGATATGGAGATGGAGACAGAGACGGAGACAGAGACGGAGACGTCAGATGAAGATATGGAGATGGAGACGTTAGTATTCGAAGTGACTGAAATCGATTTGGAGTATGAGTTTGATGCTGCTCGTTGGTTTGATTTGACTCGAGAGGAGTTGTCGTCGGAGGCTCGTGTTGCTGAACTCTGGTTCGAGTCTGCTCAGTCTTATCCACACTCTCGTGAGTATCGCTTTGATTGTTTTTTTTTTCCGTAAATTCTGTGAAGTGTAAGGATGAATTTTGAGGTTTGATTACGTCATCTTACGCAATTGCGGTAAAGACAATTTCAGGAGTAATAACGATTGGGTGAACTTTACTCGAAATTTTACGATTTTAGATTTAATTTTTCTTCGATTATTGATTGGGTCTTGAGCAGTAAATTGACAAACTTTATTACAAACTGAAAGCATAAATGTTAGGATCAAAATTGTGTTTATGTTAATTTTTTAATTGTGTTTTTTTTTTCCTAGCTTTTGCAAAGAAGCTGTTAATGAATATGGAGGTTTCTGATGAAAAGACTGAGTCTTTGTCAAAATCAGATGATGAGGAAGTTGTAATTGATGACCAAGACAGTGATAGAGAAGTAAGACAGCAAATTGATGTGAATGAGACAGGTGAGTGAATGTTTCTGGGATTATGTTATTGCATTCTCTAATCTATGTGTTTAGTATGATGTTAAAAATTGAATCTTGTTTTGTTTCAGGAAATGGAATGAGGAGGTCTGGTGTTTTTACATTCATTCAAGGTGGTACTTTGAACAAAGTTCCAAATCATTCCTTACATAAAGGTAATCACTTTTTAATATCATTGTGGTAATTCTACTATATATTATTGTCTGAACTTATTCAGGAACATTTAACTTGTAATAGCTTATCTCACTTTATTGTCAACCAGGACCAACAACAACATTTAGCAATCAGATTCAAACTGATAAACTAAAATGCCGACCAAAGTCAAGCATTAGACCAATTCCTAGAAGCTCAACATTGATGAAACCTACTGCTAGTATATTGGCAAAACAAGATAATGCTAGGTGACTATGAGAACATATAATTCTTGGTTTGTTTCTTCTGTCAACTTGATCCAGTGATCTTTAATACTTGATTGTTTTTTAATCTATCTCCTAGAGTCCATATGCAAGTGGATGAAATTAAGGAGAATTGTTTGTTTCCTTCATCTGTATCTGAAATTCAATCTTCTAAAAGACAGAAGCTCGATGGAGGTGTACCTCGTAAGGTAAGAGTGTTTAATAGTTCCTTTAAGCTAAAATATGATTTAAGTGTTTGACTAGTGGAGAGTAAAGAATTTGTTTTCTTTTTGTTTGTTTCAGGTTGCAGAAACGAAGCAGGAGATGAATTTTGTCCACAAGGCAATCAAGAAGGTTTGTTTGCTATTTGTTTCTTGAGAACTCCTTAACATAATGGAATATTCAACCTCAGTGAGTTGTGTATCATTCAATGGTTTTGCAGGATCTTGATAGAAACTCACAACATGCGAGGACGAAGATTACTGTCCCACATGAGCCTGATTTTGCAACATCACATAGAGCAAATAGAATACGGTCAGCGACTCGACATTAGCTGATAGTAAATTTTTTATGAGAAAATGTCACATATCACAGGCTGTTGCACCAATGACTATTTCAGGGTCAAGGACGATGCTAAGTTGGAATCAATACATAGATTCAAAGCACGCCCCTTGAACCGAAAAGTTAGTATCTGCTTATTACTTAACATGTAAGTCATTTCATTTTTGTATCCTACCTCAAACATGTGTGTGTTTACTGTAGATCTTTGAGGCTCCATCATTGCCCATTCGCAAAAGAAGCACTCCTAAACTACCCGAATTTCAAGTAAGCAATATACACTAAATTGTGGTGGTCTTACTCTATGTTTTACATACTTTATAGTTAATACTTATAGATTTTTTTATTAGGAATTTCGCTTGAAGACTTCAGAACGAGCTATGCAACATTCTTCATCATACCAGGGGAATAATTATCACAAGGTTATACATTAACTGAACTTACTGGATTTTCATATCATGTTTAACAAACAATTACTTCATATCAATTTGTGTATCCTGCCATGTTATTGAACTGATATTCATCTTTCATCTAGACAAATCAAATCAATCTCAAAGTGATATTTACATTTTGACAGGGGTCAGGTACGTCAGCATTTCTTGACGGTGTTAACAGGGAACCAAGGAGGTATTACTTAGAAAATCACAGTTGATATATAAAAATACAAACTATTGTACGAAATAATTGTAATTATATTATGAGAGCTGGATTTTTAACAGACCAAAAGCTATGGATATGCCTAAGGATGATGATAGGAAACACCTTTCCAAAGCTAATAATCCTCTTAACAATAAGGTATATTATGTTTTATTTTCTCGTGTTGCATTTGCTTGCATCAGTTTTTTTCATACCACTCATAAAGGTTTTCATTTCTGTCAAACAGATCATTTCAAGTAGACAAGACATTGGCAAGCGAGATACTACAGTTCCCTTGGTATGTCAGTCTATGGATTACTTTCTTTACACTTAGTGTCTATATAATTTTCAAAATAGACTAAAACTGTGCTTATACTCAAAATCAGGAGTCTAAATTTCACTCAGAAAAGAGAGTTCAACAAGATTTACCAACAGATCTTTTTAGCAAGGTAACACAACTCACATCTTCATAATCATTGTTTCTTTGGGATGTTTATCTTCTTCAAGAGTTTCTTATATCACAATGGTTTAAATATTACAGCTCTCAATAAAGTCTGAGCTCCAGTCAAAAAATGGATCTCGCTTAAGAATTCCTCAGCCTGAAGTAGTAAAGGTAAATACAGCTTGTGATCTCATTTTCATTTGGTTTTGCACCAAACAGTTTTAGTGAGGTTTACAATTGTTTTCTTGGCATAAGGGCTCAAAGGAAAATAGACTGAAATGGTTTCAAGCAGCGAATGAAGTAAGCTACTGATTAAAGCTTGTACTACTAACCACTCACAATTTCGTTAATTACTGACCAATAGTAAGTAAAACATCGCAGAGAACAAGCAAGGTTACGGGAAAACCAATGGTACAGCGCGGGATAGTTGCTGAAGCTAGCCAGCGATGGACCGGTAGGAGGCAAGTTACAAGCAGCGCAGTACAACAAAACTAACAAGTAAGTAATATAGAAAAGAATTGGATACTAGTATTTTCTGTCTTTTATAGCTTTGATGATCATTTTTGTTTTCGACTTGGCAGGAGCGTAAGTAGGCATAGCTAATGGCAGAAAAGAAGAGCCTTCTTAAGTTATATATGAATGAATCAGCTCCTTTTTTTTTGTACATTGAGACTTGGTTCTCTTAGGTAACAAACTATTCAAAAAGGAAGGCTAAGATCTCTGTCTCTCAAGGGGTTAATTTTTTGGGGGAAAAGAAATGTATATTGTGGATATTCGTTTCTTGATATATGAATGAAATTTAAAAAAGGGAGGTTAATAGGATTCTGACATATCATGTGAATGTACGGGTGGCTCGAAAACTCTCAAGTTAAGAAATGAACATAATCTTAGGGTGCGGGTTAAGCCAGCAGAGGTTGTGATTGTTTTGTTTCTGTCCGTTTGGCTCAATACGAGGAAAAGGTGTAGTATGACACTCAAGACCATTACTATTATAGAAATCATAGGATACAAGTACATCACTTGGGTCCAGCCAGTGAAGAGTTCCGTTCAACGAAACCGAAGACTTTTGTCTAGGCCAGACACTGTAACGGATACAATGCACCTCTTTGGTTTCCCAGACGTGCAGCTCAAGACACAAGTTTTTCTCACTTTGGTCTCTCAGGATTGTAAGTTTGTAACTTGTAATCAAAGAGACGAGGCAATTGGTAAGTCCCCATCTCTCAAACCCATTGTGTCCAATGATTTCTAACGACAGTGTTTTGTTCTTAGTGTTAATGATTGACCAAGACACAGAGGAAGATGAGTTTAGGGTTTCGTAGAGATCTCGGAAGAAGTCGGAATCGAGTACTAAGTTCCATTCTTTGCTCACTGACCTGGAATCTAGCCATGCTCCTCAGTGAAATTAGAGCTAATATTAAGCTCTGTGAATGTGATCAAGGAATAACAAAAAATATAGACCAAAAAAATAAAATATAATGAATGGCTTCGCCCGGGTTCGAACCGGAGACCTTCAGTGTGTTAGACTGACGTGATAACCAACTACACCACGAAACCATTTTGCTATAGTAGCTTGTTAGTTATATATAATTCGTTTTGAAAAGCTTACACGTGTCCGAATAAGATAATGCTTTCCCTTTGACGTGTTTTCATCTATGGCTGGCTTAACTCTTCTTCCCTCACGGTTTCTCGCGTGTCCTTCACGCGCTATGCCTCGTCGTCTTCTTCATCACCATGCAAAGATAATTCTTCGCTGCAAAATGTCTTCTTCTTCTTCGTCGTTCACTCATTCCATTACGCTCCCGAGCCAACCCACTGAACCTGTCCGTGTCTCTGCGGCCGCGGGAATCTCTTCCTCTGATTTCAGGCGAGTACTCGAAATCTATTGATTTCTCTTGTGGAATTTCGAATATATCTGTAATCGATTTCATTTTTATGTGTTGTAGGGATGCGATTGACTCATCTCTGTTTAGGAATTGGCTAAGAAATTTGGAATCAGAAACTGGAATCTTATCTGATGGTTCAATGACATTGAAGCAAGTTCTTATTCAGGTTAATTACATCATCTTTTAGATTATGTATAGTGATCAAACCTATAAAATCTTGGAGTTTTCATGATTAGTTTCAGAGTTAACAAATGTCTTTAAGTGCTAAATTTCTAAATTTGCTTGAATGATGAAAAAAAATACATATCTCTGAATCAGGGAGTTGATACGTTTGGGAAAAGAATTGGCTTTCTCAAATTCAAAGCTGATATTGTCGATAATGAAACTGGTCAGAAGGTATCTGATCATCTTCTCTGTATCTGTTTTCAGCTTATTTTACTCTGATTTGTTAGTTTTTTCTTGCTATTTGTAAGCTAAAATGCCATTAGGTTCCAGGTGTTGTGTTTGCACGAGGACCAGCCGTAGCTGTGCTCATTCTCTTGGAGTCAGATGGTGAGACTTATGCGGTTCTCACTGAGCAGGTATTGTTTTTTTTATTCCACCTGAAATGCTTCTTTTTGTGAATGTGGAAGATATGAGATCATGTTTTAAGGTTTTTTGAAGGTTCGTGTTCCTACTGGGAAGATTGTTTTGGAGTTACCTGCTGGGATGTTGGATGATGATAAAGGTGATTTTGTTGGAACTGCAGTTCGTGAGGTACCTCTTTCTTTAGTTTGGATTCCATGAATAATTATGCTGAAAATTTGAATGTTGAGATTCCAAACAGACCTTAGTGTCCTTGTGATATAATGGAAGTAAAAAAAACTGGAGAAGCTTTTGAGTTGAAAAATTGCACCTCAAATGAAATAGCCTGCAACATGCTTTAGAGCTTTTGGACTGTGTTACGCCACTTTTAGTTCTTGGATATATCAGGTCGAAGAGGAGATTGGTATAAAACTGAAAAAAGAAGACATGGTTGATCTTACAGCTTTCCTTGACCCATCTACAGGCCACCGGATCTTCCCTTCTCCTGTAAGCCATCTTTTCGTCAATTCATCTTCCATCTAATCTTTAGTCTTTAGAATGTGTTTGGAATCTGATTGAGTGTCTCTCTTTGGTTCAGGGAGGTTGTGATGAAGAGATGAGCGTGTTTCTGTACAGAAAACAACTCGAGCAAGAGACAATCAGACAGTTGCAAGGCAAAGAGACAGGACTCCGTGAACATGGTGAGTTCATTAAAGTCCAAGTTGTCCCATACAGAGAGCTCTGGCGCCGAACAGCTGACGCTAAGGTCCTTATGAGCATTGGTCTCTACGAAATGGCTCAAAGAGAGGGTCTCGTGCCTAGGGACTGAAATATATAATAACTAGATTGAGTCAGTCAACACTGAGGCAGATTGAGATTAGATGTTCTTATGTTGTTAAAATGGAGTTCAGTTTTTTTTTATTTCGCAATGGTTATCACTGTATAACTTGGTACAATGAAATAAAGGAAACTCATCTTTAAAACGAAAGATCTTACAAGCCCAATTTGGGATTTAGGTTTCCAGAAGTTTACATTTGCCTAGTTTGAAACTGTACAAGTTTTGACAATCAAAAGAGAAACTTTTAGTTACAGTCTTCTGGTTTCTATAAACCAACAGACCAAATGAACAAGAATCACAACATAACAACTCCTCCACATCATTATGCTATTAAAGTGATAGAGTTTTGAGTTGAGCTCTAGGATGAGTATCGTCCTCTCTTTCTTGATGATGGCCTGTCTTTTGAAGAACCATTGCTTCTGATAACATGGCAAAGATTGAGAAATTTCAGAAAATGCAGGGAAAACTGAAAGCTTTCTTTTGTTCAGTCATCATCAGGTTTTGTAAACTTACGCATCATCTGTTTTACTTGATGGCTCTTGTGTGTCCCGTGATTGTGAAATCACCTGCAGAGAGAAACAGAGAGTTTATCGCGTAAGAATCAATCGATGATGATCCAGATGAAGTTATGAGCAAATCCAGGATAATATGACAAAACATGAATCACGACAGCCAATAAACGTTGCAAGAAAGTAAGGAAACTCCATGTAACATCAGATCAAGTAACAAATTTAAAAGATGGATAAAACATACTGACAGGAAGACCAAGTTGTTGCATGCATCTGCTGTGGGTTTCAAGATATTCTTCATAAGACTGCAAAAAACAACAAAAAACCACAATCACAAGACTTTTGTTAAAGATTAAACAACAACAAAACCTGACCTCACAATGCTTCTCAAGAAACAGAAGAAAGTCTCTGTACCATCAATGTAAAAAGTAAAAATTGAGCCAGACCCTGAGATCTGAATGTAATAAGGATCAGAAAGAGCTCACTTAAATAGCTCAGAGTTTGAAATATACTACAAATGTTTTCACCAAGTTTCCAGTAGTGTGCCATGACCATCTTTGATCCAATTACAAAATTAACTAATTCAAGAACAAAAGGCTGTAAAGGGATAAAGTTCTCAGCATAAATTACAAGCAGATATGCCACTACCATGTTAAGAAAATCATCATCGGTTAGGGAACTCGCGAGAGGGCTCTCCAAAGGCAAACCCCACGAGTTAAATCGTAAAGACTTTTCATGATCCATACGAGAGTTAGATGGACCTGATGATGCATGGAGATATTCCGAGGCCACTCCATATCCTCTCTGTTGTGCAAGATGGAATCTGCTGAGGTCATCCTGATTTGGGTAGACAGCATGAGGAGGGTAAAGCATCGGTGTATGGCCCCACAAATTGTTATTATACTCTTCATCTCCTGAGGTTGATGGAGGTTCTACACGAGACCTTTTTGTTGAATAATCATCCCTAGATGAGCTGTGAGAGAAAAGAATCAAGAACAAGCAGATCTACAAAACGAAAAAGCCCACTTTAAATTTTCGAGGAGATACCAATTCAGCAAACCATCATCGCAGCTATGTGCATCAAGGAGTTCACAAAGTGCTTCACCAATATCTTCTGGTAACTCCTAGAGCATGCACACATTACAAGAACTTCAAGTCAAGTCAAGTCATTTTCATAAATCTTAGCCTATTCTTTAGGAGTCATTATGGTTTTGGGACAAGTAATGCATAATTAGAGGTAAACCTGACAATCTCGGCTAATCTTGACAGGCTTGAAATCATTCAAAGGATTCTTGAGATGAAGTGTTTTCTGAAAAGGCAATTCACTCAACCTTAACCATTTTACTTTAAAACTACGTCCCCAAGGATTGTTTTTACCACCTCCTTGACTCCATATCTGGTCTCGCCTCCATCCTACAGGAGACAACATCTCTGCATACCCTTGGAAGAATCCGCTCATGTTCACGCTAAAGATTAAAATCACTCGACCAGATTTCTACATAAAGAATATAAAATTCAGTATACCTGACACTAAATATAAGATTACAGAACAGTGCAAAGCTAAAGATGAGAGGTTCTTACGTTAAAAGCGCCTTCCAGTATTGGCTCATTCATTACTTGAGTAGCCCAAATCCCTCTCTCGACTGAAAGTTGAATATTCTCATAATTCAGACTTTTGATGATGAAATATCTCGTTTGATAACCCGGTTTACTACTCTTATTCGCTGCTTTCAAGCTTTCAAGTTGATCAGGAAAGCTACATCGTTCAACTTCTTCTACCTTGGAGAGGTTATGATCTTCCTTGCTTTTGTAACTTGAACTCTCTGTCCATACAACAAAAACAAAAATGAAGATCTATATATATGAATGACAAGCAAAAAAATAGAATAAAGAAACATGCTTCACAATTTTTACCTGGATCATCAGAGTTTCCTATATCTTGTTTCCAATCAGTCAAAGAGGAATCAACAACAGATGCATTTTCCTTAGCAGTATCAGAAGACATGCTTCTCTAAAACCCTATTCAAACTTCTAACAGAAAAAAAAACTACATTAAAAAAAGATTAAAACTTGGCAGCAAAAATTGAGAGGAAATGAATATCATGATGATCAATCACCACCACAAACCAGAGAAATCCACACTTAATATGATCAAATTGTCTATATTCCACTGAGAAAGAAGTGAAGTTAGTAAGAATTTAACCGAATCAATTAGTTTTTTTTTTTTTTTTATAGTTTACTAACTAGAATTAGTGTAGTTAGTAATCATTACTCATTAGTCTACTACAATGAGAAACTTAGTGTTCATGAAGCGATTTACGAGGAACTTCAACAGTAAGCAGAGAACTGTTATTGATGAGCAAAATGCCAAAAAATGATTTTATTTTCACCGAATCTAAACACTAAAGAAAACTATTTATTCGAATCAAATTCAGCAATTTATCCCCTAGAACCAAACAGAACCAAGAGCCTCAAATTCAATGTAAGAAGACAAACAATAAGCAATTTCAATACAAACCCTCTCAATAATTCATAGAACTGTGATGAAATCAATTGAAAAGAAGAAAAAATTACATCGTAAATTACAGTTTAACACTTAAACAGTAGAGAAAACTAACCTCGAATTATCAAAAGCTTCTCGAAGAAGACGAAGAAGAAGAAGAAGAAGAGGACACGAGACGTATTACTAGTACTTTATTTGAAAACCCAATCAAGCCCTAATCTTCTTCTCTATTCGGCTTCTTCTCTGTTTTGAATTTTTTTTCTTTCTTGTTCTTCTTCTCTTTCACTCTCTCTGTCTCTGGATTTGGCTCTTCATTAAGGTAGGGTTACGTGTAGGTGAGAAAAGGTCTAAATTGAACGGATAGGATGCAATGAAAGATTAAATCTAACGGTAGATCATGTGACTTTGAAAGACTCAAATCTACCGCTTTTGTATTTTGTAACTGTAAGTAGAAAGATAAATGGGCTCACAAAAAAGGCCCACGATTCTAATAGGCTTAGAATTTAAAAACAATATATTCACTTGATGGTGGTGGCCCAAACCAAATAGATTTAAAAAAAAAAAAAACCCAACTTAATACAAAAATCTTTTTTTTTTTTTTTCTTTTTTTCAAGAGTTTTTTCTCTCTCCAAAAATCTCAATTTGGTTTAAATAGTTTTATAAATTGGACGGATATCGTGATTAAGATTTGCTGATTTAATTAAGCTCTTAAAAGTATTATAAGCTCTTAACGCGCAATATATATATTTGTGTGTTTGTGAAAAGAATAATAATTGTCATAGCAAAATGGGTATTGAGCGGAACCTCTCATGAGTCCCAGCGTCGTTTCTAGGGCAATATTTTCCCGTTACCTAAATGGCGGACTTGCCAGTATTTTTGTCTAGCCTTACGTATATACGTCTTTCTACTTCCACCTTGGACGACGACAAGTTATCATCTTCTTTGCTTCTGTAACTTGAACTCATCTCTAATCAAAATTATTTCAACAAACAACAATTACAACAAGACAAAAAAAAAAAAACAAAACGCATATCTCTATGAAAAAAAAGAGAATGAAAATACATGCTTCACAATTTACCTGCAGATGCATTTTCTATAGCAGTAGAATCAGAAGACATGCTTCAAAATTCCAACTGGATTTTTAACAGACAAGAAAAAAAAAACACTACATTAAAAAAAGATAAAACTTTGCAGGAAAAACTTGAAGAAATATATATCAATCCAAAGTAGTGATAAAATCCACTCTAGTCAAAGAGAGCATGATGATCAATCACCACCACAGACACAAGTCATTTAAAGGATCAAAATTAATTTTAAGATGAGTCAGTTGATTCCGATAAACATAAACCTGAAAAACTCACGCTTAATTAACGTTATCAATTTGTCTACCCTCCAATGAGAAGCTAGTGTAGTTAGTAATCAATGACTCATTAGTTTACTACAATAAGAATTTAATATCCATGCAAGTATTTTAGGAACTTCAACAGTAAGCATAGAGATGCTATTTATGAGAAAAATGCCATAAATTGGTTTTCTTCACCGAATGAAAATACTAAAGAAAATTTTATTTAGTATAATCAAATTCAGCAAACCTAATTCTCCCTCTATATATATAGACACCAACAATTTACCCCCAGAACCAAATAGAACTCAAAGCCTCAAATCTGTAAAGTAGAGAGATAAATGGGCTCACAAACTTTGTAAAAGGCCCACATTTCTAAAAGGCTTATACTCTAAATACAATATATTCATTTGATGAGTGGCCCAGACCAAATGGATTAAAAAACCGAACTTAATACAAAATTCTTAATTTGGGTAAAACAGACTAATATCATCTCAAGAAAATCATATATTGCTGACGTGGAACTCTTCATCGCCACACGATCTGGTTTCTCTTATCTCTACTCCTAATTTTCCCTCCAAACACCAACACGTTGTTAAAAGAAAAAAAATCAGAAGGAACCTGAAACTCTTTAACATCACTATCTCAAATCTCAACCACAACTTCCAGAATTCCAATATTTTTTTCTTCCCGGAGATCACAAGAAACAACGATCTTAATTTTGTCGCTCGTGGAAGAGAAAAAAAAAATGAGCAGTAAGATGGCGTTTACTCTATCAATCCCTCGATTTTGTGCAGTTTCTCACAAACCCATCACTTGTTCTCCTTCGAGGACACACGCTTCTGCTCTCTTCAGCCATGCACCATTGATTTCGCTCAGACGGAGACTTTTCTTATTGCCCGTTAAAGCTTCTACCGATCAATCAGGTCTTTGCCTCCTTTAAAGTTTCGATTTTTTTGTTTATTGCTTACTGTAAATTTCAAAGATCCCCCTTTTGATTTTGCCTCTGATCTTGTTTGGGAACAAAATTGCTGTGGAAATTTTGAGATTTTTTTTTCAATTATAGAAGATAATTAGATCACTGATTTCCAATTTCGTAGCTTATTAGTGTTAAAATTCGTGTGTATATTTGCTTAAGGTTTATTAAGCTGAGAAAAGTTGTTAAATTTTTGGTTTTCCTGCTCTAATCAACCATTAGATTGCTCCTTGAGAGTGTCCTTAGTTTTTTTAACACATTCTTGACTTGCTTTCAGGTCAGGTTGGTGGGGAAGAAGTTGATAGCAAGATTTTGCCTTATTGTAGTATTAACAAGAATGAGAAGAGAACGATTGGTGAAATGGAACAAGAGTTCCTCCAAGCGATGCAAGTAACACACCAAATATATAATTTTTGTTGTAAATGTGAGTTTATCTAAATATGATAGAGATGTATTCGAAGTCTGATGATTGTTTCTGTTTTACTTTTTCTTTTGCAGTCATTCTATTACGAAGGCAAAGCGATTATGTCTAATGAAGAGTTTGATAACCTTAAAGAAGAGTTGATGTGGGAAGGAAGCAGTGTTGTCATGCTAAGTAATTAATCTATGGTTTTCTAGTTTTGCCATAAATCTATTCGCCTAAATTCTTGATTCTTGATCTACTGTTATGTATGTACTTCAGGCTCTGATGAACAAAGGTTCCTTGAAGCTTCAATGGCTTATGTCTCTGGAAACCCTATCTTGAGTGATGAAGAATATGATAAGCTCAAATCGAAACTAAAGGTTCTTAATCACTTTATACTTACCAATATACTATTTCTTAGTTTCATCCATCTTGTTACATGTGTGAACTGGACCAAGCGTTATGATTGTTTCTTTTGTTTCTGTAGATGGATGGAAGTGAAATTGTGTGTGAGGGTCCAAGGTGCAGTCTTCGTAGTAAAAAGGTAAAAACTATATGATCAGAGAGAAAGTATGTATGTTTCGGATAGTTCATTTATTCTTTAGACATTATGTAACATAACATTAGATTCATTGTTTGGGACAAACTCTGGAGATATTATAGTCTTGTGACCTCCTTGATTATGCAGGTTTACAGTGATCTGGCTATAGATTATTTCAAAATGTTCTTGTTGAATGTACCAGCAACTGTAGTTGCTCTCGGACTGTGAGTACCACTGGTTCTGTTTCTCTTTCAAATCACATGATATCAGCTTTTGTTTAGTTCTTTAGTTTATCTAACATTGGTGTGTTCTTCATTTGTTCTCCAGATTCTTCTTCCTTGATGACCTTACGGGTTTTGAAATCACGTACCTGCTAGAGGTAATGCTTATTCAGATTCTTCTTTTATGGTTTGGAGAACATAACACTCGTAAGCCTTAGAGTTTTCTTGCAATTAGTTGATGATATAAAATAAACTTGCAGCTTCCGGAACCATTCAGTTTCATTTTCACTTGGTTCGCTGCGGTGCCTGCAATTGTGTATCTGGCGCTATCACTCACCAAACTAATCATCAAAGACTCCTTGATCCTGAAGGTAAACCATTAGTTATCTTCTAAGATTAGTTATTGAACTGGAAAAACAAAAGTAACAGAACCAAATATTCAAAATGCAAAAACAGGAGTTTAGACTCTAGATATTAATCTATTTTGTGCAATATCCTACAAATTTAGATTGATTCAAATCCAAATCCTTTGAGTTTCATGTGATTAGTATGAATTTTTTTTTATTTTCTTGGAATCTATCTTTTCACAGGGCCCATGTCCAAACTGTGGAACAGAGAATACATCCTTCTTTGGAACAATACTATCCATCTCCAATGATGGTAACACCAACAATGTCAAATGCTCTGGGTAAGCTCCTCAGACTTTAGACTCAAATTGATCACTATAAACTTCTATTACGTTTCTTGAAACGTTTTGATTATTCTTGTTTAGTTGTGGAACGGAGATGATCTATGACTCAGGTTCTCGTCTAATCACATTACCAGAAGGAGGCAAAGCTTAAATCTATAAGCAAAGGTTTAAATCTAATCATAACTTTAGTTTTCCTGTTCAAATCATTCTTGATTCAATGGAAAAATTCAAGATTTTTCTTTTTCTCAGGGAAATGTGGAAATGTATGTAAAATTGATACTAACAGATGATGAAGGTGGAGAAAGAAAAGCAAAAGAGTTTGTTTGTGTGCTGTTTTGTTTGTAATAATCTTCAGATCTTTCAATGTAGTTCTGGTTGACTTGTATTGTGTTTGTATGTAAATGTGAGGCACAATCAGAGAAAACATTGTATTATGCTCTCATTAGAAAAAATAAAAAATAAATCAAGAGATAATAGTACAACTAGGGGTGGGCATTTTAACCAAACCGAACTAACCGAACCGAACAAACCGAACTTAACCCGAACCAAACCAAACCAAAGTTTACATCCAAACCGTTTGGTTATGTTTTTCCATAACCCGAATGGTTCGGTTCGGTTTGGTTCGGTTATGTTTTTCTATAATTCGAATGGTTTGGTTTGGTTCGGTTTAACCAAACTAAACCGATAAACTAATATACTTATTTATTTATATAATTTAAAATATTAAAGATATTTATCATATATGTAATTTTAAACTATTTTCTAAACCCCAAGCCTCTTATAAATTATTTCCTAAACCTTAGACTTTTTCAACCCATGTTTTTTTAACAAAACAACCTTTTCATCCTTCTCATTTAGATCTTCTCAATAGTTCAATGGATACCTTCTTTTTCCTTCTTATTATGTTAATTTTAAACTTTTAATACTATTAGTTTAGTTTTTTATTTAGTTAGTTTATTTTTTATGGTTTATTGACAATGTTTTAATTATTTAGTTTAAATTTTTGAATTTTGATATATTGAATTTTTAATTTTTTTAATTGGTTTATTTTTTTCAACCGAACTAAAATCAAACTAAAACCGAACTAAAAGCAAACCAAACTAAAATCAAACCAAACCTAACCAAACCGAAAATAAACCGAACCGAAGACAAACCAAACCAAAGTGTATTTGGTTAAGTTTGGTTAGAGTTTTATTAAACCCGAATTAACCGAACCGAACCGAACCCGAACCGAACCCGAACTTAAACCGAAATGCCCACCCCTAAGTACAACCTTATGTAGTTTTTAGTTAATATATTACAAATTTGGACTTTTTAATGATATTGTATGCGTTTTCATAATTTCTATATAAAATATATATCTTGTGATAGATGGAGTCAAGCGACTGGCCGTATGGACACTCTTTGCTTGACAGAAGATTGAGTGAAGTAGATCGAGATGGAGCTGATTCAAAAGGTGGTAACACTCTCTTTGAATAGCGACGAGATGAGGTTATGGTGTGGTGGATTGAGAGACGCCACACAGAGGATGAGAAGCTCTGTGATAAGTTTTAACTCTCAGCTTCAAGTGAATCACACACAAGAAAAAGAAAGGTTTGTACTCTAATTTCAATGGAATCGCACACAAGGAAGAAATAAGCGGTTGGAGATTTCTTTTCACAAGAAACTAGGTTTATTATTCATCTAAAAACATCTACTAACTATTACAACTCGAGCCTGGGGTTTTATAGGAGAATCCTAGACGAAAACAACACAAAGAAACAAAAACAGCAAGTAGTTTTAAAAGAAAACAACAAGGCTTGTAATAAAATGTAAATCATCCAAATATGGAAAGTTTAGTGCGCCTGGACTCTTTGTGCATATCTCCTGAGGTTAAGGCATTTTTGAGCTTGTGAAAGATGTATCAAACTGGTAACAAGCTCTGGAATGCGCACTAAGGGTATTGCCTCGTTAAAACCTTTCTTGGAAAACCCAATGGGACAAAACCAAGATAAGGAAAAAGAGTACAATTCCTTAAAACATCTTTGTGTGTCTTCAGCCTGAGGAAATGGTGAAGACACTGCTACTGGTTGCCAAACATGATTCTCCATGGATATCCTTTGAGCTTCCCTTAGCCAAAATATCAAACAAGAAACTTTGATGCAGCCTTGTAAAATAAGCTCAGCATAATCTTCATCTTGCTCTTGTAATAAGTCATTGGAGCTTCCTTGAGATCAGGTACATGGTCCGGGATGAAGCTTGATTTGATGGCCTCATCATACCCTCCCCCTTGATAATGTTTCGACCTCAAAACTTGATAATCTACACCAAGAGAAAGCAAGTTAGCTTTCATGCGTCCTTGAGAGTTTAAATACTTACCTCGGTATGTGGATGTTTTCTGGATCAGTGGTGCGTCTGGTGGCTCTCCTTTGAGCTGGTTCTGATCATCTCTAAGCACTAATGGTTCCACTTGCTTATCTCTCTCTCGGAACAAGACTTGGACTTTCAAGTCTGGTGGCTCCTCTTTTATACCTGCCATATTTTCAACTCCTCTGGAAAGAAACAAGTGTGTTATCACAGCCATGGAATTATTGAAAACAGGTAAACAAGGTTGACTCAAGATAGAATTTTCCTCAGGTTTTACTTGTGTAACAAACCAATTAGTTTGAACCAAATGTTTCCATGATACACCAACGTCTTTATCAAGCTTTTCTAAACTTAACAGGTCTAGTATAACACATTTAGAATCATAAGAAATGAATCTAATTAGGATGTTACTTACCTGAGTATGGTCTCTTTTGCGTTCCGTATGCAGCACGGTACATGAAAGTGTTGTTGGTTCTGGTGGTTTGTCTTTGATCATTTGGAAGCAACTGACGCTTTGAGGATTCTTTAGATGTTTTAAAGAGGGCTTGAACCAATTGTATCCTACTCTTATGTCATGAGCACGTCCAAGAGGTGGTGGTGTTACCGGCTTAGTTCTTTTTCGGACTTGGGGTTGAACTTCTAAGTCCGGTGGCTCATCTTTAGCTCCTACAATACTCCAAAATCATTTGGCAAAAACCAAGTGTATTAAAGCAGTCATGGAGTAATTATACGCAGACAGATAATTTTGATAAATTCTTATTTGTTCATCTAAACAAATGCTATGATTCATGAGTCTCTTTGGAGCAATAGAATTATCAAAGTTTTCTACACATAACAGGTTTGTTATCACACTTCTGAAGTCATTAGAAATGAATTTAATCAAAGTGTTACTAACCTGATTATGACTTTTGTCAGTTACCATAGGCAATACGATTTTGGAGATGGGTGTTGGATCTGGTGGCTCTTTTTTGATCTGCAATGTGCTGGTGACTCTTCCATCCTCCTTAGTAAGGACTATGAGTAGCAAAAACTGTTCTTTGCCCTGGTTCTGGTTCTGGTTCTGGTTCTTAGACATCACATTCCTTGGTGACTCTTTTCACTGGGCCATATGTTTCTTCATTGTACCTGCAATGATCTCAACACTCTTGCCAAGAAACAAGTGCTTTAAAACAGTCTTAAAATCACCAAAATAAATGGAAAATGCCCAGATTGAACCTTGTTAATCTTACAAACTGAAACAACTTCTTGTTTCTTGTATACTTGAAACCCATGGTACATGATTCGGTCAGGTTCTTCCTTAGCTTTGACCTTCTCTTGTGAACCTGTACCTAAGTCAACACTCAAGGAAAGGATCAAGTGCAGTATACTTAAAATCGTAACTTCAAAAACAGATAGTTTGGGATAACTAACATATTGAATAAAGTTATGAATTTCACTTACTTGGTTATGAGGCAATTTAGTTAGAATTGACTCAGCTTGGATAATGATTACCTCTGGGTCAAGATCGTCTGGAGATAAGTAATGTGTTGACATAAAAAGGGGTTCGAAATCTTCTTGTTCACATTGTCCTCCTTGGTTCTGCCTTTTGTCCGAGAGCTCTTTCTCCTTTCTCGATATTTCTTTTTGTTCTAATAATTTCTCTTTGGCATCTGAAATGGTTTCAACACTTTTGACAAAAGACAAGTGCATTAAAACAGTCATGGAATTATTAAAAACAGATGGAGAAATTTTAGATTGAACCATATCACTTCCCGGAGTGGAAACAATCTCTTGTTTCATGTTATGTTGAATGTGTGTTTCTGGGGGTGCTTCCTTAAGCAAATGGGAGTGCATGTCGTCCTGAGCTTGCTCCTGGTCCATTTTTAGGTTTATTGTCCATGGCTCTCCTCCTATGGACGTGTGCTCCTTACTAACACCTGTTTCAACTCCCTTTGACAAAGACAAGTGCATGAAACTAGAATTGGGAAATTCAAATCAGATGGAACTAGGCTATCTTTAGGTAAATCACATTTTAATCCTAGTGAAAGAGACTTTAATGTTTGCTTCAATGAGCAGGTTGCAGCAACATGACCTACTAGGTGACACTTAAAACATTTTATATCAGAAGTTTTAGAAAACTTACCTTGACCTGGTGTTACTTGTGGTTCACATAATTGCTTTGTAGTTCGCATAGGAGTTTGAAATACCTTTTGTTGAACTTCCATTGCTCTGCCTGTTGGTTTAACCTCAAGTTGTTTCTTCAAAGCGTTTGAAGACACTCTCTTGTGCTCTGTGAGGTAAACACAATGGGTCTCACGAGTAGACAACAGTTTTGGCGTTGACTCTATGCTCCTTGGGGCCTTTTGGTACATGGAAGTTTTTGCATTGTGGCTGTAAGCTCGGTGCTTCTTCACAAACTCTTGGTACATCCTTGCTTTGAGGTCTCCCCAATCTAACACTCGGCTTCTTTTGTAGAAGGTGGGTGTATCTTCTTTCAACCACCACTTATAAGCTTCTCCAACAAGACTATCAACAGCATATGATAGCTTTTCATCCATTGGGATGTGCTTTGCTCTCAGCTAATACTCCATATCGGTCTCCCATTGTAGATAATCCTCTGGTTCCTTGCTTGAACCTGAAAAGATGAGGGGTTTTGACCTTTTACCATGTCCTTTGTTGGAGTGAACCTTGGACTCTGCTGGTGGGGTGTGGAATTGCACTCGGCATGAGGCAGCTCCATATTGTGGATTCCTGGAGTATTTATCTGGTGGTTCAGGCTCGACATATACAACTCCGGGTGCATCTCCAAATCCTCTTTCTTATCTTTGTTGTTGAATCCGTGTTAGTCTTTCTCCTATTGTTTGGATTTTGACAAGAACTTGTGCCATGTTAATTGGTTCAGCTTGCTTTCCCATGACGATGCTCCTGCAGAAAATAGATCAAGTGCAAAAAGAAATTCGAAAATAAAACAGCAACAACAAAAATAGTAAGTTCAAGATGTTTCCCTTTCTTTTTTTGATGATGAATGAATGAATGAATAAAACTAATGCAGCAACACGGCTAATGCAATAATTAAATCAACTAAATATGATGCTATGACACGAAACTGAAACAAAGCAACTATAGAATCAAGAGCAACAATCAATTGAGAGCAACATAGCAACTATCAACCAAAAGCTACAATCAATCTAGTAAACCCTAATTTTTTTTGAATTTTCGTTTATGGATTGAACTAAACAGAGATGCAGACACGAGATATAATGAGATGATGCAATTAAAACACAAAATATAACGAAAGCAACAACAATTAACTCAGAACAATATCAACACAAAATAACAGCAGCAGCTAGAAAACCCTAATTTTTTTTTTTTAAAAACTTATGCATACACGATTTAAATCAAACAAAAAACCAATAAAATCAATTTTTATGGTTTTTAAGATATAGATGAAAACGAAATCAAAGCAAAAACAAAGCAGAAGCAGAAACAATCAAAATAACAATGACTCAAAACAAGTGCAGTGCAAGCTAGGGTTTTGATAACCTGGTCAGGAGCCTTTCGGCTCTGTTACCATATGATAGCGGTGCAGAACTGTGGATCTAGTGAGGATAGAGATGGAGTCAAGCAACTTGCTGTACGGACACTCTTTGCTTGACAGAAGATGGAGTGAAGTGGATCGAGATGGAGCTGATTCAAAAGGTGGTAACACTCTCTTTGAATAGCGACGAGATGAGGTGATGGTGTGGCGGATTGAGAGACGCCAAACAGAGGATGAGAAGCTCTGTGATAAGTCTTAACTCTCAGTTTCAAGTGAATCACACACAAGAAGAAGAAAGGTTTGCACTCAAACTTCAATGGAATCGCACACAAGGAAGAAAGGGGCGGTTGGGGATTTCTTTTCACAAGAAACTAGGTTTATTATTCATCTTAAAACATCTACTAACTATTACAACTCGAGCCTGAGATTTTATAGGAGAACCCTAGAAGAAAACAACACAAAGAAATAAAAACAGCAAGTAGTTTTAAAAGAAAACCATAAGGCTTGTAATAAAATGTAAATCATCCAAATATGGAAAGTTTGGTGTGCATGGACTCTTTGTGCATATCTCCTGAGGCTAAGACATTTTTGAGTTTATGAAAGATGTATCAAACTGGTAACAAGCTCATGGAATGCACACTAAGGGTGTTGTCTCATTAAAACCTTTCTTGGAAAACCTAATGGGACAAAACCAAGATAAGGAAAAAAGGTACAATTCCTTAAAACGTCTTTGTGTGTCTTCAGCCTGAGGAAATGGTGAAGACACTATTCTTGGTTGCCAAACATAATTCTTCATGGATATCTTTTGAGCTTCTCTTAGCCAAAATATCAAACAAAGAAACTTTGATGCAGCCTTGTAAAATAAACTTAACATAATCTTCATCTTGCTATTGTAATAAGTCATTGAAGCTTCTTTGAGATCAGATATATGGTCCGGAATTAAGCTTGATTTGATGGCTTCATCATCTTGTTAATCCACACATGAAATTGTAATATCAGTATGATGTATTAGAGCATTTATAGGTAATAGTGATGGCCCGTCCAAGACTTTTTAAGAATTTTTGTAATTCTATAGCTCTCATTTGAGTATGATTTCTATTAATAAGATGAAAAATCAATAAAGTATGTGCCTATTAATCTTTTGAAGAGAACACACAAAAGGAAAAGTCATACAAACATTATAGCATTCCCACTAGCTATCTTTATAGTAAGAAAAAGGAGCAATGGTCATCATCATTATCTTTCCATGCACACTTCATCATAGTTCGCCTAATTTTTTTTCTCACCATTGGACCTAGCTTTCATATGCTTTCATGAAAATCTAATACATACTTGACCTAAAAATAATTTATTTCCAAAGGATTAAACTTCGAGTATGGAGGTAATTTTCATTTGTCATTTTCTTGATATATATTACAAGACTTTATTTTGTTTTTCTTTTAGTGGTTTCTTACATAAGAGTATCTTCTTGTTGTTTGCTTAAAAAATTGGGTTTTGATCGTAAGATAACATTTTTAGCAAAAAAATTCCATGTTTTTCTCTTGGGCCCTTAAGCTAGTCATCAGGTCATTACATACTTTTGCATAAAAGTATAGGGCAGGCAAAACATTTATAAATGTATCATCAGTATATATCTATGATCAAAGAATATAATCAAATCTTTCCAATCTAGTACATAGATAAACTAATATAAGCAATGATACTACAAGACCACAAAGTGTAAAGTAAATGTCACGAGGCTAGAAAAAAAAGTATGATAATACTGTAAGCATTATAAACATCAGTCATGCTTCTTCATTATTATGTCTTAAAAATTAAATAAAGATACATAGTATATAGTATATACTGATCATGTCTGTCCCCATAACACATGCCAACAAAGTAAAACACAATCAATCTATTTCTCTTTCTCTCCTTTCTTCCTGATCACTTCTCTCTGCAAAACCCTAACAACTTAATTCATCTTACAGAATCTTTCTGGCTCCTCCTCACATGGGCTCTATACCATTTATCTTCATCATCCTTCTCTTTCATTTACAGAAATCCAAATCTCAGACCATTGAATCAGCACATCTTCTTGATCTTATGATCAGAGATTATACTATCAGAAACTTCAACATACATTTCAAGACAGGTACGGTTCAGAAAATTCGTCTTCCTTCGAACTTCTCATCCATTGATATCGCCACGGCTAAGTTTAGATGTGGGAGTTTGAGAAGACACGGTGCAAGAATCGGAGAGTTTCACTTAGGTCCGGGCTTAACGGTGCAGCCATGTGTTGAGAGAGTGATTCTGGTGAGACAGAACTTGGGTTTTAACTGGTCTTCTTATATTTACTCAACCGGTTATAACTTAACCGGTTACAGTTACAAGCTTGTGTCTCCGGTTCTTGGTTTATTGGCTTACAATTCGAACCCGGACGGTGTGGCTGTGAACCCTTATGAGATTAACGTAATCGGCACGGAACAAAACCCTATTTTGATCCATTTCTTGAGCAGCAAGGCAAATGGTGACCCTAAACCTAACACGGAGAAGAACTCATCTTTCTTGTGTGCTTGCTTCACAAGTAACGGTAACATAACGTTTAGAGAGCAGGTTTCAGCTTATGTTTGCTTGGGGACAAGACAAGGGCATTATGCGCTCGTGATTAAAGCTCATGACGGAAGTGGTGGTAGTGGTGGAGCGGTGGTAACGCCTGCTTCGTCTCCGGCATTGAATGACGGTGGTGGAGGGAGATTGAGCCGGTGGAAAGTGGCGGTTGGGAGTATTCTAGGATCAGTGATTGGAGCGTTACTGTTAGGCTTATTGGTGGTGGCGATGGTAGTGAAAGGGAAGAAGAAAGCAATGAGAGAGCAGACAGAGAGAAGAGCTTATGAAGAAGAAGCACTTCAGGTTTCAATGGTGGGTCATGTTAGGGCTAATGCTAATGCTTCGAGAACAAGAACGGTTCCAAGATTTGATAATAGGTATAGTAACAAGTAACAGCAAACTTAATTATTTAGATCGTTCTCCTTGATATGATGTTTTCCATTTTTAGTGTTAATTGAGTTTTCTTCTTTCTAATTATGTTGTATTGTAACTTGTAAGATTTTCATTAATATGTGGAACTAACTTTCTAGAATATGAGTAACTGAAAATATAACTACTTCTTTCCGTTTTTGGGTTTCTTGGTGTTAAGAGCATATACATATATGAATTATGATCCTTACATAAAGGAAGAAGGATACTAAATATAAGGATACGACTACTTATAAATTTTGAAAATATTATCATCCGTATATGTAATCTTAATTTATAAATTGTGAAAAACGCAAATCATTTCAATTTCAAATCTTTACCATTAGCAAATCTTGGGAAAAAAACAAAAAATGTGTGATTGCGGCAACGAGCTACGACCGTCCAATCCCACTGCTGATAATAATTTTGTTTCCATGAAACATGTTACTGCCGTTCTTGTCAGCAGCTAAGAAAAACCGAACCGAATAAAATCGAAAATCGAATTCATACTTAAATCATACCAAAAATTGAAACCAAAAAATCAAGATTGTCGGTTCGGTTCCTGCCAAATGCCCGTAGCTAGTTTTAACAACCATTAATATACCAATGCCAACCATTAATATAAGGCCCATAACCCATGTTAATCTTCTCTCTAAGTGGTTCTAATTTTATGGCATGACACTAAACCACCATGTGGCGGATGTCAGCGGTTCGAGTCCGCTTATCTCCAACTCATGAACTTATCCGAAACAAAGCTATATGATAGCACCCAATTTGTATGATGTCCCAACGTGGTACAAAGTTATCTCCAGTGACAACAATTACAAAAAGTACCAAAATAAAAATTAACGTACAAATTGGGCCGAGTTACAGGCCTAATATATCCAGCCCAATAAAACTAACAAATAGTTGTATAAAATACGTAGTCTATCTAACATAAACCCTACCACACCAGATCTGTCCCTTATTTTCGCACCAATTCCACTTGACGTTTTCTGTTTCCCCCAAGAATTTCCCGGGAAAAAAAAAAAAAACCCTGAAGAACAGAAAAAAAAAAAAGCTTACATCTTTCAACCCCCAATCGCAAATCTGGAAGAAAGACAAAGCAAAAGACTCAAATCAACAATGGAAGAAGACGAATCTACACCAACCAATCATACAAAGAAGTCAGATTCTCATCTGAATCTTCCACAATCGATGAATCGACCGACGGTCTCACTCGAGACTCGAATCAACCGTCTAATCGATTCAAACCATTATCACTCTCCTTCTAAACCTATTTACTCAGATAGGTTTATCCCCAGTAGATCTGGTTCCAATTTCGCGCTTTTCGATCTCCCTTCTTCGCCTAATAAAAATGGGAAAGAAGATGGACCCGGTTCGTACGCGTCTCTGTTGAAAACCGCGCTTTTTGGTCCAGAGACGCCGGAGAAAAGTGATGTTGTTACTGGGTTTTCTCCGTCGCGGAATATTTTTAGGTTTAAGACTGAAACGCAGAGGTCTTTGAACTCGTTTTTGCCTTTTGGTTCTGATGAGCCTCCTGGTGTTAGTCAGAGCCCTGTTAAGTCTCCCAGGAAGATCCCTAGGTCTCCTTATAAGGTGAGGTTTTGCTACGGTGTTTAGGGTTTTTAGGATTTGTGGGTTGAATTTAGGGTTTATTATAGATTGTGTTTTCTTGTGTTGTGGGTTGAATTTAGGTTTTTGAGAGTCTAGGTTCTTGATTTTGTTCCTACATTTCATCTTTTTGTGTGGATTTGTGTATGAAACTTTTAAAATCTTTGTGAATTCTTTGCTAGTGATGTGGAGTGAAGTGTTTGATTAGAAATTTTAGTCCTTTTGTTTGTATAAATGCCCTGTGGGTGAGTAAAAAGGCGTCTTTGTTGTTGTTAGGTATTTAGGTTTTTGAGAGTTGAGGTTCTTGATTTTGTTTCTACATTTCATTTTTTTGTATGCATTTGTGTATGAAACTCTTAAGATCTTTGTGAAGTATTTTCTAGTGATGTGTTTGATTAAAAAATTTAGTCCTTTTGTTGCTTCTATGCCCTGTGGATGAGTAAAAAGGCTCCTTTGTTGTTGTTGTTGTTAGGTATTGGATGCGCCGGCTCTGCAAGATGATTTTTACTTGAATCTTGTGGATTGGTCAGCACAAAATGTTCTTGCGGTGGGATTAGGGAACTGTGTGTATATGTGGAATGCTAGTAGTAGCAAGGTGAGTCTTTTTCTTCCTGGTTTGTAACTTCTGACTCATTATTGTCTTAAAGAGTGTCTTTTGTGATGAGAATGTATTTCTGCTATATTTTGCAGGTAACAAAGTTATGTGATCTTGGGGACGATGACAGTGCTTGCTCAGTGAGTTGGGCACTACGTGGAACACATTTGGCAGTTGGAACTAGTAGCGGAAAAGTACAGGTTAGATGATCTTGACACATTTGGCTATTTGAGTCTACACATGCCTCTCTATAGACATTATCTTTCAACTTCTTGACCTTGAGGATGAATCAAACAATGGGATTAGACCTTGAGGATGTTATTTAGTAGGAATGCACTAGCTTAGTTCACTGAATCATATTTGGCTGCACTAAATTCATCATTAGTGGTTTAGATTTAATATTTGTCTTTAGATTTGAGGAAGTAGTTATGATGTTTATATGGAGAGCTGACTCTTACTATTATCTTTGACTAGGTCTGGGATGCGTTACGATGCAAGAGGATAAGAACAATGGAAGGTCATCGACTTCGAGTTGGAGCACTAGCATGGAGCTCATCAGTTTTGTCTTCTGGTAGCAGAGATAAGAGCATACTCCAGAGAGACATTCGGGCTAAAGAAGATCATGTCAGTAAGTTAACAGGTCACAAATCCGAAATCTGTGGACTCAAATGGTCTTGTGACAATCGCGAGCTAGCATCAGGCGGAAACGACAATAAGGTAAGTAGAGATAATCTTCATTTTTGTGTCTTGAAAAGCATTACTTTTTTCGAAACACGAGTAATGATTCTAGGATCTTTGCAGCTTTTTGTATGGAATCAACATTCAACACAACCGGTTTTGAGATATTGTGAACACACAGCAGCGGTTAAAGCCATTGCTTGGTCTCCGCATCTTCACGGAGTTCTTGCTTCTGGTGGTGGTACTGCTGATAGATGTATCCGCTTCTGGAACACAACGACAAATTCTCATTTAAGCTGCATAGATACCAACAGTCAGGTGTGTAATCTAGCTTGGTCTAAGAACGTGAATGAGCTTGTGAGCACGCATGGATATTCTCAGAACCAAATCATCGTATGGAAATACCCAACAATGTCTAAAGTAAGAATTCTTTGTTCTTTTTCATTTCAGATTCTTTTGTTTCTTTGCTGAATTTTGGGATTTTAATGATTGGAAGTGTCACTTTTTTTTTTCTCTTATAGTTGGCTACTCTCACTGGTCACACTTTCCGTGTTCTGTACCTTGCGGTCTCACCTGATGGACAGGTTAGTCCTTCTATTTTTTCTCATATTATTTCTCATCATCATCGTGTATCATGTACAGTTGCATCATCGCACTTTTCTTGTATATATCGCAGATGATAGTGACAGGAGCAGGAGATGAAACACTAAGATTCTGGAATGTCTTCCCTTCCCCGAAATCTCAGGTAAAGAACCCGAAGCGCATATTTTCATGACTCTTAATCCTTAATTCTGTGAAAAATGAACAATGGCTAACACACAACAGTCTCTGTCTCTATTTTCAGAACAGGGAGAGTGAAATCGGTGCATCGTCCTTTGGTAGAACAACAATCCGGTGAAAGCTTGTGATGATTCTTTATATTTTAATCTTGAGGATGCAGAAGAAGCTAACCACAGCCGAGTTAGTTGGTTGTCTTAACTAAGCCTTTCAAAGATTCTGTGAAGTCGCTCTCATGAGGATGCAAAAATGAGTGGAAACAGATTAAAAAAGAACCCTAAAATTTTTATTGAGAGGCATTGTGTGACCTAGGTTTCTTTAGATTTTCTTCCCCATTGTACAGTGTGGAATTTTTTGTGTATATATTATTTTTCTGAAACTTTTGATTACACCAAAGACAGTGTAAAATTTAGATTTCTCCTTCACCAGAGTTAAAAAGTTAGTTACTTTTAGGACACTCAACCCACTTTATGTCCTTTGTGGCCTCTAATTAATATTGTTTATTGTTGGTTTCTATATATTTTTTAATACCAAATTTAGTTGTGTTAAGGTAAATGTATTGAGATGTCCGCATCAGCCAGATGATACTTGGAAAAGACCAATTAAATCGACTCAAAAGGATTCAAGAAATAGAATGGACTAGAGTTGGTGGTCCCGGAAGCCATGGCTGTAGTCGGTAGAGGACGAGGCGGTCGTGGTTAGTGGTCAATAGATTGTAATTGTATTATTCACATGCCTAAAACTTAGGTTTATCTCATAAATAGTTTAACTGTTCTCTTAAACACTCATCTCCCGAAACTTATGCACCAATTGTTTGACTTCGAAAGTCATAGCTTATGTATTTGTTACTTGCTTTCAGTAACATACTTTGAAAAATCAATTTGAGATTTGAAATTTCAACAAAAAGATACCTTTAAAGAAAAACGAACAAAAAATTACTGATGTAATAATATGGTCGGCAAGGATCCTCTCGTTTCTTTTCCCCCATTTTCCACGTTAAAGTGGTCCTAGTATAACATGCCACGCAGAAACAAAGCAAACGTATTTTAATTATCATGAAGATTCGAAGCAAAACTCATAATCTTTTCGGGCCACGGACTATAGCAAGATTAATAATAAATATAGGTCCATTTGGTGGCTAGAAAACACCGGTTGAGCTATAAGCTGAGGGTTAAGCGACTTTTATTTATTAGAAACATCATTTATCTTATAAACTAAATAGGCTTTTCTATGTATCATGCATTCATGTACGATATCAATAACTTTTATTGATTATGCAAAATCGTCTATAAGATAGAAAGCTTTTTTTTTTTTTTTGATGATAAAAGATTCATTCATTCAACTACGGGAACCATGCGCATAGGAAAAGTCTACCGAGGGTAGCCACAATAGTACATAAGATAGAAAGCTTTAGTTTTTCTTTTATATATATATATGTACATATAAAATATTGAATCTATCTGAATGAAGAGATATGTACGAATATCTAATTACTCATTTGAATAAATGACTAGAACATTTTTGACTTTTTGTAGCTGTAATCCGCATTCTTCTGTTTCATTTTTTTTTAAGATCTGAATTTTTTCTTTTGCAAACCATGTACGTATATGATCAGTTGGTGGGACGTATGAACACTGACTAGTCTTTTGCTCATCAAATAATTTCGCTACCACGTTGTTTATTTCAGTCACATGTTACAAATCCCCGAATTGTAATATATTCTACATATAGTACAAACCAATAATTCAGGCATGGTGTTTCACCAGTTGCATTTATGTCGCCATTGCTATTAGATTCAATAAGTACTAATAATGTAGCTCTTTTTATTCTTGATCACATCATCAACATATCAAACACATTTACAACAATAGATCTAACTATCATCAAATAGAAAATCTAATTTATTGCATTCAGAACTATATATATTTTAGTTTCTACTACTCCAACATCGAAAGGAGTAATAATTTATAGAGCTTTCACGATTGCATTACTATTTTCTTTTATTATGATTATACATGTACTTAGTCACAAGATTCCCTCCGGCTATATCGACTTCCTCATCCTCTTCACCGCGGCTGCCATGAGAGTGAGACCACTGGATTGTGCTGACCGTCGGATAACAACAGCTGCACTCATCAAGGCAAGGCTGTTCCGGTAGGGTTTCACACGTGTGGGTCTTACAACCATCCTGCGAAGTCGCCTCGCGTAACGGGCCCCAACATTCAACCTTGTTGAACTCAGGGATGTTGGAATGGAAATAAACCCAAACTAAAGCTTCTTGTAGCTCAGGGTAATTGTTTAACAAATTCCCATCTCCATGGACAAAAGCCTTCAAAACCTATAGATCATTAATTCAAATATAATTAAACATATCATATGGAATATTAAATTTTGTATCTATGATGGATCAAAATCAAATATTGAAACCTAGACTAATCTTTAAAACACTAGACTATTATTTATTACTTGGTTAAAAACAAGACTTACCACTGGTAGTTCCTTGCAAAATATGAAGTATCGAAGTCCCGCAATGTGATCCAAAAGGAAATGACCACCACTAATGTGACAATGAACGTGAAGTGACATTTTATTTTTCACCTTCTTCCACTCGGCAACCACTTCATCTCGGTACAACCTGTTGGCCCATCCTTGCAACTGTTGAACCAGAAGACAAAAACTTACATCAGCTTGTTAAAACCGCCAAAATCTATAAAAAATTCTTAACACTAATGACTAGTCTCTTAATCTTTAATTATAATGTCTTTACGTATGTTAAATGTTGAAGAGGTAATGGAAAATTAATTACTTGAGATCTATTGGTAGAATGAGAAATAGCTAAAGTTAACTTGGCGGTGATGTCACTGTGAGTGAGAGTGTAAGTTCTTGGGAGCTTTGACGGATGCTTCTTCTCGTCAACTCCTAAGAACAATACATTTAACTTAGAAGCTTCGAAAATCGCTTGTCCAAATAATCTTGCAACCTTCACCATTTCAAAACACAAATATATCAGATAGATCAAATATATTCTAGATTAAAAGAGAAACATTAATATTTGATCAAGACAGCATATTTCAAATGGCAGATATTTTCATTTGTTTTGTAAGGAGACGAACCCATAACCAAAAAATAAATAGAAGAAAAAAACCAGAACATATAAATTAAAATTTCTTACTTCAGAAAGAAAATACTAAAATTGTGAAACAAAGCTGTGATATTTTACCAAAAGAAAAACCTTTTTTTCCAGGGAAAAGATTAAAGAGTATTTACAGGAATTATAGATTGGTTCTTCCTCTTGGATCTTTTAGTATGTACAATGATTGACCTACTTCTCTCTTTGTCTGAAATATCTGGTTTCAGCTTTGCTGAGAGCAACAAGTTTGACATCGAACTACACATTTTTCTCTTTCAGAATTTTAGAAGTTAGGCAAAGAAAGAAAATTACCGAGGTATAAATAAACAAGTTCTTGCGTTGGCTCGCGACTAGATGTTCAATTTATCGAGAGGCATACATAACACGTGCGTCTTAGTACTATTCTTCTTATATAATTTTGGAATTTATAGTAATATGATCTTATGTTAAAACAATTCTCATTTTCTATTTAAACACGAGACAAATAAACTTTACATGTTCCTAATAACTTCCCTACCAACCAAAGAACAATAACTTTCCTAATACATTTTCATGAGACCTATCCCTTTGATTTCTCAGCGTTAGGCATAGAGACTCCCAAAAGGCCATCTCCGACATTATCATCCTCTCCGACGCCATGTTTATAATGACGGTGTGACCATGGGATTGTGCTAACGAGCGGAAAACAACATTTGCACTCGTCGTGACAAGTTAGCTCCGGCAGTGTTTCAGACTTTTTGCGCGTCCTATTTCCATCGGACGTGGCCTCCCAAAGCGGACCCCAACATTCGACCTTGTTGTACTCCGGGACGTTGGAATGGAAATAGACCCAAACAAGAGATTCTTGTAACTCAGGGTAGTTATTCAACAAGTTCACATCTCCATGGACAAAAGCTTTCAATACCTATAAACCAATAAGTCAATATGCTTAATAGACCAAGTTGTTGCATACTTCTTTTCTTACGTCACACAATTTAGTGGAAAAAACTAATCTAGGAGAGATTTTATGTGTTATCAACTAATATGACCGTAACCACTAGACTACTATTACCAATAAAGATTTGTGAAAACTTACCACTGGTAATTCTTTGCAGAAAATATAGTACCGAAGCTTTGCGATATAATCCAATAGGAAATGGCCTCCGCTAATGTGGCAATGAACGTGAAGCGACATTTTTCCTTTCACTTTCTTCCACTCAGCCACTACTTCGTCTCGGAACAACTTATTTGCCCATCCTTGCAACTGGGGAATCCAAATACCAAAAGGTTTACATAAACCCTAAACCCTAAACCAAACATAGAGGTGGTTATGATTTACCTGAGAATTATTGATGGATTGAGATATAGCTAAAGTTAACTTGGCTGTTACGTCACTATGTGTAAGAGTGTAAGTTCTTGGGAGCTTTGCTGGATGTTTCTTCTCATCAACTCCTAAGAATAATACTTTCAATTTGGAGGCTTCAAAAATCGCCGGTCCAAATAATCTTGCAACCTTATCCATTCAAAACACGTCAAAATATCAAATCTTCAATAAGATTCAACAAATTTAGATTCAAAGAAGACGGCAACGTGTACAGATAAACCCTAAAAAACAGAGTATACAAACTAATCAATGAAATTATAAAAAAAATTCCAAAAATAGTAACACATCCTCATAGAGATGAAACTTAATAAAACAAATTACGAAAATATTAACAAGAATTGGAACTTTGAAAACAGAGTGAAGGACTCTAACCAAAACAACAAGAACAAAAACAGAGTGAAGGAAAATGAAATTTTGTGAGGAAAAAGATTTGAGATCCTTTTTAACAAAACAAAAAAAAAGATTTGAGATCCTTACAGGAACAATAGATCGGTTCTTCACGTGGGGTCTTCTAGTAGTAACACAGAGCGAGCTAGTGCTCTGTTTCTCTGTAAAAAATGGTTTCATCTTTGACGGTAGTAACAGATTTGTCGCCAAACTACACATCTCTGTTTCTTGTTTCAATCTCCGAAATTTGCAGAAACAAGATTGAACAATTTAACAATTAAAAAAAAGAGACCCTTTTTGCAAGAACGAAATTCAGATCTCACGCTATTCTTGCGTGTTCGCAATCAAAGTTTGTAACTTTGTGAAACACCAAAAAAAAAAAATCAAGCTTGCTTTCGCTTTCGGTTGAGCTTCTTTTTTCTTCCGGAAATTTACGACTCTTTTGTTTTTAGGTTGCGTGTTGGGTTAAACAAGTATATATACGATTTTCGAAGAAGGTTGCTTCTATATATAATAGACTTCTTCTCCTTCTCAGTCCAAAAATCTCTGTGAACCGGTGAGACTGAGAGTGCCACGTGGCGTCCAGCTACTTCATTGCATGAGCTATCATGTGTCGTCACGTTATATAGCTTACACGTGGCTTTAGTATGTTTCTCCGGTTCGGTTTTTGGATAACTACACACCGTTTTCGAACAAAGAGACAAGAGATTCGGTTCTTGCCAAATTATCACTTTTTCGTTCCCTAAAATTCGGATGTGTTAGACAGTATAGTCTGGTTTAAACTTTAATCGAAGTTCATGATTGGTAAGTTGATTCTGGTATGAATCTGTTGAATTAACAAGTCTGTCTATAAAATCGGACTCCATAATCGCAATTCGCAATTAACAAGTTAGTCTGCACTTCACTATGAATTAATCGAGATTATTGTAATCTGTAAACATCAGTCTACCTACCATTCGAGATTACAACAATGACATGTTGTTCTGTAGCGAGTTAAGGATCGATATTGGATTTGGGTATTGGGCTTTTCTTTGTTTTCCAATTCTGTAATTCTTTAAAGCCTGTTGGGTTTTCTGATGGTGAAGGACGCTATATAATATAAACTGAGATTTGTGGGAAAAATAAGAAAGAAAGATGCTGAACCTTTATTTCCGATTTTAATTTTTGTCTTCTCTCCTTCTTCATAACAAATGCTTCGAAGTTGTGATTCCATTCCCAGAAGTTTGAGCTCCTCCATTCGACGACTTGATATGAATGACGTATATGATCCATTAGAGAGTCGTCAAACTTCAATCCAGGTAGGTACCGCTTTAGTTAGATTTTCATATAAATTCTTAGTAGTGATGATGTCAGATGGGTTCTTAGTAGTTGGGATTTTTAACAAAAGTCAGATATGCTTCTTTTGTTCGTGATGAAAACACTACTCATGGATAAACTGGTCACAACGTACTATACTATGCCATATTTTACAAAACTTTACTCTGTAAATAAAACTTTACTTGATTACGACTCGTAAGCACACTCTGTAAGAATCAATGACTTTGAAAATTATGTATAGACGACACGTCAAAGTTCCTTTTATTAGAATTTGTTTTTTCCTTTATTTTGTTTTAGGAAGTTTGCTCTTGATTTACGCTAATGGGTTGACTCGTGGGTCAATGATACTCTTTCATTATCTTCAAACGAACTTGTGGTCTCATACGAAAATGGAGATTTGCAAGATGAACATGTTATTCGTATACTACGGAGTCATGACGATGCTCTTGCCTTTCCAAGTTTCTTCTGCAACTGACACCATTTCTACCATTCAACCTCTTGATGGATACAAGTCCATTGTTTCGAGCGGTGGTATTTTCGCATTCGGTCTCTTCAGAACAAACCCAGAAGACCCAGTGTATACTTATACTTATAACTGCTACCTAGGCATGTGGTACAATCAAGTCTCTCCACGGACTATTGTTTGGGTCGCAAATCGAGAATCTCCAGATTTTTGTTTCTGCATATTAAAGATCTCAAATGGAAACTTGATTCTCCAAAATAAGCGCAATGAAACAATTTGGTCGACCGGTCTTAATAATTCTAGTAGCAGCAAGGATGTTCAAGCTGTGCTGCGAGATAATGGTAATCTAGTATTGAGAGATGGACCTAATTCTTCTGCAGCTGTGTTGTGGCAGAGTTTTGATCATCCAACTGATACTTGGCTTCCTGACGCTAAACTCAAATTGGGAAGCCCACTTCTCACTTCCTGGCAGAGCTTGACAGAACCATCACCGGGTCGATACTCTCTCCATTTTGACCCTAAAACACAGTCCCTCATCACGGTTTGGAATGGATCTTAAGTCATATTGGTCGAGTGGGACATGGTATGATCAAATTGAATCTTTCCTGGGGATTCCACAGAAGGGTGCTAACTTGAGTTTCATACTTAATCTGGATGAGTCTTACTTCACCTATTCAGCAGTATCTTCCAATACCACATATCGTTTGGTCATGGATGTTTCGGGGCAGCTCATTCAGTATATGTGGGATGCCAATGACCAGGCTTGGTCTATGATTGATTATGCACCTAGAGAGAGATCTGAGGTTTATAACTATTGCGGATCCTTTGGGATTTCCTATGAATCACAAAAGGTTCCTTGTACATGTGTTCCTGGTTTCAAACGAGCGTTTGGAAACTTGTCGGACTCGAATTTTTTCTCTGGTGGTTGTATTAGGGAAACCAAGCTCCGATGTGGCGGCAATGGAAGTGATAAGTTTCTTGCTATTGAAAACATGAAATTAGCCACTGATCCAACTACAACATTCATCT